>CM039615.1:43067206-43102400 GCA_022457205.1 Saccharum spontaneum | reverse complement strand
CGTGTTTCCCGACACGGTAGACGGCTTGGAGCAGCGGAGGTGATTGAGCTCGCAATTGGAGATTGTTGGAGCCTTCACCAAGTGTTGTAAGGGGTTCTTGATCCTTCCCCGCGGGAGTTCGCAAATTGGATACTCTAGTGGAGCTCGTGGCTTGGAGGATCCCCATCTTGTGTGCGGTTGTGCGGCGCCCGCCGAGGGCTCGACTCTTGATAGTCGATTAGCTCGCGAACCGACAAGTGGGTGCATCGCCACAACGAGGAGTAGCTTGCCGGGAAGCAAGTGAACCTCGGGATAAAATCTTGTGTCAATTCTCTTCCCGAGGACTTCTCTTGTGTGATTGATTGATTGGTACTTCTTATCTCTACACGACGGTATAATCTCTCGAAGCTCTTCTCTTGTATTACTTCTTATTTCTAGTTTGTTGTTGTTGTGTTTAGTGGATAGCCTTGAACTAGACTTGTGTAGGTGGCTTGCTTAATTAGTTAGTGCTAGTGCATTTTGCTTCGCCACCTTTTATACTAACTTGTGGTTAAGTAACTTGTGTAGAAAGTTTTTATTAGGCTATTCACCCCCCCTCTAGCCTATTTGGACCTTACAAGTGGTATCGGAGCCGAGGCACCGTTTATTTGAGGCTTAACAACCTACGGTGAAGAAGAAATGGCTCAATTAAGTTTGCACATCAACAACACCAAGAAGGCACCTCACTTTGATGGCACAAATTATGCTTATTGGAAGGTTAAGATGACCGCACACCTCAAGTCAATCAATAGAGAAGTGTGGAAGGTCACTGAAACAAAATTTGAGGTTGCTAATCCGGAGGCACCTACACCGGTGGAAGAGAAGAAACTCCAATGCAATGATATTGCCATTAGTGCTCTTCATGAGGCATTAGATGACAAGACATTTGAGCAAGTGAAGAACATAGAAGTTGCACATGATGCTTGGGCCAAGCTAGAAGAAACATTTGAGGGCACTGAAGGCACAAAGACCGCTAAAGCATATATCTTGCAAGAAAAATTTTCAAGCTTCAAGATGCAAGATGATGAGAGTGTACCGGAAATGTTCCATAGATTGCAAGTCATTGTCAATGAGCTCAAGGCACTTGGTGAGGAAGTCAAGGACAACCAATTCTCTATGAAGTTCTTGAGAAGCTTGCCCAAGAGATTTGATACATTGATCACCGTGCTAGTGAGGACTACATTGAAGGATTCAACTCCTCAACAAATATTTCAAGAAGTGATGACCGATGATTCATATAGAGAAGATGATGAGAAGGATGAGTTGGTCAAGAAGAAGAAGAAGGAGAATGAGAAGAAAGATGATGAGAAGAAGAAGAGTGTGGCATTCAAAGCCACCACATCCAAGGGCAAATCCAAGATTGAATCATCAAGTGAAGAAGACTCAAGCTCTTGTGATAGTGATGACATTGATGAGAAGATGGCTCTCTTTGTCAAGCAATTTGGCAAATTCATGAAGAAGAAGGCTATCGTGCAAGAAGGAGGAAGAACTCATCTAAGAAGAATGAGCATACCATGAGATGCTTTAGATGCCATAGCAAGGATCATCTCATTGCAAAGTGTCCTTATGATAGTGATGATGAAGATGCTATCAAGAAGGAGAGGAAGAAGCAAAAGAAGAAGCAAGAAAAGAAGGAGAGCTCTCATAAGAAGAAGAATGATTCTCATGTTGCTACATGGGATAGTGATGACTCATCAAGTGATGATGAGAATGACTACAAGAGCAAGAAGAAGGGACATGCTAGCATTGCTATCCAAGAGAAGGTCTCCCTCTTCGACACTCCATCGTGCTTCATGGCTAAGGCCACTAAGGTATCATCCGATAATGAGAGTGATCATGATAATGCTAGTGATAGTGATAGTGATAGTGATGAAGAAGAATTCACTAAAGATGAACTAATCACTATGCTAGAAGATTGCACTCAACATTATAAAGAATCTAGAAAGGAATGCAAGGGCTTGCTTAAAGAAAAGAAAAACCTTATGCAAGAACTTGATGAGCTTAGAGCATCTTATGAGAGTCTAAAGGTAGACCATAAGAAACTTCAAAAGTCTCACACTAAGCTTGAAGAAGCTCATTCCTCTCTAGTTGAAAAATGTGAAAACATGCCAACTAATGTTGAGAAAGCTAAAACTTGCAACAAAGGCATATCTTGTGATATAATTGATGAATCTTGTCATAAGCCTATTGTTGTTGCTCCCACTAACCCTTCATGTAGCTCATCTACATCATCCTCATCTAGTAGTGATGGTTTCACTTGTGACTCCACACTTATAGTTGAGAATGAAAATCTCAAGAAGGAGGTAAAAGAGCTCAATCACACTTTAGCTAAGGCTTATGGTGGTGAGGACCGCTTGCTTATGTGCTTGGGTAGCCAAAGAGCTTCTCTCTACAAAGAGGGATTGGGCTATAACCCCAAGAAAGGCAAGGCCGCTTTAGCTCCTCACAAAACTCGTTTTGTGAAGAACAATGGTAGCTATTGCAAAAGTTGCAAGCAAGTTGGTCACATAGAGCAACATTGCATGAACAAGAAATCAAATGCTATTGTATCCTCAATCATGTTTGATTCATTCTATATACTTACCAAGGGTACAAATGGTGTTCATGCTAAGTTCATTGGTGCACCATGGATGGGCTCAAAGAAGAAAGCCATTTGGGTACCAAAGAGCTTGGTCACTAACCTTGGAGGACCCAAACAAGTTTGGGTACCTAAAAAGAATTGATCTTATCTTGTAGGTCAATTACAAAGCCGGAGGAAGGCATTGGGTGCTTGATAGTGGGTGCACTCAACATATGACCGGGGATTCTTGTATGTTCAAATCAATTGATACTAGTCAAAATGGTGGTTTTGATGCTATCACTTTCGGCAACAACAAGAAAGGCAAGGTCAAGGGCTTGGTAAAATTGCTATCTCAAATGACATGAGCATATCTAATGTATTGCTAGTTGAGAGCTTGGACTTCAATCTTTTATCGGTGGCTCAACTTTGTGATCTTGGCTTCATGTGCATATTTGGTAGTGATGATGTCGAAGTCATAAGTGTTGATGGATCAAATTTGATATTCAAAGGATTTAGACATGGTAGCTTATACTTGGTTGACTTCAATGATAGTGAGACCCAATTGACATCATGCTTGCTTAGCAAATCTAGTATGGGATGGTTGTGGCATAGAAGGCTTGGTCATGTTGGAATGAAACAATTGAACAAACTTTTGAGGCATGACTTAGTTAGAGGCTTGAAAGATGTGACTTTTGAGAAGGATAAACCTTGTAGTGCTTGTCAAGCCGGCAAACAAGTTGGAAATAAACATCCTAGTAAGAGTGAAATGAGCACTTCAAAGGCATTTGAGCTATTGCACATGGACTTGTTTGGGCCAACAACATATACTAGCATTGGTGGCAACAAGTATGGCTTTGTGATAGTGGATGACTATACAAGATACACTTGGGTGTTCTTTCTCTATGACAAGAGTGATGTACATGATCTATTCAAATCTTTTGTCAAGAGAGTGCAAAATGAGTTTGAGACTACCATCAAGAAGATTAGAAGTGACAATGGTAGTGAATTCAAGAACACAAGAATTGAAGATTTGTGTGATGATCTTGGTATTGGACATCAATTCTCTCCAACATACACTCCTCAATCCAATGGTGTAGTTGAAAGAAAGAATAGAACTTTGATTGACATGGCTAGATCAATGCTTAGTGAATACAATGTGAGTCATTCATTTTGGAGTGAAGCTATCAACACGGCTTGCTATTGTAGCAACCGTCTTTATTGCCATGGAAAGCTTGGAAAGACACCATATGAGCTATTGAATGGAAGAAAGCCCAACATTGCATACTTTAGAGTGTTTGGTTGCAAATGCTATATTCTCAAGAAAGGCACTAGATTGAGCAAGTTTGAAAAGAAATGTGATGAAGGGTTCTTACTTGGTTATTCTACCACAAGCAAAGCATATAGAGTTTGGAATCTCACAAAAGGCACCTTGGAAGAAGTTCATGATGTTGAGTTTGATGAAACCCAAGGGTCTCAAAATGAAGCTCAAAACCTTGATGATGTGAAGGAGATCAATTGTCAAATGCAATGAAGAACATAGATATTGGTGACATAAGGCCGAGGCAAGTTGATGATGATGATATTCATGTGATCAACCAAAGTGTGCAAATTGATACAAATCAAGCAAGCTCTAGTGGTTCTCATGATGAAGTGCAAGATCAAGGTCAAGCTAGTGGAAGCAATCAACTCCCAATACTCCAACCTACTAGTATTGCAAGAGATCATCCATTGGATCAAATCATTGGTGGAATTCAAAGTGGTGTTCAAACTAGATCAAGATTAGCATCTTTTTGTGAGCACTACTCATTCGTGTCACTTGAAGAACCTAAGAAAATAGAAGATGCTTTGAAGGATTCCGATTGGGTAAATGCCATGCATGAAGAACTAAACAACTTTGCTAGAAATCAAGTTTGGGAACTTGTGGAAAGACCAAAGAACTACAATGTAATTGGCACCAAGTGGGTCTTTAAAAATAAGCAAGATCAAGATGGCATGGTTGTGAGGAACAAAGCAAGATTAGTAGCACAAGGATACACTCAAGTTGAGGGTCTTGACTTTGGAGAAACATATGCACCGGTTGCAAGATTGGAGGCTATTAGAATCTTATTAGCATATGCTTGTGCACACAACATCAAGCTCTATCAAATGGATGTCAAGAGTGCATTTCTCAATGGTTACATCAATGAAGAAGTTTATGTTGAGCAACCTCCCGGTTTTGAAGATGACAAGAAGCCCAACCATGTTTACAAGCTCAAGAAGGCATTGTATGGTTTGAAACAAGCACCTAGAGCATGGTATGAGAGATTGAGGGACTTTCTTCTCTCTAAAGGGTTCAAGATGGGAAAGGTTGACACCACTCTCTTCACCAAGAAAATTGGAAATGACTTGTTTGTGTTGCAAATCTATGTGGATGACATTATCTTTGGATCAACCAATCAAGATTTTTGTGAAGAATTTGGAAATATGATGGCAAATGAGTTTGAGATGTCTATGATTGGAGAGCTTAGTTACTTCCTTGGACTTCAAATCAAGCAAATGAAGAATGGCACTTTTGTAAGTCAAGGCAAGTACATCAAGGACATGATCAAGAAGTTTGGATTGCAAGATGCTAAGTCAATGAGTACACCAATGGGCACAAATGATCAATTGGGTATTGATGATAGTGGTAACATGGTAGATCAAAAGCAATACCGGTCTATGATTGGAAGTTTGCTCTATGTCACCGCTTCTAGGCCGGATGTGATGTTTAGTGTGTGCAAGTGTGCAAGATATCAAGCTTCACCTAGAGAAAGTCACTTGAAAGCAACCAAGAGAATATTGAGATATCTTAATGGCACTCATGATGTTGGATTATGGTATCCCAAGGGGTCTAATTTTGAGTTGATTGGATATTCGGACTCCGACTATGGTGGATGCAAGATTGATAGAATGAGCACAAGTGGCACTTGTCAATTGCTTGGAAGGTCTCTTGTTTCATGGTCATCAAAGAAACAAAATAGTGTTGCACTATCTACCGCCGAGGCCGAATACATTAGTGCCGGTAGTTGTTGTGCACAATTGCTTTGGATGAAGGCCACCTTAAATGACTTTGGAATCAAGTTCAAGAATGTGCCATTGTTTTGTGACAATGAAAGTGCTATCAAGATGACTCAAAATCCGGTTCAACATTCAAGAACAAAGCACATTGACATAAGGCATCACTTCATAAGAGACCATCAACAAAAGGGTGATATTAGCATTGAGAGCATTGGCACCGAAGATCAACTAGCCGACATATTCACAAAGCCACTTGATGAGAAGAGATTTTATAAGTTGAAGAATGAATTGAACATACTTGACTTCTCCAACTTGAAATGAGTGCACCCCCACATTCTTATATGACATGCCTCTCCTCCGACATAGCAAGGTAAAGTTGTTTGGCATATCATCCATACTTTGCTAAGGACATGGTTAGAACATATAGACATATTTGCATGACAAATAGGCTCATTCATGAAAATCAAATGATTTTAATGTATATATGGTACCACTATTGCTTCTATGTTTGATTGATCTAGTGGTAGCATATGACATGTTTGTGGGCTTGCAAACCTAGTGTTGAATCTAGAAAATGAGCTCATGATGTGTAATTCAACATGGTCAAGATAACCCTTATACTTTATGAGGTGTGAAGAAGCTTGTCCTTGGATCAAACCGAATTACATATTCTAGGCAAGTGATCTAGATTGAACCATAATTTGGACTCCCTCATATTGATTGACTTAACTCTCACTAAAATTGGCACCTTTTTGGTGATTGTTGACAAAGGGGGAGAGAAAAGTCACAAAGATAGAAAAGTCACAAAGGGGGAGAAAGATATAATAAGAGGGGAGAGAAAAAGTTACTAAGAAGGAGAGAAAGCATAAGATAAGACTTTGGAAAGGAATCAATTAAATTTGAGCACACAAATAGGGGGAGCAAGCTCATGAATTAGTTGTTGCATTTGTATGTGCACTAACATGATGTTTTGTTGCATTGCAAAGCTTAAATTCATATTCATACTTGTGTGGTGATTGCTAGAATTAGAACTTGAATGATGATTTGTTAAGAGTAGCTTTTTAAAGTGGTATCTAGACACCTTTGCTTATAATGTTGATCTCACGGGGTATTTTAGTGTTTGTGATCTTTACAAGTGAGGTATTACAAGTGGTGTCTAGCTACATCGATGCTAAGGATGGTATATAAAGGCAACTCCGATTGGTATCACGCTTCAAAGGTCCATTCTATATACCTTAGCATCAATTTGATAGTAGTAACTCTCCCAAATCTCAAATCCATACATATGTGCAAAATTGAACCAAACTCATGGAAGCACATATGTAGGGGGAGCTAATACTATCGAAATTGAAAATTGAATTCATTTCATATCTTTGTGATGGTTGTCATCAATTACCAAAAAGGGGGAGATTGAAAGCCCAAGTTTGGTTTTGGTAATTAATGACACCAAGTTGCTAATGCTATTGTATCAAGTGTGCTTAAGCTAGGCATAAGCAACACATGTGATGAAGGTGTACGTGGCAAGGAGTGGTGGCCACAAGATCACAAAGAGATGGCACATGCACATGAAATGATGGATATGATGATCAAGTGAAAGAGAATGATCTAAGAGCGCAAGGCAAAGGTATAACAATAGGGTTTTCCTTTTGCCGGTCTAAGATGAGTAGAGAAGTGATTGACCGGGTTTAGGATACATAGCCGACTATCAAGAGGGGCAATCACGGTTAGCTCGGAAATCAAGTGCCACTAGATCAATGTCTTGAGCATATGCATTTAGGATCTAGTAAAGAGCTAATATAACGCCTTGGAAAATGTTTGTGAAAATGCTAACACACGAGCACAAGGTGGTGATCACTTGTTGGTGTTAGCACCTTTGCGAAGGCGGTGGAGTTTAAGTGGTAGAGAGGGGTTTGGGTTCCTCTCTCCCTCCCGCCGAGCTTGCGAGGCGGGATTCGGCGCTTTTTGGAGAAGTGAAATGCCTATTTTCTATTGCGCCGAAAGTCGGAAAAGAAACGAAGGCGAACGGAGGTCACTGCGTGCACCGGACGCTGCACCGGACGCTGCACCGGACGCGGTCACTGTACGACCGGCGCGTCCGGTCAGGCGAACAGCGGTTCACGAGGATCACCGGACGCGGTGCGCGTCCGGTCATAGGTCACCGGACGCATCCGGTCTTCCAGGGAGCTTACTGGACTCCCACCGGACGCGGGCACTGTGGCGTCCGGTCCGTTCTTCAGCGCGTCCGGTGGTTGTTTCGCGATGCGCGGCTCGGTGTTGACCGGTGCGTCCGGTGGGTCACGGGACCGGCGCGTCCGGTCGTGACCAGCGCGTCCGGTCGCTCGGTCGAGCGCGTCCGGTCAACGGTAACGGCTAGTTCGAACGACACTATTCTCGTCTGTCGCGTAGTGACCGGACGCGTCCGGTCACCCGGACCGGCGCGTCCGGTGCAGCGCGAATTCTGCTGCGTCGTTTCTAACGGCTAGCTGCGTACCCCTTCGTTATAAATAGATGGTGGCCGGGATTTGAGGGTAACTCTTGCACATTTTGAGACCTAGAGACATACTTTGAGCTAGAGAACAACCCCTCCACTCATCTCTTTGTTTGATTGCACATCTTGAGTGAGATTGAGTGAGATTCAAGTGCATTGCTTGAGAGTTGCATTCTAGAGGCACTTGATCTTCGAGTTGCTGCGGATTTCTTGTTACTCTTCCGTGTTTCCCGACACGGTAGACGGCTTGGAGCAGCGGAGGTGATTGAGCTCGCAATTGGAGATTGTTGGAGCCTTCACCAAGTGTTGTAAGGGGTTCTTGATCCTTCCCCGCGGGAGTTCGCAAATTGGATACTCTAGTGGAGCTCGTGGCTTGGAGGATCCCCATCTTGTGTGCGGTTGTGCGGCGCCCGCCGAGGGCTCGACTCTTGATAGTCGATTAGCTCGCGAACCGACAAGTGGGTGCATCGCCACAACGAGGAGTAGCTTGCCGGGAAGCAAGTGAACCTCGGGATAAAATCTTGTGTCAATTCTCTTCCCGAGGACTTCTCTTGTGTGATTGATTGATTGGTACTTCTTATCTCTACACGACGGTATAATCTCTCGAAGCTCTTCTCTTGTATTACTTCTTATTTCTAGTTTGTTGTTGTTGTGTTTAGTGGATAGCCTTGAACTAGACTTGTGTAGGTGGCTTGCTTAATTAGTTAGTGCTAGTGCATTTTGCTTCGCCACCTTTTATACTAACTTGTGGTTAAGTAACTTGTGTAGAAAGTTTTTATTAGGCTATTCACCCCCCCTCTAGCCTATTTGGACCTTACAGGGTTCGAAAACGGAATCGGAATATGCGGACATTCGGAAACGAACAAATACGGATGAAGAACCGGAAAATTAAATTAAGATCACATAATATAATATTATCAAAGTATACATATATAAAGTCATAAAATAATATATTTAAAGTTTAATATTCATTTACATGCTATGTACGTAAACATAACATGCATATTTGGTGATTCGTAGTTATATTAACATAACATAAGGACATGTAATTGTTGAACATGTTGAGCATAGATTGAAAACGGGATAAAAACGGAATAAATACGGGTCTATTCCATATTAAAACGGGATTACTCGGAAACGGACGGAAAACACCATTTTCTACTTCCGCAAATACGAAAACGAGATCTCGCAGATACGGAAACGGACGGAAAAATATAGAAAACGGAACGGGACGGTACAGGAAAAATTCCGTCCGTTTTCATCCCTAGAAACAGATGCCTCTGCCCATGGCATTGGAGCTGTATTGCAACAACAAGGTCATCCAATTGCATTTGTTAGCAAAGCTCTTGGCCTCAAAGCTCAATGTTTGTCAACTTATGAAAAAGAATGCCTTGCTATCTTAATGGCTGTAGATCATTGGTATCATTACTTACAGTGTTCTCAGTTCATTATTCTAATAGATCAGAAAAGCCTCACACACTTAGATGATCAGCGGCTCTCCACACCTTGGCAGCATAAGGCATTAACAAAGCTTATGGGTCTCAATTATAGGATTGTTTACAAGAAGGGCATTGATAACAAGGTGGCAGATGCCTTGTCCAGGGTAACATCAGATACATCTTATGATATTGCTGCTCTGTCTGTAATCAAGCCATTGTAGCTTCAGGATGTTCAATCTTCTTATACTGACACTCTATCCCTGAAATTGTTGTCGGCGCTGTCAATATCCTCTCCACAAGGCTTCTATACTCTTCATGATGGCCTCATCAGGTATAAAGGTCGACTTTGGATTGGTCCTCAAATTCCTTTGCAGACCAAAATACTATCTGCACTGCACTCCAGTGCTATTGGTGGCCATTCAGGCTTTGAAGTTACATATAAGAGAGTTAAGCAGCTTTTTGCTTGGACTAAAATGAAGCGGTTTGTCAAGGATTTTGTCTCCCAATGCACTACTTGTCAACAGGCAAAATCTGAAAGAGTAGCATATCCAGGTCTGTTAGCTCCTCTTCCAATCCCTGAAGGTGCATGGAAAACTGTTACTATGGATTTCATAGAAGGTCTTCCCAGATCATCTACTTTTAATTGCATTCTAGTGGTTGTGGATAAGTTTTCTAAATATGCACATTTTCTTCCTCTATCTCACCCTTTCACTGCATTTCAAGTGGCACTTACATATATGAGCAACATTTTCAAGTTGCATGGAATGCCTACTGCCATAGTGTCTGATAGAGATAAAATTTTTACTAGCAATGTTTGGCAAGAGTTGTTCAAGTTGCTCGGCACTGATTTACAAATGAGTAGTGCATATCACCCTCAAACTGATGGCCAGACTGAGAGAGTTTACCAGTGCCTTGAAACTTATTTGAGATGCTTTGTTCAAGCTTGTCCAACTAAGTGGTCCAAGTGGTTATCATTAGCAGAGTATTGGTATAATACTTCCTTCCACTCTTCTCTTGGCCACAGTCCCTTCTTGGTCTTATATGGTCATGAACCAAGACATTTTGGCATTGATATATCACAGTCTTATCAAAAAGAGGATGTTCAGAATTGGTTGGAACAAAGACAACTTATGCAGCAATTGGTAAGGTAGCATCTCATCAGAGCATACAACAAGATGAAAGTGCAAGCAGACAAGCATAGATCTGACAGATCCTTCACTGTGGGTGATTCTATTTATCTCAAAGCTCAGCCATATGTTCAAACATCATTGGTCTCTCGTTCATCTAACAAGCTCTCATTCAAGTACTTTGGACCCTATGTCATCCTGGCCAAAATTGGGAAGGCTGCTTATCGCCTGAAGCTCCCTTCGGATTGCCACATCCACCCAGTTTTTCATGTCTCTCAATTGAAAAGAGTTGCCCCACCATCCATCCAAGTAAGTACTGAGTTACCAGATCCTACTAATCAGTTGCAGGTACCTCAGGCTATTCTGGGACGCCGTCTTCGTCAGAATCTCAACACCATGGTGCCTCAAGTGCTGGTTCGCTGGTCATATCTCCCTGAAGAACTCTGCACGTGGGAAGATGAGGTCTCTCTGCGCCAACCGTTTCCACGGGCACCAGCTTGGGGACAAGCTGGTTCTTAAGGAGGAGGAGATGTCACCGCCGCTGTTCCTGTTATTCCCACCCCGGCCACTGAAGCAGCTAATGCACCAGGCGCTGTTGAAGCTGATGAAGTTGAAGACGTACTCATAGAAGGCGCGTTCGATGAGAGAATGAAAGCTTGAAGTGAAGGGCAAGAAGCCGGCGGCCCAACTTGCGTATAACAGGCCCAGAGTGGATTAAGTGAGGCATCGGTCCTGCGCGGCCCAGACGAGAGGCAGCCGTGCTCGGTCTCCTCTGTGTAACCGCTAGGAATCAGAGGAGAATTCAGACTTGGTCATCTATCCAGAACCTCGCCGGTGGCGATGGCGGCGATGGCGGCGGCGGACTCGGCATGTTGCCGGAGTTCGAGACCTTGATCTCACCGTTATCCAGTTAATACAATTCGTCGTAGTAGTCTGGTAACATGATCCGGCGGATTTGGCCTCCCTCCGGTGACCTCCTCTCCAGCAGCCGCACCCGACGCCCACCGCGCCATGGATCCGCCGGCGGCGGCGGTGGCCATGGCGGATCCCGGGAGGTAGGCCTCCTCCTCCTCCACGGCCTCAGCCTCCCGCTTTGCCGCCTCCGCCCTGCCGTCGTCGCGCGCGCACGACGCCAGCAGCCGCCTAGCCGAACCAGCACCCATAGACGAGCGGCGCCCGCGACCTGCCCGATGCCGGGCTCCCCCAGATGTCTAGGGAGAAGGTCGTCGCGGCCCAAGTCACAGCTCCTCTGAACCAGCCCGTCACCGGATACCAGAAGCTGCGCGCCTCTTCCTGTTCCCGCCCGCGTCGGCGTTGCGGCGTCCGAGAGACTCCCGAGTCCCGACTCTGACACTTTGAGCAGGGCAGCAGGCGACTTGGCCGTTGGTGAGCTCCGACCCCGGCGAGGCGGTGCCCCAGCTGTTTGCAGGGGCGCAAGCTGCAGGTGCTTAATTACTTGTTGCCTTGCTGAGGTGAAAACGCGTGCGGTCATCTTGCTTGCTGGTTAGGCACTCATGCATCAAATCCCACAGCTAGAAGCCTTACTTGCTTGCTGTAATATGGGTGCAGGTTGCCTTGCTTGCACGGCGGGTGGCGAGGACACGGCATAAGGGGTGTAGTGACGCGTTGGCAGGTGCTTACAATGTGCTCGACGAAATGACTGAGCACAGTTCTATTTTATCTTTTGGCTGGTATGTGCATCTCTGTATCTATCATGAAACTGTATTGCCAGCCTTTCCATTACTATATAGCTACTATGATTTCTAGGATTATATTATTTAGGCCCCCTTTTGTCTGTTTTTGGAGCCGCCACTGGAGACTAAATTAAGATGCTCGTCAACTCTGTGAATGTCTATAGTATCAGTGTTAGATTTCATACTCTAAAGAAATTAGTATCATAGGTACTCGAGTCTGTTTACGTCTGAACATGCAACTAATTATAAGCCTAATGGATAAAACAACCTATAAAAAGAATAAAACAACTACTAAGCTTAGTAGTTTTAGTTGTGATCTATGAACCTCCACTGAGTAGTATGAATGGATTCAGGATGACCTTTTACCGACAGGATTACACATGGTTTGAGTGCTGCTAGTCTATCTGGAAATATTTTTTTAGAGTTTCAGGGCCAAAAAGCCCCGGCCATTGCATTATCACAAGGACCAGAGTAACAGCATTTTAAGCGCACAAGATCATCCCAAACAACTCAGAAAAACTGCGACCTAGCAGAGCTAAGAGCTAAAGGACTCTTTCAAGAAGCTAACAACACCACCAGGCAGATTACATATTCCACTCCTCGCCGAACTTCAGAAGATTGATCCATTTCCCTTTAGCCTCCACGCTCTGGTCAGAAGCATCAACCAGGAGCTCTTCCATTTCTTCAGGATATTTCTTAAGCTTCCAGTCCAACGCCGTCTCATACATGAAACGGTTACATTCTCCATCCACTTGATTCAGCCAAGCAGACTTGGAAGGCTGGTTGCTAACCTTTTGAGCTTTTCCAGTTTTGAGTCGAACTCCAGTCTCTTCTCCACAGGACAGAGGAGTCTCCAGTTTATAATCATTTTCAGGATTGAGATCAGTAGTGAAAGAACACTCCTCCAAACTGTACCCTGAAAACAAATGTCATTTCTTAGTTTCCAAAGCCCCCACAGGGCTGCAGCACAAAACATGTTATCGACTAGAAAACGACTATTGCTAATCCACATTTGACCAATTGATAGAAAATCCCTCCCTACATCTCTACCTAGAATATCAGACATATTTGACCAAAGTTGCCTGGCAACCACACATTCAAAAAACAAATGTCTTACTGATTCTGATTCACAGCAGAACAGACAAGAGGGATCTTCTACCTTTCTTCTTATAGCTAAATTATCTCTAGTCATCACCTTATTTTTAGATAGCAACCATAGAAAAAAATGGACTCTAGGTGGTATTTTGAGACTCCAAACTGCAGGCACATGAGCAGATGTTACACCTCTAAAGTTTATGACTTTATACAGCAATGTTTTCAAGTCGTCCAGTCGAACCTAGTCGCCATGGGACCAACCAGGAGACTAATCGCGATTAGTCGTCGACCAGGCCGATTAGTCGAGCCTAGTCGACCCCTGGTCGTCCTATATATCAGGACATATATACCTACTATATATATACCTATATATACCATATAGTATACACAATAAAGCAAGCATCAAGACTACATTAGTGTTTAGCTGGTGACTTACTTGTGGGAGTTGTTTTCTTCTCTTTTCTGCCATATCCAGAGGTCCATATTCCTGTCCCAAACTCCATTTCTTTGCTGACTTGCTGCTGGAAACCTAAAATACCAAAGAAGACCATAATTAGCAACATTAATGTAGTCTTGATCTTGACACAGCTCAACAGCAGCACTGCTGCATTAGCAAGCACTGCTGCAGTAGCAAATAACTAGCATTTAGCAGTTAGCACATAGCAGACCATAGCAGCCACACAGCCAGCATATTACATAACCAAACAAGTTCAGTACACATAAGCTAAAGTGTTCAACACAGAGTCACAAACATTGTCATTTAACAGTCCAACAAAAGTAGGCAACTAGCCATCTAATTAAGCAAATCAACATTTAAATTGAAGCCTCCATCTCCATCTCCAGTTTCAGTTGGTCCATCTCCAGTTTCAGTTGGTGCAGATTCTTCATCCTCCTCCATTGCTATTGCTGAATCTACATGCTGATCTTGGTCTTCATCATCAACTTCATCAATATCTTGAGTCACTGTGTTCCTCAGACGCTTCCTGTTCCTAGCATAAGTACGCCTCACAGGGGCAGCAACAGCAGCACGAGCAGCAGCAGCCCTAGGCAAGTCACGTCGCTCTAGACCCTGAGTTGCACCAATAGCCTCATCCACAACAGCCCAAGTCATAGCATC
This sequence comes from Saccharum spontaneum, assembly GCA_022457205.1. Taxonomy (NCBI): domain Eukaryota; kingdom Viridiplantae; phylum Streptophyta; class Magnoliopsida; order Poales; family Poaceae; genus Saccharum; species Saccharum spontaneum. The sequence goes on along the minus strand of CM039615.1, from coordinate 43,087,826 downwards.
GCCACCACCTTCCTGAACTGGTTCTGGTTCACAATTTTCATTGACCCATTCATTTTCCCAATGAAATTCATCAAGCAAGAGTGGATTGCATCTCTTTCCTTTGGAACCCAGCTCTCTAATTTTTTTAAATCTGTTTTCCATCTTGCGGTTGTAACTGACATATACCAACTTATTTAACCTATGGTGCTCTAACCGGTTTCTCTTTTTAGTATGGACCTACACAAAATATAATGCAGAATCACATATCAATATTACTACCAAACTTAATTACTCAGCAGTAGTACACTATCACTTACAGCAGAAAATTCACTCCAACTACGCTCGCATCCAGATGCAGCGCAACAAAGGCTAACAATCCTTTTTGCTAAACATTGGAGCTCATATGTGAGGCCACCATATGCACCCCACCAAAGCACTGTAATTTCCATTTCAAACATAGAAGAACAACTTCTTAGTATGGACGATGGAGAGCCAGAGAATAGCAGAGGGACAGCAGTACATCCAGCAAGCAGCCTAGCAGTTTAGCAGAGCCAGAGAGGCTGTAGAGTGAGGGATGGGGGAGGAGGGAAGAAGATGGAGAGGGGAAAGGCACATACCGTCGTCGGAGCAGCTCATCACGAAGACCGGCGACCACTTGACCTGGCAGAGGGCGCCGCCGGCTACACAGCTCACCAGAGAGGAGAATAGTTGTGCGAGGGAGGAGAATAGGTCACCAGAGATAGGGAATAGAGCGCGGGGGAGGAGGAATCGCGCGCGGGAGGGAGGAATCGCGCGCGGAATCGTGCGCGGGAGGGAGGAAACGCGCGCGCGGCAGACTGGAGGCGCACGGGGGAAAAATTGCGGCGTGTGCCTGCGTGCCTCTTGTCTTTTGGTGTCTATTCTAACCCTAACAGGCCAAATTGCAAACCCAATAGGCCACATATAGGCCCGGTTAAACAGGCCCAAAAAACAGAGCAACCAAACTAATCGTCCCTGTCCTAGTCGGACGATTAATCGTGATTACTCTTCGATTAATCGGACGACCAGCTTTCTGATCGAGCTGGTCGCCTCGGTACCCCAAATCGGTCACTAGGGACCGATAAGGACGATTAGTCGCGATTAATCGCGATTAATCGGACGACTTGAAAACATTGTTATACAGGGATTGTGAGGAGTAGACACCCTTAGAGTTAAAGGTCCAAATTAAAGCATCCTCCTCATCAGAAAAAACTATAGTGGAAGCTAATTGTAAAATCTCTTGCCACTGCAACATCAACCTATTGTCTACTCCCCTTCTAAGGGTGCACTTGAGGTCTGTCCCATCCCACAGCTCAAAGACAGAATGAGATTTCTCATTTATTAGCACATAAATCTCCCAGAACTGAATGGCTAAACTAGAAGGGCCTATCCAATTATCCTCCCAAAACCCAACTTTTCTACCATTACCTATTTTCCATCTATACCCCATTTTTGCTGCGGCAGCCGCTGCCATCATACCTTTGAAGAAACTAGAACTACCAACAGTATTACTGCAGAAAATATTTGGTCTATCAGTATTATACTTGTAATCTATTAGCTGTCTCCACAGCTTACTCTCATCCACATTGTATCTTCTAACCCAAGAGGCCAACAGACAATAATTCAGATCCCTCAAATTTGGGACACCTAACCCTCCAAACTCCTTAAGCATACTAACTGTGTCCCAATTAACCAAGTGAAACTTATGTGCCTCTGGGTTATCATTCCACAAGCAGTTGGCCATGTGGGTATGTATAGTTCTAATTGCCCATTTAGGGAATTTGATAAAGGAAAGGAGGTAAATAGGAATGCTAGCTAAGCAAGCCTTTATCAGAACTAACCTAGCTGCGTATGATAACAATTTCCCTCTCCAACCTGCTATCCTCTTAAGCATCTTGTCCACTAGAGGGTGTATGTCTTCCCTTCTTAATTTATCAAAATGTAAAGGAATTCCTAAGTACTTAATAGGGAAAGAACCTACCGGACAGGAAAAGAAGTGAGAGAGATCATGAGCTTCTACTTCACTAAGATTCATAGGAATCAGCTCACTTTTGTGGAAGTTTACCCTCATCCCCGAAATCTGCTCAAACCACAGTAAAATGCCTTTTAAATTTACTAAATGATTTTGGTCTACATCAGAGAAAATTATCGTATCATCAGCATATTGAAGGGCTAAAATACCTCCCTCTCTAAAATCAGAAGCCAGTCCTTTCACTAGATCAAGGTGTGCTCCCTTCAGGAGCATCTTAGTTAGAACGTCACTTACTAGGTTAAAAAGTAGGGGGGACAGAGGGTCTCCCTGCCTAAGGCCTTTACCAGTTTTGAAAAGAGGACTTTCTTCACCATTCAAACAGATTCCTACAGAGCCTTTTTTAACTATCTTCTCTATCCAGCCGATCCAAGTTCCATTAAATCCCCTGGATTTTAGGACTTCAAACAGGAAGTCCCAGCACACTCTATCGTAAGCTTTTTCGTAATCTAGCTTAAGAACCACACCTTTCTCTTTTTTACTATTCACACTATGGATTATCTCATGTGCCAGAACTACACTCTCTAATATATATCTACCATGAATAAAGGCACTCTGCTGAGGTGACACCAATCTGTCAACTATCTTGCCTAATCTAAGAGTCAAAACTTTGGAAAAGATTTTAAAACTGCAGTTAATAAGACTTATTGGTCTAAACTTCTTCATGTTCCTAGCTCCTTCTTCTTTAGGGATTAAACTCATCATAGCAAAATTTAATCTATAGAGATCTAGCTTACCATTAAAAAAATCATTGAACATGTTAATTAGATCCTCCTTAACTAGATCCCAGAATTTTTGGTAAAACAGAAAGGAAATACCATCAGGGCCAGGGGCCCCCTCTGCATAACAACTAAAGATGGCTTCCTTAATTTCTACCTCAGAAAAAGGAGCAGTAAGAGCAACATTCTCCTCATCTGTAACTCTATCACTATCGCTCCAAAAGTCTGCAGCTAGATGAATGTTAGGTCTATCCTCTTTTTTAAAGAGCTCTTTGTAGAAGTTAACTGCAACCTCCATCATGGCTCTTTGTTCCACTACAGGACCATCGGGACCATCCAAAATCAGCACTTTCTTTTTTCTATTCCTATGGTTAGCCACTGCATGAAAATATGCAGTGTTTCTATCACCCTCCAACACATTTCTATCCCTAGACCGCTGCCTGGCTTTAATTTCCTCGAGAGCCCAGATTTTATCTAGATTTTCCTCAATGATATGTAATCTTTCCAACTCTGAAGAAGATAAATCCCTACTCTCCCTTTCTAGATCTAAATGATTATATTCTAGAGTCAACTCTACCTTACTTTTATTACGCTGGGCTATTTCATTCATAGCCCAGCCTCTAACTGTCATGTACGGTAAGTCGTACAGGCGCAGGCGCGCGCGTGATGTGCGGAGGGCATCTGAACGCGCGGCCAGGGATCAAGCCGGGCGTGCAGCAGTGCATGGCGCCGGCCAGCCACAGATAGCAAGTGGCTAAGTTTAGGAAAGTAGCAATTTGGCAGGTAGCTATTTGGAAGGCTAGAGAATTAAGGAGCTTGCTCCATTTGTGTTGGCCGATGGCCTTATATTCCCATGTACTCAGCACTATTGAAATCAATCAAGAACCAAGTTATCTCCTATCTCTCTCTATTCCCTAAGCCTGCGGTTGGGAGGAATAACCCCACCGGAGAAGACGGCCGAAGGCTACGAGTTGCGTAGCCGAGGTCCGGCGAGTCAAGGGTTCGACGCTCTTGACACTAACCATCCTCCTAAGAGTTCTCATTTTAAACTGCCAGACATCAATACTCTTTGACTCATTACAGGGAGTAGTCCAGGCTTTATGCACTATTTCAGAAAAGCTATCGATACTCAACCACCATTTCTCAAATCTAAACTTCTTCCTACCATAGGACAAATTAGTTCCCACTTCCACCACCAGTGGATTGTGGTCACTAGGCAGCCTATCAAGACACCTAACTTTAGTCGAAGGAAAACTACAATCCCACTCTGTGGTGATGAAGACTCTATCTATCCTAGCCATGATTCTATTATCTTGATTATTAGTCCATGTAAACTTCCTATTACCTAACTCTAGATCTATCAGAGCCCACTTATTAATCCAGTCATTAAAAAGGTCAGCCCACCTAAAGTTGATATTACCATTGCTTTTTTCAGCTGTGGACCTGACCAAATTAAAATCCCCTCCAATAATAATTGGGCCCTGCCAACTATCCATAATCTCGTGAAGCTCTCTAATAAACTCTAATTTACCATTCTCATAAGGAGAACCATAAACCACTACCAGTTTCCCCGGTTTTGAAAATCGACGATTACGACGCGCCTAGTCGCGCCTAGTCGCTAGGCTTTGGCCTAGCGCCTGGACTAGGGGGGTAGTCGGGCCTCAAGTCGAGCAGAGAAGGATAAGGGGGAGAGAAAGTCGTGTGCGCACTCGCCTCGACCTCCGCCGGGAAGCAGGTCCTGCCGGCTGCGCTGCTCGCGACTCGCCTGGAAGCAGATCCCGCCGCCGAGCCTCTTGCCCGCCTGGCAAGACCCGCCGGCGACGCGGCTCGTGCTCCTCCCCGCCGGCGACGCCTCCCCTGCTCCTCTCCGCCGGTGACGCGGGTCGTCCTCCTCCCCGCCTGGCGGAGGTCGTTGGTGGGGGAGGAGTGGGCGCGCGGCGAAGGGGAGCGGCGGCGCGGGCGAGCGGGTGTAGAGATGCGTTCGGGAGGGAGAGAGAAGAGCAGGGGAGAGGATAAGGGGAGTTGGGCCGTGGTGGGTGAGTTGCGGTGGGTGAGTTGGGCCGTTAATGGGCCTTTTTTCTCTTTCTCCCCATTCCATGACCACTTCTCTTCTATTTTTTTTCTTTTCTTTTAAGTAAATATACATGTATTCTGTTCAAAAAATGTATATATACATGTATTAGCCATCGCCTAGCAAAACGCCTAGCATCGCCTAGGCTCGACTAGTCTCGACTAGTCTCTAGGCTAAGGGTCGTCGCCTAGATTTCGCCTAGCGCCTAGCAAAACTATGCCAGTTTCCAACAGAAACTAGTGATCTTATCTTCAATCATCAAGCTAATAGAAAAATCTAAAGTTTCTAACATAGTAGCTGTGAACTTATCACTATTACAGCCTACTAAAATGCCTCCAGCAGACCCTTTTGCAGGTAAATAAAACCACTCAAAAGGAAAATGACTAGTAAGAGAATCTAAATACTCCTTGGTAAAGGACTCTTTTTTAGTTTCAGAAATACCCACAAAGTCAGCATGGGTCTCCTTGATCCTATCTACCAAAGCAGTATATCTCCCAGTTTTTCCCAAACCTCTAATATTCCAAAAGAGACCTATCATTTCCTTCTTTTTATTTTTCTTCTTACTAGCTCTCTTAGACCAGGCTTCTTCCACTAAATCAGCTAGTTGGTCATATTTGTCAGTATCTAGATTACCAGCTACCGGTGTACTTGGTTCCTCAACCAAGATATCTGAATCTTTTTCTTCCTCATTCAGACTACCTCCAGTAGTCTGCTTACCTACTCCCTTAACCAAATCAGAAATGTTACCCACAGTAACATTCTGAAACTATCTATCTGGAAATATAGAGCCTCCTAATCAAATACAGAGAGTTTTCCTTACATAGAGGGATATCGAGGGCTTGTGGTTGTTTATTTAGAAAGATGGATCATGTGAGAAACATATATGGTGTACTGTGGAAAGCAGATATGCACAGACTTATTGGAACTGCTTTGCTGAAGCAAGCCTGCCTATATTTACTATTCTTTTTTGTTGGTCTATTTTCTAACTGCATCACTGTATGAACTACTCATCCAAACCATTAATGTAATTATTAGACAAGCTCACGAACATTCAAATAGCCTGGGTTTTGGTTGAACACAATGGATTCCCTAACCCTATAATTACACTAGGCAATAATATTGTGGTACATAGGCAATAATATGATCTAATATAGGCAATAATATTCTATGAATTAGGCAAAACCACTATCTTAATTAAGTAAAAGACCTATTACTACTTAGGCAAAGTACTCTTAAACATGCATGTTTATCCACACTAACAATTTTAGGGCTGACTGGTGATATGAATCCTAATATTTTCTATTCAGTACCTACAAACTTGACTCTAGTATTTATTTAATGACATTTTTGGTATTTTGCCATGATCATGTACTAGCATGGGAGAATATGCTAAATTTGGCATATGTAATTTTCCCTACCAATAACAAGCACTTCAGTTTCATTCATTAAACATTTAATCAGTTTTTCACAAAGTAGTTTTTACTGAACTACAACATAGCATCTGATTGGCAAAGATGTCTCACTGTCACTGAAGATTCTATGCTTTGGACATGTGCACAGCTAGGCTTCTGTAAAACCTCTGATCCCTACTCCTTTTTTTATATTCATTTTGTTTAATATCATCAGGGATTGTGAAATTATAGGTAGATGAGTTTATGATTTGTACAGTTTAGTTTGAGATTGCCTTGTATTCTATTGGGAGGGTGTCTATCAATATTATTATTTGTTCAAAGACGGTATGCTTTGTCCCTCATCATCTTGTTCCTGTATGTGTCGATCTATGAACTCCAAGACTACTGAACCATCAAGAAATTTTCTGGCTGAATAGGATATAGAGACTATTATGTTGTAGATTCATCATTCATCTACTTGTCTGCAAGTTCAAGTGCATTATTTATATTAATTTGTTTTTTTACTTGCAAATCCTTTTTTCAACTATATTTGCATGCTACCATCTCCCGTGGAATGGAGTGTTATGTCATTCATTACTCCCTAAACCATCCGTTGTTTGTGTGCATTATTCTAGATTCTAGTGTGTGTTCTTACTTATTTTCACATTATGATAAACCTGTTCAGAGCAATTGCAACAAGATTTAAAAAATACTTAATTATTCACCTGAACTCTATTTATCAGGGATGAAGAAAATCCACGGTTGGCAATCTTTGAGAGGCGACTTCCTTGCTGTGGTTGTGGGATAGGATGGTCTTTGTAAGTATGCTTTACTACTCCAGTCTTCACATCAACTTTGTTTCAGAATTGCCCATTAAACATGATGTGATTGCAATTTTCTTTTAAGTTTCTTGTGTCCTTTGATTTGGTACTTTGCAGCCACTCTTTACTGCTGCAAGTACTACAACAAGGATCCTCAAGAGTGCCCTGGTCTGGATGCCTCGGCTGTCATGGTTCATTCTAAATCCTGAACATGTTACTCTCTATTTATGCACTCTATTTATGCACTGCTCAGGGATGAAGAAAATCCACGGTTGGCAATCTTTGAGAGGCGACTTCCTTGCTGTGGTTGTGGGATAGGATGGTCTTTGTAAGTATGCTTTACTACTCCAGTCTTCACATCAACTTTGTTTCAGAATTGCCCGTTAAACATGCTGTGATTGCAATTTTCTTTTAAGTTTCTTGTGTCCTTTGATTTGGTACTTTGCAGCCACTCTTTACTGCTGCAAGTACTACAACAAGGATCCTCGAGAGTGCCCTGGTCTGGATGCCTTGGTTGTCGCGGTTCATTCTAAATCCTGAACATGTTACTTCCCAGTATGAAGAAAATAGATGTCTGATGTGTTTCCCTATGGTAGTGCAACTATTGATCTCCATAAAACAACATGTGTCCTGGTTGTTGATATAGTGATATGATTTCAATTGTGTGTTGATTTGTAGTTTCACTTGACAGTGTGCTGGCAAATTTTTAATTAGTAGAAGTATAAATTTTTTTTGTATTGAATCTGGGGCTTGTGTTAACTCTATTCTATTGAACTCTCATATTTGTCAAAAGGTCCGTTTGTTTGGCAATTTGCATATCAAATATTGTTGCTTATATGATGCGATGGAAGATGGAAGCCAGATCCACTAGACACTTCTGTTGGTCCATCCTTTACAGCAAGAAAGAGATCAATGAGGCGGAAGAAAGATGAGATAACAATCTTAGAGAAAACTTAGGGTATGTTTAGATCACTACAGACATTGCCATGTTTTTAATTTCTTGAACACGCACGAAGCTGCATATCATTTCATTAATAAGCAGAAATTGGTATGGTACATGCCGATTCCACAGCTTGATTAGTGATTCACTTTGATCGTTCCTTGCAGACACTCATCTTCACAGTCCTGGCACTCATCGCTCTCTCTGTAGCACTGACTATCTGTGTAGACAAGTAGTACATAAAGCTAGGAAAAAACGTGGGCTGGACTTGCATTCAGAAGGAACTTGTAATTTTAGTGATAGTAGCTTGTCTTTGCAGTCATCCTTCATGTATCACTATAGCAAGTTGTTGATTTAAATGATGCTACCGCCCTGGTTGACCTTTAGGTCACCATTGTTTATCAATGAGGATGTTCATTCCTCTATCGCAAACTGTGTGCTCCATGACTTGATGTTTCTGAACTCATGCTATCATGGCAACCTTCAGAAGCAGTTTTCTCCCCTTTCTCCCAGAAGGGGAAAGACAGTGGCAAAGAAGCAACTAGCTGGCCCCCTCTGCCACGTGACGCAAAGGATAACACAAGTACACAAAGCCGCATGAGTTGGTGTCTGGCAGGATTTGTTAAGTGCCCTCTCGCGGTGCCTGTCTCCTATCATTGGTCACCTTTCATTGGTCGAGCAGGCGAGCTTGCAAATTCATTAGCTGCAACTAGCCTGATGTGAATCCTGAAACCACTGACTATTTGTTTCCCTTTTTCTTGTTTTTGAAATGTTAATCCATCAAATCCCAGAATAAATACTGCAATCATATTTTCTGTTAAAAATATATTTATAGAGATACCTTAACATAATCTGCTCATAGAATTTTCATATGTCTAAGTCTAACCATTTATAGTTTGAGATATCGATAGACATCATTTTTACATACAAGAGACCAGAAACTTATGCAACAGATCATTTATTCATTCATGCATGTGACCAGAGTATGAGTATAGTTCTAGTGTAATGTATACCAAAAGTACACATGCCCTTCTCGTACAGATTGCAAATCTCGTGCGTATGCACGTACAATATGTAAAGACATCTTGAGATCGAGTCGAGGCACATGCCCATGCAACACATCTGCAGTGCAAATGTGCGCATTCCACAGCTTGATCACAACGAGGACATCTCTCTGGATGAGGGAGGCTGACAGATGAATTAACTCTCAGCGGGAAGTTGCGCAGCAGATTCTCCTTGAGAAATTCAATTCCTTCGCTCCTATGTCACTCACATCAACCTTGCATTCTCCACTTCACTATAACATGTCGCCTGCTCGCGTGACCGATTTTTGGTTGAGGGAGCGCTGCCGCACGTCCTCCGTTACACTTCCCTGCCTGATTCGCTCCTCCACCCTGCTGACCAATCTCTTCCATCCTGCAAGGCACTACGCTGTGTATGACTAACCTGCAAGAGCGAACACAGGTTATGGTGGAACATATATGTTTGTTGAAATAAGCTGACTTTAAACAATAATTTTTATACTAAATCAAGCATAGCTGTTTAAATATGGAAAATGTTCTCATTACATGTGAAGGGCTATCAATAATCAGTAAAAACTACATGAGCTTGACTGCTTGAGAGGAGCATGAGGAGGTTTTGCATACATGAATATCACATTCCCTTGCTCACAATTTCTATTTCCGGAGGTGTCCACGACATGAGACCAATATGAAACTGAGCACTAATTTTCAAAATAACAAAATTGAATTAAAGATTGGACCAGGAACTATTTCATGTTTAAACATTATGCTTAAGCAAATGTGAGTTTAAACCTTGCACTGGGGATACCAGCTTACAAGCTAAAACTCAAGTGACAAACTATCAGAACAGAGATAATTGTGCTGCCTTATTTAAAAAAAAGGTATCTGTCCTGTCCCCAATTTCAGGCCATGTCATGTCAAATGAAAATTCAGAATAATAATGCAAGAGATATACAACTAACAGATGTCTATACAAGATGGAATCACATACTGAAAACAGATATGCTATCATTCTGCTAAATCCTAACTACTGTCTAAATGGATTAATGACAACTTGTGGATTTGTTTCCAATGTAAACATGCTTCAATATTAGAAGCAATGTGCCAATGTATAAAAAAAAATCACTCTTGGACCAATCATGTGAGAGACCTCAATATAGTATAAGATTCACACAAATACGAAGGTAGCTAGTAGAATCATTTAAGATCACAGCAAAATTAAATGCACAGATACAGTATAGATGTAGTGTCATACAACTAAATAATCTTATAATTAGTTATCTTTTCCTCATATAACACCCTGAACCGAAAAGAAACAGAGAGATAAAGAGATCAATTATACTTGCCTGATGCTCATTGTAATTCCCATAAGGATGAGGTAGGCTTGGCTGCAATAATACACAGTTGCCAAATCTTTCCGATACCTGCACAAATTGTAAGACAGTTGTTGTGACATAGTTGCTACTTGGTAAAATTACCCTTTCCCCATCAATAAGTTTTCCAAAAATATAGACATCAAGAATAAAACAGAAGCAGCAGGTCGACGGTGGCACTAAAAAATATAGACATCAAGAATAAAATAGAAGTAGCAGGTCGACATGGTTCTCCTAAATTTTTGTTGCTTGGAAGAGGTCTAGGAACCATGAATAATAAATTAGTGCCACAGTGCACAGAGGCTATTTTTATCACAATTGCAACAAAAATCATCCACACCTACAACAAAAACCATGTTATGCGATAGGCTGAAACAGACAACACACATAAAAGGCATTCATATATGCATAAAAACTCCAGCCTAAGGGATCTGTAAACTCAACAGGACTCAGACTGTACTATTGTCACAAATTGTTCATAGGTTCATTCACTACATTTCACTAAAATTCATAGGTTAAAATGGCTAATGGGTTGTCAGCAAATTGTACCTGATGCAGCTGGTCCTATAGCTGAGGGGATGTTTGGCATTAGTCTAATAATTCGTCATTGACCAGAAACGACGTACTACATTTTGATTCAATTGAGACCATTCACTAAATTATTTATCTAATTTGATTTCTCTCTTACAAAATTGAAACCAGTATAGCACATTCAAAACAAGAAAAAATCATAGGTTGCCGCAAGACAGAGGAAGGAAGATCCAACTGAGGACAACATGTTGGAGTGTGATTGTATTAGGCCCATGAGGCTAGGCCCATGTGGCCCATGTATGGTACCTATATAGCTACCCTTCTAGGGTTAGCCCAAATCTATAGACAATCATCTTCTAACATGGTATCAAGCTAGGTTTTCCCCTCCCTTTCTCAGCCGCTGCCTCTTCTGGCTGGCGCCGCCGCTGCCACCTCCATGGACGGCCGGCCTCCTCCTCCCTCCCCCTCCAACTTCCATGCCTTCCCACCTATTCTCTCCACCTCCTGGGCGCCAGTCGCTGCTGCTGCAGACCCCCAACCACCTCCTGCCGTCGTCCTCCTTCCCGCTGCTGCACTAGGTGCTGGCTTTCCCGATCCGCACCCTGCTCCACACCCTCCACCGTCGTCGCTCTCGCGAGCTCATGCAGCGCGGCTCGTCCTCTGTCCGCCGCCGTCGCAACTCGGTTGGTCTCCTCCCCCTCCACCGCCGTCGCTCTCGCGAGCTCATACAGCGCGACCCGTCCTCCTTCCCGCTGCTGCACCAGGTGCTGGCTTTCCCGATCCGCACCCTGCTCCACATCGTGGCCCTGCCCCCTGCTCCACATCGCGTCCCCGCCCCCTGCTCCACATCGCGGCCCTGCCCGAGCTATACTGGCTTCGCTCGCACCGACCTGCGCGCGCCGTTCTCGCTCCTCACCTCCCTTGCGGGCCACCCAGCCGCGCCGTTCTTCCCCTCCCTGGCTCTCACGGGCCTCCTCCTGTTCCGCCCACCTCCTCCCGGGCGCTTCGGACTCGTCTACCAGCGCCGGCTGGAGCCGAGTCCGCCCTCCAATCCTCCCGGATGCTTCGGCATCGTCTACGAGCGCCGGCGTGAGCCGGCTCCGCCGCTTCCGTCACCAGCGCCGTCGTCGCCGGTGCATGCTCCGCCGGCCTCGCCGCGCTCTCACGCCGACCTGCCGGTGTACCACCCGCCTCTTCTTCACCGGGACCCTCGTCACACTCACCCGATGGTGACGAGGCAGGCGTCTCGCCCGCAGGCCCTCACCGCCGCCGCCTGCGAGCCGGGGATCTCTCCGGTACCCTCTTCCGTCCGCGCGGCCTTGGCGGATCCTCACTGGCGCCGCGCGATGGACGAGGAGTACGCGGCCCTCCTCGCCAACCAGACGTGGGACCTAGTGCCCCGTCCGCCGGGCTCCAACATTGTCACCGGCAAGTGGATCTGGACGCACAAGAGGCGTGCTGATGGTTCCTTGGAGCGCTACAAGGCTCGCTGGGTCCTCCGCGGCTTCACTCAGCGGCCCGGCATTGACTATGCTGAGACCTTCAGTCCCGTGGTGAAGCCAGCTACAGTCCGCACCGTCCTCTCCCTGGCTCTCGAGCGCTCCTGGCCTGTGCATCAGCTGAATGTCAAAAATGCCTTCCTCCATGGCACTCTCACTGAGACGGTCTACTGCAGTCAGCCGGCCGGTTTCGTGGATTCTTCTCGTCCTGACTTCGTCTGCCGGCTCAATAAGTCTCTCTACGGGCTCAAGCAGGCACCTCGGACTTGGTACTCTCGATTCGCTACCTTCCTGCAGACTCTTGGGTTCACGGAGGCCAAGTCTGACACCTCCCTGTTCATATACCACTATGGGGGTGAGACTGCTTACCTGCTCCTCTATGTGGATGATATTGTTCTCACCGCCTCCAGTGAGTCTCTGCTCCACCGCATCATTGCCTCTCTCCAGAAGGAATTTGCTATGAAGGATCTTGGGGTGCTCCACCACTTCCTCGGCATCACTGTTGAGCTCCGACCTTCAGGCCTGTTCCTCCACCAGTGGCAGTTCACTTGTGACATTCTGGAGTGAGCCGGGATGACCGCCTGCCAGTCCTGCTCTACCCCGGTTGACACTCAGGGCAAGCTGTCCGAGGCTGGGGGTCCGATGCTTGGGCCAGCGGACTCCACCGCCTACCAGAGTCTTGCTGGCGCGCTCCAGTACCTCACCTTCACACGGCCGGACATCACTTATGTCGTCCAGCAGCTCTGCCTCTACATGCATGCTCCGCGGGAGCCCCACCTAGCTGCTATGAAGCGGCTTCTCCGGTACCTCCGTGGCACCCTTGGCTACGGGCTGCTCCTCGGCCGGTCCTCCACTGTCGAGCTGGTTGTCTACACTGACGCTGACTGGGCGGGCTGCCCGGACACCCGCCGGTCCACCTCCGGCTACGCTGTCTTCCTCGGGGGCAACCTTGTCTCTTGGTCGTCCAAGCGTCAGCCGGTGGTCTCGCGCTCCAGTGCCGAGGCAGTGTACCGTGCCGTTGCCAACGGCGTGGCCGAAGCCGCTTGGCTCCGCCAGCTCCTGGCCAAGCTTCACCGCCCCCTCGCCAGGAGCACGCTCATCTACTGCGACAATGTCAACGCGGTCTACCTCTCCACCAACCCCGTGCAGCACCAGCGGACCAAGCATGTGGAGATCGATCTACACTTCGTCCGCGACCGTGTGGCCATCGGCGACGTCCGGGTACTTCACGTCCAGCCACCTCCCAGTTTGCGGACATCTTCACCAAAGGCCTCCCTTCCTCGACCTTCTCCGAGTTTCGCTCCAGCCTCAACGTCGCCAGTGGCTAGTTGTGGCTGCGGCAGGTCCTGTGTGTGTTGTGCACTTACTTGTTTTCTTTCTTGTTCAGCCTGGAACTCCGCTGCGCCGGTAGTTCAGACTGCGGGGGGTGTTGGAGTGTGATTGTATTAGACCCATGAGGCTAGGCCCATGTGGCCCATGTATGGTACCTATATAGCTACCCTTCTAGGGTTAGCCCAAATCTATAGACAATCATCTTCTAACACAACACAACAGGAAGGAAAAATTACCGGGAGCACACACAAGGATAAGTGATGTCTCAACTGACCATCACCCCTTCTCATTCAGAATTTGAAAGTTTATGGCCATATAGTCTGTTACTACAAAAAAAAAGACGACCAAACAATCACAAGAGTCACTTTAGTTGACAGATTAAAATAACAATCGCAAGATGAATTTACAATTTGACTCCTATAAACGGTGGGAGAGAAACAACATGCACTCAGTAGAGCGAAGCGCAGGAACTGGATTTTGAGTTCTGGAGTTTAGGAGCATAATCCATGTGAAGAGCACCAGCCAAGCTGTGCATGTAGGGAAGTAGCCAAGGCAGGAGTCACAACAAGTCGATGCTGTAATTTATAATTTCTCTACGATTTGTGCATGAACTGAGTTGTGGGAACACTTACAGGCAGTAAATATCTACTATAGAATTGATATTTCCAGTTTTCCACAATATTCGTCTGTATAAAATCTTAAAATACATTGATACATTGATCTGCACATACTAGACTGCCGCAGAATGATCAGTGATTTGTAAAAAATGATTCATAAATGCAGACTAAGCTCGTGGAATGGAAGAACAGGATTCAGACACAACAAATCAGGACAAAAACCTATATCCAATCACCAATTAACCATTTGCGCAAACAGAACAAGATCATGATAATCGAAAGAACATGAGGGTGGAGAGGCACCTTAAGTGTGAGAGGAGCTCACAGAAAACTAATTCGAAGAAATCCAACTACTGAGCTGAGGAACTGCGAGCTACTACAGATCAAGGTGGATGCTTGGTGGCCATGGTTCCAGGCGAAGAACCTCCCATAGCTGGAAGAAAATCAGAAATTAATATGGGCGCAGGGGTCGGCGGCGCGCCTAGGGAGGAGCGGCCCAGGGCCACCGGCCGCCGGCTTCGTGCTCTCAACCGGTGTCCGGAAGAGCGACGGGAGAGACAGAGTTACTGTCCGTGACGACTAGAGAGAGGCAGGGCTAAAACAGTCAGAGCAGATACAAATTTGGGTTGAAATTTTTTAAAAGTTGTTTAAAATCGCAAAATAGCATTGTGCACCGATTTAATAAAAGGCATTCTGGCAAAGCCCACATCTTTGATGGCATTTTAGCGAAACCCACCTGTGATAAGGGCAAAATTCCCATGTTCTCCCCTATACCTAGCACCGGTGGCCAAGGCGGGTGAGGTGCAGGCACGGCGAGGTGTGCTGGGATCCCCAATTAGGGGCGGTAGATCCAGCAGGCCGTCACCGAAGGCACGTTTGATCTTGCGTGCCTCCTGCGCTCCACTTTACCGGAGGGTTAGGCGTCTTGCATGCTGGAGCGAGGACGACAATGAATCAGTGTATATTGGTAATGAAATCAGATGCACAGGGGGCAATGACACTCAGCCGGCTGAAGAAAACAATAACGTGCAGAGAAATATTTGAGCTTACTGTTCTATGTATTTTCATTGCAGCCCATACAAAGATACCATTTTGTTTAACAACCTCCAAATAAGCAAATTTAGAAGCTAGGTTGAAAGCACTGCAGCGTAGATATGCACCTATCTAAAGATAATAGACACAAATTTAGAAGCTACCTTGAAAGCACTACAGCTACCCTGAACGTTTTTTTTTTGTTGATGATTGCATTGAAAGGTAATAGGGAGAAGCATAATTCTGTGTGGCCAACTTAACATTGAAGAATATATATGTAGCTGTGTTACTTTTGCAATTATACAAATGTATTAATATTAACAATCATGAAATATCTACGTTGTGTATAGTATGCATAAGGAAACTCAATTTCAGATTTTCAGGTCAAGTTAACAATCAGCAGCATCCTGTAATTGCAAAGTTAGAAATAATTCTTAATACACTATGTGCATACTTTTAACATATATATCATGTTCTCTGAATCTGTAAAGGTGGATAGCTGTCTTTGTAATTCTGTTCCCTATCTTGTAAGAAAGAGTGCTTTTATGCATATAAGGTAGGCAGAATACTGAGTAATGCAAAACGATAATTCATATTGAAAGCAATTCTCAGAACCATACCCACAGATCTCGTAGGCACAAAGAAGGTCATGAATCCACAGCGTCACCACCTAGCCACATCGTTAGGCCTCTCTGCATTTGAAAAATTTTGGACATAGTCAATAGTAGAAAAAGCAAGATGATTCATTTAAATGGGAGTGGCATTTGAACCAAAGATCTGAAAATTCCATACATAACTACGAAACAGAAATAAATGATTGGTTCAGACTAAATTCCAAGTCAGGATTCAGAGTATAATCTTAACTGCAGTGTCTGTGCACACTCATCTGCATGGCTTTGCAGATGCAGTAGAAACGCTGCGGAGAGAGCATCTCAACTTGCCTAGGTGGTATATCATCTGTGGTGGGCACATTTTACCCAATAGAAATATTATAAGAAACAATTCATGTATAATAGAAAGCAAGGGGAGAAAAGCGAACAGAATACCTTGAATTGTTATGGATGCAATGAACACAGTGCCTTGAATACTTTCCACTTAATGAATAGGCAGAGCTCCTGCCAACTCTTTCAAAAAAAAACACAGTGCCTTGAATTGTTATGGTTGTGCGAACTGCATCCGGAAATAAAATTCCTGCCATGATGAAGAAATATACGGAGGTCAGATTTTGATGCAAATCAACAGCAGTTTTGTAAAAAAAATGTGCGTACAGACAACCTGATCAAAAAATTTGTAGGTCACAAAAGGAGCTATCTCATCTCATCTTCCGCCTGGTCTATAGCAAGGTGTTGTGAGACTGGTTCTGTCATGGACCTTGGGTCCATGGGGATAACTGTCATCTCCGGCGAGGTTATACCCCTCTGCCACAGGTTTGGTTCTAGGGTAGCAGCCCTCGGCGCTTGAGAGTCATTGGGGGAAGAGAGAGATATTAGATTACTGATGTATTGCTTGATTCCAACTGCCGAGTACAGGGACTATATATAGCCATTGGCCGGCATGACTAGAGCCAATCGGCTCCTAGAATTAAGGACTAACAATAGCAACTAATCCTATCTTTCCTCCTAGCCTTGGATAGCAACTAATCCTATCTTTCCTCCTAGCCTTGGCACCGATTGTTGCTTTCCTTTCCTGCTGGTGCGGACTGCATGGTGACCGCGCCCTATGATGCCCATGACATCTCCCCCTCCCTTGAGGACCAGCTCGTCCTCGAGCTGCCATAGACTTACCTGACACGACGTAAGGTTAAGCCTTTTACATCTCGGCTTACCTTTATTATTTAAGACAAAAATACGAAATAATTGTGGAACTAAAATATAAATTTGAACTGCAGCTATGTCCTCCTGTCCTCCTGGATCCCAAGGAAAGAGCTGAACTGCGGACTTCATGTTGGATGAAAGGTGAAGGAGGAACCAGCCCGTTCTTATGTTGGGTCTATCCAGCACCCAGGCAGGTGCCCGAATGAAGGAGACGACCCTCTTTGGCCGTGCAGGGAGGCTGCATACCCAGATCTCGACTTCTGCAGGGGGTGCAAAAAATATAGACGAGACCTGATTGTTGGGCGCGCATGCTGCGAGTTGGTGCAGCGATGAGCTGATCAGCAAGCGCAGCTTCCGCACCGCCCGCCTAACAAGGAAGCCGCGCCCTGCGGCTTGTAGGCGCACCGCGGCCTGCTCCTGCGATGACGGCCATGGGATGGCCCTGGAGACCACGGCAAGGTGCCGCTCCCCACAAAGGGACTGCACCCGGCGGCTTGCCAGGAACCCTCGCGCTGCCGCCTGAAGCCGCACCGCAGCCAGGTGTTCACGCAGCTTCCGGGTGGTGTGCCGCACCATGAATCCACGCGCTGCCGCTTGTATGCGTACTGCAGCAAGGCGTTCATGCTCGAACTTCTCCATGTGAGCATGGCAGCGGTTGAGCATCTCAGCGACGCGATCCATGTTCTCTTGGAGATGGCGCATCCCATCCGCATGGCCTATGGTCGCAGCAGGAGGTGATCCGAAGCGCAGGCGCAGCAGCTCGGTGAAGCGACACCACGCTGGGGTTTCCTCATCCTGGACCTGGAGGAACCATGTACGCGCTCCATCTTCCAGATGACAGGAAGCCATCCACACCTTTTCTTCCGCCATGATGCGCTCCCGACGGAAGTACGATTCACAGCAGTTGATGAAGTTGTGGGGGTCGGATTTACCGTCGTAACGCGGAAAATCCCGCTTCTGGAATCGCGACGGACGATCGTTATGGTGTTCCCCAGAAGTGATCCGGCTGTTGTTGGAGAGGGCGGTGGGGATGGTGGCGCGGCGGCTGATGGTGGCGCGGTGGGGAATGGTGATGCGGAGGCGGCGGTGGAGGGATGCGTGGCACGGCTGTGGCTGGTGTTGGCGCAGGAAGGGGGGGCATCAGGTTGGTGGGCATGATGGCGGCTGGTGAGGGAGGGCGGACGGGCGATGATGACCAGGAGGCGGATATGGCGATCGTACCTGGATCTTTGATACCAGATGTCATGGACCTTGGGTCCATGGAGATAACTGTCATCTCCGGCGAGGTTATACCCCTCTGCCGCAGGCTTGGTTCTAAGGTAGCAGCCCTGGGCGCTTGAGAGTCATTGGGGGAAGAGAGAGAGATATTAGATTACTGATGTATTGCTTGATTCCAACTGCCGAGTACAGGGACTATATATAGCCATTGGCCGGCATGACTAGAGCCAATCGGCTCCTAGAATTAAGGACTAACAATAGCAACTAATCCTATCTTTCCTCCTATCCTTGGATAGCAACTAATTCTATCTTTCCTCCTAGCCTTGGCACCGATTGTTGCTTTTCTTTCCTGCTGGTGCGGACTGCATGGTGACCGCGCCCTATGATGCCCATGACAGGTTCCGCTAACACGTGACCAAGATTCGGATGGTGTTGTTGCTTCCAATAGCACGGGCATATATCGTTGTACAGACCAAAGCAAACTCATCCGATCATGAGGTCCCTACGATCTAAAGCAAACTGCACGTAGTGTCCTGATGTGCAGGCGGAGGTATTCGGGGAGGCGAAGGAGAACACGACAATCTGAAGCTAAGATGCTTTCTGTTAGCAAACAGCATAACAAAAGGAAATTAAATAAATTGATGAATACGGAAACACACAATTAACTTATGGAAGACCACGATGTATGCAAGTTTATGTCTCCTGTCTAGAACTCCAAAATCCAGTTCATCTTACATCCAATGAACCAAATCAGCAGGGAGGAATCTCGTATCTCTTATAGAGAAATAAAGGTACTGAATGCATAAACGGTGCCCTCCTCTGCAGCTGGTGACAGGGAAATGCAGTTGCCCAAAATGTTACAGAAAGCAAAGTAGAAGAATTCCATGTAGGGGTGGTACTTTATTTGGGGACGTCGGTGGGCAAGGTAGCACATAAGAGCATTTCGATTGCTGTTGAAGATTTCTATGCTATCCATCCGAACCACACCACAAGACTTGTCCTCCACGTCAGGGACTCCAAAAGCGATGATGTCCAAGCTGCATCTGCAGGTAAGTTTCATCGTCAGATATGGAACAGTTGATAGAGTATGTGTTTACTTGATTATGTACAAATTGCACACTTCGTATTTTGGAAGTTCGGTCTTTTGAACACAACAAATCATTTCAAGGACCATAAATCTGTTGTGTTCCATTTAAATGGTTATGTTTTTTTGTGTAAATTGTTACTACATAGGTTACACACAATAAACAGAGAAGTTCATATGTGAAGAGGCAAAACTGTTTTACTTCCAATTCTATAACTCCCTATGTGGCAACAATAGGACTAATTATAAACTATTCAATATGAACTGTCAGATACACTCTAGTTGAAATTCAGCATGCACCTAGAAGGAATTTGTAGCAGTTTTGATGCAGAGAACATGCAACATGTGGTTTTTATGAAATAGTATAGTTACTGTTAGATGTATAGGATGTATATGTCTTTTCCCTCTACTTAGAGGGCTTCTTTGCATATGTACACTGTATATTTGCCCCTTTGGGCCTGGAATAGAGCTCAGTTGGTCACTCTCTAACATGGTATCAAAGAGCTAGGGTTTAGATTCCACTCACCTTCCTCTGCTCAGCCAACTCCACCACCGGAGCCTGACCCCCACGCCGCGCCGGGCTTGCCCGCCTGCACGGCTCCCGCATTGGTCGTGTGGCTCGTGCTCCTCCGTGCCACACCCGCTCACGCGTCGAACCGCGAGGCTCACGTGCCTCCACGCCGCCCACGTCAGTCCACCCCTCCCCTCGCGTCGCGGGCACCTATGCCACCCCGCGAGGCCCCCTGTGTGCCCCCCGGGCTTCGTAGCGCCATGCCATTTTCTGCTCGCGTGAGTAGTGAGCCGGTCAGGTCCTCCTCCTTTTCTTTCCAAAAGAAAGAGAGAGAAAAGAAAAAACATAAAGAAAGAAAGAAAAAGAAAACCACACAGAAGCTTGTTGTCATCTCCCATGGCGTCCCTCGGGCGCCCGGGTGCTGTTGTTGTCCCTAAGTGTCCTATCATTTTCAATGGCACAAATTCGGGTGACTTTGTTTTCCATATGGAGGTCTACATGGATGGACAAATGCTGTGGGGCTACCTTACAGACGATCGGATTTATCTCTCGCTAAGATGATTCCACGACAGTTAGCTACAATGATATATTATTCACTGTTTGAAGAGAGTTGAGTGTT
>CM039615.1:42744860-43067106 GCA_022457205.1 Saccharum spontaneum | reverse complement strand
ACTTCTTCTAGGGCTTCCACTTGCCATCCGAGCAATCCTTAGCATAATGTCCGGACTTACCACAAGTGAAACAATTTTCCTTTTTCTTTGTTGACGGTGGATAATGTCAACATTTTATATGTGAATAAACAAGAGAAATGATTCAAGTACAAGAATACATATAGGTCTAGGGTTTAAACTAACAAATTTCACAAGTTTTGGTGAATCTATGTTTTTCACAGGATTATTCTAGAAAATGTAGGAAGGAGGACCTAATTGAGAAAAAGGACGAAACTTGATCACGATGAAAGATACACTAGAAGACTATAGAAGACACCAGAAGGCATGACAACGAACGGGGGACGAGACGCCGCCAGGTGGGGCTGGCCGGCCCCACCATTATTTCGCCCGGCCCCCTGTGAGGGGATTCCTCCATAAGCTTCTAGAGTATTCCTCTACTGTCTCCTAGAATGCATCTCCACCCTATGTCGAAGTCGGTTTGATCCAAGGGCTTATGTTCAACCCTAGGGCTATATAAGGACCCTTGTACCTCCTTGAAGCATAAAGTCATCAAGTTATTCAGTTGAAGATCAATTCATCCAGAGCTAACCCTAGTTCCTCAGAGTTCCTCTAGATTAGAGCTTAGGCTAGTTAGATTAGGTTTAGAGGGAAATTAAGCAACACTTGGATTCCCGACGTTGGTAAGAGTGTGGTTCGGTATATCTCTTGTACTTTACTCTATTTTTTTATTTTATTGAGATTGTATCATTGCTACTATATTTATGTCAACATTAAGCTTTATATCATTTATGTCATTGAAAGCAATGTTCATTGTTTACTCTAATTTTATATTCGGTGTAGCTAGATTATGGAAACCATGTATAAGATCGTATAGCGCTCACCCTATAGGACCGAGCGTTGTGCTTAGATGTTTGTTTATCTACGGATGTCCTTATATGCCGGGACGTGTGGTAGATCGTGTAGGTGACAGCTGCGTTGAGTCCTTTGTAGTCCATCCCCCGTATACATTGATATTGGTAGAACCCGGTCTCAAAAGAGAGGAGGACTCTGTTTCTAACTTTTCTAAATTGATGTTCCTTATGTGGCATAATTTGGCTATGATCACTAGATATAATTAATTAGAC
Organism: Saccharum spontaneum; assembly: GCA_022457205.1. Taxonomy (NCBI): domain Eukaryota; kingdom Viridiplantae; phylum Streptophyta; class Magnoliopsida; order Poales; family Poaceae; genus Saccharum; species Saccharum spontaneum. The sequence continues at coordinate 43,065,982 of CM039615.1, read as the reverse complement.
TAAATATTTGATATGTTAGTAAGACTATCTAGGAATTATCTTTCTAATATTCTAATTGGACTGAACCTATTGCTTAACTAGAGTGCTATGAGTTACTATTTATTTATCATGATGATTGATCAAGTAATTATTATTTATATATCTTTATTTATTATCTTGTGATTTATCCTTGTTTTGAGTAGAGTATATGATATTGGTTCATTCTCTCATACATATTCATAAATTATCAATACTATTGTATTCATAGTCATACCTTCCCAGTGGTAGAATTATAAATTGACAACCTGGTAATACTCTAGGTAAAATGTTACAATGGTATAATTATCTATTCGTTTGTAGAATTCTTTTTATTCTTATCTTTATATTCTTTTTAGTCACATGAAATAATAGATTCCTATTTATTATTATTCTTGTAGTAATACTAGATAGAACCAATAAACATTTCTAAGTTCCTCACTAGGGATGACAACCTAGTTTAATATTAAAGATGAAGGTTAATTGATAGGTAGCTACTGTAACAGTGACAAGTTAATAATTACCATATCATTTCTAGCGCTATTGCTATTAGTAGGAGTAATTCTATTTTTAGTAGTGATGTTAAGAAATACCAACATCCTTCTTCTTCTTAAAAGGTGTAGTGTTCTTTTGTTTGAGTTCTTGCTGAAATTTTTTCTTGTGGGAGTTTTGAGAATTTTTCTGCATCACATGGGTACTAGAATTTTCCTTAACAGTTTTCTTGCAACGGACGTCCTTTGCTCTCGCCTTCTCTTCAATATTCAAAGAGCCAATGAGGTCGGCAATGCCAAACTTCTGTCTCTTATATTTCAGAGAAGTAGCAAAATTTATCCAAGCCTGTGGCAATTTTGTAACGATACAACCTGTCACAAACTTATCTGGCAATACATAATCAAAAATTTCGAGCTCTTTTGCCAGTATTTGTATGTCATGAGCTTGTTCTACTACAGAACGGCCATCAACCATCCTGTAGTCATGAAACTGCTCCATGACATACAACTCTGTACCAGCATCAGAAACCTTATATTTGGTCTCAAGTGCATCCCACATCTCTTTACCAGTCTGTAGCGACACATATGCATCCACTATGGTGTCTCCTAGCACGCTCAGAATTGCAGCCTTGAATGTAGAATTAGCATGTTTGAACGCACGCTCTTCATTAGGAGTATGCGGCCCAACAGCCCTAGGCTCAGTGATAAAATAACAATGCATAGCAGTCAACCATAAAATGCACCTCTATTGCCACCTCTTGTAATGAGTACCCTCAAAGACATTCGGTTTCAGCATACCCGGAAAGCCGACTACCAAAAAATGTCTATCATGTTTTTGGATTGTTAGAAATTTAGATAATTTTAGTATTAATTTAATCCAAAAAAGATTAACAACAAGTTTGTGGCCTTATATATGTGCACTTACGATCTAAGTGATATGGACATGTAGATGATACTAATAATCATGATTTTAATCACTGAAGATAGGGGATGAATTAGAACATACCCAGCAGCACCAGAGCCGGTTATACTAGTCGACATAGCGCCCGTTAGTGTAGTCGTCCTGCTCGATGTAGTGCAGAGAGTTGCAGTGCTAAACTCCCGCCATCGTCACGAATGCCGGGAAGAAGATGAAGTCATAGGTCGTGGATCGATTGAGCAGTCACGTGATCACTCCCCAAAAACCTTATGTCTGTCCTTCACCCGAGTAGATGAACTCGTTGACAACTCAGTTCCAGAGGCCTGTTCTCCTATTCCCGTGCTCACGGGAACCAGGACGGGAAACTTGGCTGTAGCGAAAACAATGGATGTGTTTATGTGTGCAACCAAGAGAGATGAATGTTGAAGCGAGCCTTTCTATTTATCTCGCAACCAGGCAAACCAAAGGGTGCATGAGTCGGCCTCAGAAGGGAAGGAGTCACCACAGGTGAGGAGGAGACGGGAGGAGAGGAGATGCACGCGGCTACGGGGAAACTCCCGTAACTCTCCTTGTAATTTTTTTTTTACTTTAGGAGCAAAAACTCCCGTCATTCTTCTCATTATTTTCCGTATTAGGGGCAGAAAATTCCATCATTACGAGGAGAAACTCCCATAACTCCTTCCCATAATTGGTTTTGAGGGGCAAAACCTTTTATGTCCCGCATCACGCGTGTCGTGTCAGGGCCGGCGGCGGCTCGCGCATGTGGTTCACCTCATCCTTTCTCAACCCACTCAATGTAGAGAGACACAGTCCGTATATTTAAGTTGAGTCAGCCTTCAATCAAAATCCCAGATGGGACTAAATGATATTGCGCACATTATTTAATACGGGCTTTAGAATTTATTTAATTTAATTACATAATATATGGCTCTGGCCCATATTAAATCTAACAATCCTAAATTAATACTGAAATTTTGTAGAATTATTCTAGAATTTAACGGTGCTATTTTTTAGTGTTAGATTAGATGAGGTAACTATGAGGCTCATGTGTTTTCACCAGTCTCGAGACTCGCTGGCTTTAGCCTTTTAAAGATTACATAGAAAGGACGTGCATGCATATTTATAGGGGTTAGTGTGCACGTATGCATTGAGTGTTGTATTTGTACTTCGCAGATGGATCCATGACATTTCGTTTGTTAGTACATCCACCATTAAGATAACTTTCATACATGTAAAAAACATTTATAATATATATGTATAATTATATATTATATAATTATTAGACAAAGGCGGAGATGTGCTTTTAGTTTTTTTTCATTCGAGAAACAGATGTGCTTTTAGGTTTTTTTTCTTTAACCACGTGTACTGTGTACATGTACACTCACCTCTCTTTTTTTTTAGGAAGCATGTACACTCTCCTGGCATCCCCAAAGACAAGACAGCGCACAACTGAATTCTGTTGTTTTTTTTGTTTTGTTTTGTTTTGTTTTTGTTTTTGTTTTTTTTAGGAAAGCAACCGAATTCTGTTGTAATGCAAGGCCATGAGCACAAGGCCCAACCCAACAACAGAACCCAGCTAGCTCAAGCAACCTAGCGAGAATAGGGCCCAACACAGATTCAGCTCTATGCCTCCTCCAACTCCAAGCAAAGGTCCCAATGAGCTACTGCTACACGTGGCAAGAACAAATTAAAGCCTCCAAACTGAGAAGTGAGCTAAGCAGAAGAGAGCAACTCTATGTGATACTATATAATCTTGCTGGGAACCTTGGTCCCGTTTAACAATAAAGAGATCTTCTATACGACATCTGGTTCAGGTTGAATTAAACCCTTTGTCGTAGGTATTATCCTTGACAATGTAAATTAATATTTTGTGAATAAAAAAATTAGAGGAGCAGCTCACGGAACATACTAGAAAGCAACGCGCGGCGTTGCCGCGCGGCCGCGTGGGTGGAACCAGTTGTATAGAAGTTGAATATTAAATATATGGCTTTACCAAAAATAATATGGTAATATTAATACATGTAAGATTTACCTTATGTAATATGTTTGCTTACGTCTATTTTGTTAGTGCTATTTAGAGGACCCTAGTGGTTTTGAGTCAAGAGTTATACTTAGTCATGTTGAGTGGGTGAAGGTAAAGTAAACTTTGTGGTGTTTTGCGTTGATATTTTAATATTTGGATCTAGCTTATTTTTATTCGATGTTATATGGTTATTTTGTTCTTGTTGTTGTTCATTCAAATGTCATCAAGATGGAGATGATGAATTGCAAAAGGTGTATTGACATTTTGAGAATAGCCGATTATAGCATAGAGGCAAAAGAAACCTTTATTTTTGGGAGCGGAGTGAGTGGGAAATATCAATCGTTATCTTTGAATTGTATTAACTAATCAGTAATATGACTATATCAGTTTGATCTTTTTTCGGTTAGTTGTATTTTTTGTTGAACCTTTTTTTTTTTTGCATTGTGATATAAGTTTTTATGTGCGAAACTTTTAGCAAGTGTGGAATCGACAGGATGAATTCCATGCTTAATAGCAATAAAATAAGAATAAGTACACCAAATATTTTGAAAAGGTAATAAAAACGTTTCTGACGCATAGAGCTTATTTTTATGATTCCGCGAGTGCAAAAAACATCTAAATCAAAGGTACCGATAAAAAGATATTTGTTTTTCAAGTCTAAACTTTATTCAAAATTAAAAAATTTTATTAAATAATTGTATTAAACTACTTTTGAAAATGTTGTTGTGAACCAATTTTGTATTGAATAATTGTATTAAATTACTAATGTTAATCATGCAAAGGTAGTGGAAGCGTGTTTTCGTTTTTACGTTCTTAAATTAATTGTAAACATAAATCCGCAACTCTGTTATATATGCACCAATGAAGCTAAAATTTTGACCACAAATGAAGTCTCACATGAATAGCGTACCATAAAATTTTCATACGCAGGCGGCTCAGTAGAACAGAGCACACACGCAGGGTGTGGACGCCGGCGTCGATCAGGCCGGGGATGGCCATGGCGGCAGCGGCTGGCTGGCCGGCAAGGTGCGACAGGCCCACACGGTCCCGGGGCCAGCCCTCCCACCAAGCCGTGGCCTGCTGGGCACATGGCCACGAGCAGCGGCGGTTTGTAGCTTTTTTTTCCTTTGTATCGGCTAGCGCGTCGTGGTCGAAAATGCCTAATTGTATATATACAGTATTTTTTGTTTCCTTTCGAAAATGTAGGAAAAGTCATTTTAATATGTAGGATTTTATTTTAGAAAATGTATGGTGCAAGAATTACGGTTTCGGAATTACGGCGAGGAAGATATGAATTATTAAAGTTTATCGACTAAACACGAATAGAAAGGAGCATGAAAATTATTTCTACAATTTTAGCTAATAAAAATGAGTGACAAATATCTAGGTATGGTCTAGGGTGAGTTTAGTTTATTTTAGAATTTCTGTGGGAATTTTTCTATAGTCGAAAAGCTTACCTTTTAATCTGCTGTGTACACTTCCCGGGTGTGCGTAGCATTTTCATTCTTGTCTAACGCGTGGGTCAGGGTCGTGGGCACTGCCTGGCGCACTGTTCTCATGAGCCGATCTGTGGACCTGCTCCTTTCCCCTCTTGGTCTTTGTGGACCATGTCTACAGACGAGGAGAGATGGAGGGAGAGTCACTGCCGTGTGGGTCCCAAAGGCGAGGTGGCGCTTCCCCACTGGCCAGGCAACGTGGCCGAGGGACGTCGGCCTTGGATGCCTTCATTGTTGTCCCTATCCGCTCGGAAGTTGGAACATAGAGACAAAGCGAGAGAGGCAAAGGGGAAGGGAGAGAGAGCGGAGCAGGCAAGGGCGGCGCGCGGATTGCGGCGGCGCGGGTGGCAGGCGAGGGCGAGAGCCTTGGCCGTGGGGAGTAGTGGCACAGCGACGACGGCGTTGCTGGCGGCTGTAACACCTCGGATGTTATGGTTGCTAATTAACCTGCCATGTCATCATATTGCATCGCAAAGCATCCATGATTAGGTCAACCATGTTATGCATTAACTAAAATGAATTTACCTTTCTAGGTTGGATGTGCTTTTCAGTGGTGTGACTCGAACCGAAAACCCTAATTTCGAATGTCACCGCAAATACTTAGTCCATACCCTGCGTAATTTGAGGTGTGTGACTGTGTTACACACGAGTGTCAAGTGTAGGGTATGAACTCAAGTACAACACGTAAAATGAAGCTCCAAGTTTGAGTTCGAATTGGAATCCAAAATCTTGTCGCGAGTTTTTCGATTCGAATTTGAATTCAAATTTGGGACATTATTAAAAGATTTTCAAAAGCTAAATTGGTCAACCAAGAGTGGCATTTGGTCAATTATGTGATACTTGACTCAATGATACACTTGGGTGATGGTTTGATCATTAAATAATCACCAATTAAAGTAGCAATAAATTTCAATTGGAAATTCTTCCGAAAACCCTAAAATCCAAAACCCTGTTTTTACCCCTTTTGAAATAATTCAAAATCTAAGCAAAATTTGGGAAAAAGTTTAAAACCAAGTTTGTAGAACTTTTCAAGGGCTACAACTTTGATGTTTTGAGTTTTCAAAGTTTTAGTGTAAAATGTGGAGCAATTTTGAAAAGAAGCAAATTTCAAATTTGACCCCTTTTCATCCCCAAACTCAAATTTCAAAATGGAGGTAGATTTTGAAAATGTTTTGAATAGAAAAGTTGTAGGTCTTGGCTAGTTGTACAACTTTGGTGTTTGGAGTTTTTAAAGTTTCAATACAAAATCCAAAGTAATTTCTAAATTACCAAATTTCCGAAAAGTGTCCCCTTTTGATTTTAATCTCAAATTTCAAAATCTAGCTCGAATTTGGAAAAGTGTTCAATAGAAAACTTGTAGAGCTTAAAATCCTAAAGATTTCATATCTTGGGATTTTTTTAAGTTGCTACATGAATTTGGGAGTAATTTGATAAAATAGTTTGAAATTGCAAAATTGGGGGGAGCTACAGTGCACGGCGAATCAGAGTAGGGCACCGCGCGGCATGGGCGCCGGCGAGCTGCCGGGCTGCTTCCACGGCCTTCTCGCGCACCCCAGCTGGCCAGCCTGCGTTCGCGCGCCTTCCCGCGGCCACGTCACGTTCCCTAGCCATCTATTTAAGGATGTTTCGTCGTCGTCGTCGTTTTTTTATTTTTCACCACCGTCGCCAAGCTTCATCCCTCGGCAAATTTCACCGTCGCCTCGCCACCGCAATCCTCTCCATCTTCCCCAAAGCATCGCCCCGATCTTGCGTTTCTCCTGAGCCAACTCCAAGCTAACCGTATAGCTCGCAAAGCTTTGGCCGCCACCGTCTTCCTCAGGTCCGGCAAGGTGCCGCCGTCGTCCACCTCGTCATGGTCAGCCGTCTCCATCGCCTCTCAGCGCCTGCTGATTGCTCCACTGCACCCGCGGTGAGCTGCTGATGCTTCCCGTGCCTCCAATTTAATCGCTACCGGTTTATATCATCGGTGTGCCGTGATCCGCAACCACCGTGCCGCCATGGCCAGTGAGGTGCTCCCTCCGGTGGGTCAGCGGCCGTGAGAAATGTCTGAGGGTGTTCGCGGTGTCGCGTAGGACATGTTGGTCACGTCAGTTGGGCACGGTCTTGTCACCGGCGTCGTGGTCGCCGGCCGGCCGTTGTGGTCGTCGGCCGACCGTTGTGCGGTCATGGCCGGGCCACGGGAGAGTGAGGGAGAGCGAGAGAGGAGGGAGATGACAGGCGGGACCGTCGCGTTAGTGAGCGAGAGCGAGCGGGCCGCGTTGCTGGGCCGCGCGCGTGGCTGGGCCACACGGGTGCTAGCGCGAGCGCGCGGGCAGGCCGCGCAGTTGGGCCGAGCCGTAGGTGAAGAAGGGGGAGTCGGCCCGATCAGAGTTTCTGTTTTTCTTTTTAAAAAATGTGAATAGTATTGGTATTTGTTTATTTCATTAGAATTTCTGTGGACCTCCAAAAATAATAAAAATTTTTGTGTAAGGTTTTCAAGGTATAAACTAATTTGGAAAAATGTTAAATGCTAAATTTGATTACTTTTTGCAAGTTATTTAATTAGTTCAATTAAATATTAAATGCAACTTCCATGAATTTTAGTAATTAAAATATTCATCCAAAAATCATGAAATTTATTTTGACACTATTTTAGGACATGATTAATCTATAGAAAAAGTTTAAGATCATTTAGATGAAGTATGATTTATTATTAATTATGCCCTAATTAATTAAGTGTTTAAATAATTGTTAATTGATAACTTTAAGTGTTGTGTGCCCTTTTGATTGAGTGATGACCTTGGGTCACTAATTCTTGGTGATCTTTGGCGCCTTAATTACTTGTTTGAGCTCGTTAGTAACGTGTTCGGTAAGGAGAATTAGTGTTGCTTAAGTAACCGCTATTAGTTAATAGGTTTTACTGTTTTGCGACTGTACCGTGAAGGAAAATTGTACTCAAGTCATAAACCGTGGCATATCATCATCAAGCATCATGTTTAGCACCGCATCATGTTGAAACATGTTATATGCTCGTGTAGTTCCCGCTTTCGAAGAAGTCAACATTGGCGAGCAAGTCTCCGGAGAAGAGCTGTCTTCGGTGGGTTCCGGACCGAAAGTCAGAGTCTTTGAGCCTGAGTCAGTCGTCTCGTCAGAGCAAGGCAAGCCCCGGTGCATTTAAACCATACCTTGAGTTTTACAAATCTTTATTATTTATACTATGGTTTACTGCATTAAGTAATTAGGAGTTGAGTGATAACCCAATTGCTGCATTGTCATCCTTGATTATTGCGATATCATCCTTGATACCTGTTTTACTAAAAATGTATAGTATGCTTCGCCATGCTTAATGAGTTAAGCTTTTTTAAATGAATGTTTACATGGCCATGACAGCATACTTGATAAATATTGAAATATGAGAATGAACTTGAAAGATCGGGCGGGTGGTTTGACCACTGCTAACTTGCATTGGGAAAGGAGTCTCAATGTAGTGTTTCCGCCTTATCAGTTAAGGACCGTACGTTGTTGGCCCTCGCGTCATGGAGTTTTTATTAGTACTAGCCATGTACCCATGTCGGGTAAGCCTTACTTCGGCTATTCCATTACGAAAACGTCTAACCTCGCACTGGGAGTGGAGAGATGGCGAGAGTAGCGTGTATCCTCGGGGCTAGAATTAGGCCGGGTTCAAGGATTACTGTGCTCTCGGGTAGCGATGGACACGTTCTGGTTTTGGGTTACTCAGGTAAGAGTTGATATATGTAAGATTCGATTCTACATATGTCGTGTGGTTAGGAAGCCCCAACTAGATAAATTAAGCGGTTCGAATCGTCGTTACTCCATGAGAAAGGAGTCTTGGACTTACACCAACATCATAGTTAAGAACTAGAATTGAAGGAAAGAATGAGAAAGATCTTGATCAGAATTACTTTGATCTAGATTAGGATCACTTAGAATTGGTTAATGAACCATTAATGGTAAAAATAAAATATTGAAGGTAAGGACTTTCTTTAGTAAGCTTTTCTGTAAAAGAAATTTTGATTCTTGAATACCCGTACCTTGATTCCCTAAAGTTAGCATGCCCTTGGAGTCCTTTTCTTAGTCGGGTAAGTCTTGTTGAGTACTCTCGTATTTAGGGTTTGTTAAACCCCTTGTTGCAGGTGCAGTTCATGAACACGTCTGCTTTGAGCCTTGTTGCATGACCGTTGTGGCTGAAGAAAGTGACGACGAGTAGGCTGTGTGGCCTCTGGGCAAGGCACTTCATTTGTGTGTTTGTAATAAAGTTACTACTGATACTTCCCTACTACTGGTTTGTAATAATGCTACGTAAGGTTTGAAGTTTGGAAACTGTGGTTTATAAACTTAAGTTATTGTAAGATTTCCGCTACTTTACTCTGATGGTATTTTGAATAAACTATTGTAATATTGCAATACCCCTGTGATTGGATCCTGTTCGGAGGAAAGCATGTCTTTTAAGTTATGAGGAACATAAGTACGGCTGTCAGAGGTCGTTATGACGATGACAGGTACATGTGGGCCATCATAATTAGGAGGTTCTGTGACAGCGGCGGCGTGGCGCTTGGCCTTCACGAAGGCGGCAGTGGCTCGGACGGTGCAGAGCAGAGCAGCGGCGGCGGTGCCTTGCTGCTGCGTCGACGGAGCTCCTGGTGGCTGCAGGCAGGGCGAGGGATGTAGGCGGCGGTCGGCGGCTGCCGGCAGCAGCGCGGCGGGGCGTGGTTGCCGACGAGGGCAGGCTGCACGGCACCGGCGGCCAAGGCTTGACCGCGGCTGGGCGAGCTCGGCTCGGCTCGCGACCGTACGCAGTGACGTCGGGGATCTGGGGAAGACGATGGAGGGGCTAGCAGGCCGAGCCGTCCAATCGAGATCCTACGGCCGAGGAATTTATGATGACGTGGCACGATCTGGTTGCCCGGTGCCTGAGGCAGATTTCGATAGTAGAAGATATGTATACTATTTTAGAGGAGAATAGACTTATTCTCGTATTCTCAGGTGGTTGACATGGAGCGATGATGAGATTGTCTAGAAATCTAGCTACATAAGAATAATAAGATACCGATCAGAGGATCTCTATCCTATCTTATATAGTTCGAGGGTAGAGTTACAGATGGAATCCCCGTCGATTATATATGGATTTCCTTGTTTGATACAAGAAAATCTACTCGGATCCTATCGAATTAGTACAAATATCTTGGCTTCCAATGCCTCTAATAACTTGTTTTCCAAGTCCACGACATACCCTGTCTAGATTGGGTCTCTCGTTCAACAGCCTCAGCCCACCTCATCCCAATTAGGCTCTTTTTTAGACGATTAGGACACCCGAGTTCCGTAACACCGACACCCATTATGATCTATGTGTGTATATGATGTGAGATTGCGTGAGTAAAAGAAAACATAAGCTAAAGGAAATAATCATTAGCAAAATACATTATTTTTTCTCCATCCATTTTTAACGAAAAGATCTAAACCAACTACATCAAATTCTTTGCTCGCCGGCTACCTCTGTCCTAATATACTCTCTCCATTCTAAATTAAGTATAAGATATTTTGATTTTCTAAACACATCATTTTTGTTATACACGTGGTGTACATTATGCGTCGATACATAGTAAAAATAAGTTGAAACTCCTTATAATTTGAAACAGGAGTATGTTTTATTGAATTTAGAATTATGAAATATCACTGTGTTAGAATACCTCGGAATCTTTCATATTTTTTGATTGGATTATGGGATTTTGTAATTTTCTATTAGATTTCTAAAATCCATTGAGATATAATTAAACGGGACCTTAATAACAATTCATCATAAATATGAATTGTTTTGAGATATACTACAGTTGTTGGTACATACGACTGCTCCTAAATGAGTCGAGAGGCCAATTAGGAAACTTTACACAGCGATTGCCGCTGTTGTGGGCACAAGATCGCAGAGCTGGAGACTTGAACGTCGTCGCGTGCAGGTTTTTATGGGCAGGATTCTGTGATAGGATAATACCGGGGCCGTGTTTAGTTGCCCCAATCTAGAGGCGGCGGAATTACTGTAGCACACTGTAGCATTTTGTTTTTATTTGATAAAAATTGTCCAAACATTGACTAATTAGGCTCAAAATGTTCGTCTCACAAAGTACAACAAAACTGTGCAATTAGTTTTGATTTCATCTACATTTATTACTCCATACATGTGCCAGCATTTTGATGTGATAGGGAATCTTCTTTTTGTATAGTAGAATTTAGAGAAATATTTAGGATGTAAACGGGCCCGGGATAAGATAGCTGACTGTAGCCCCACCGCGGTCAATAATGCCGGCCGGACGGGAAAAGATAGCAACACGACAAGCCACAGCCTGCAACGCGCCGGGGGCGCAGCGCGAGCTCCAACGCCTGGTTTAGTTCACCGATTCGGTGACTCGTGCCGAATCACTGTTCATCTTTTGTTTTTATTTGGTAATAATTGTCTGATTAATTATGATCAAAATGTTTATTTCGCAAAGTACAATAAAATTATGCATTTAGTTTTTAATTTCATCTACATTTAGTATTCCATGTATGTGCCAACATTTTAATGTGATAGGAAATCTTCCTTTTACATAGTAGAATTTGGGGTGAATTTGAGGAACTAAACGAAGCCCAAACCCACCTGTCGAGCGGGGGGGACCTCGCTGTTGCTCGAGCGGCGGCCCGCAGGCGGCAGGTCCCCGTCGGAAGCGTCCACGTCCCGGAACGCGAGTGGCGCCCGCGGCCGTCACTCCCTGCCAGCCCGCTTGCACGCGTGGACCAACGGGCGAGGCGCACGCCACCAGCCCACCACGCCCGTGCGTTGTCCGGACGCAAGCAACCGCTCAGGGCCCGGGGCTGGCTGTCCCGTCGCTACAGACGCTGGGATGTGCGCAGCTGTACTGCTCCTACTCGCCCGGGGCGGGGGCGACCGGGAATCAACGTCGTCGGGGAGAGCTCCTTTGCTCGAGAATTGTTGGTTGCCATCTGGCTACCGGTGGCACCGGACCGGATCCGAATTGTTTAGTTGCCGCATTACCAGATCGGGAGGCATAGCTTGTGTTCTCCGTTCTTCCACGTATATCTGGCATCATCAGCAAACAAATCAGTTTGGCTATCGACAACGAGAAAGGCGGAACGGATGAATGAACCTCCCTTTTTCGATCTTTTTTGCTTTCCCTGAGCCTACTCTTTCAGCGTGTGTGAGCTGAACTTTTTTGAGCCCAGATCAGCTAAACCCTGGCATGAGGCATATGTACATGTATTATGTTTGGTTTACTGGCCTTGTTCCAATTAGCCTATTTGCTTGAACTTTTCAATTATGGTACGGTGTTTTTCTCTCGTAACAAAACAACACCAGCCAACTTAGCTGCATAAACCATGCAGCGAACATGATGATTCATAAGTGCAACATAGACACAGACAACGTTTGGTTTCATCCAATCTAATCGATGCCAGTCACTCACATAATGCGCTCAGCATTCTCTACGGTCTAAGTGGGACTCCCGTCAAACTCGTCAGGCCTGCAAGAGACGAAGAAAAATTTCGTCTCTAAAGTCTGAGACCGACCGCATCGGGACCTGTAAAACGCTCCTTCAGTAACTTTTACCAGTTGGAGGAGCTGCACCGGATCCTCTAAAAGCTATGGTACCTTATGGTCATCCGCTATTTTCAGCGGAGTACAGTTGGTCCGGTACTGCCCTGTGGGAAAGAAGAGCGCACGCGTGAGAGAGAGCATGGGTCCAGCGGCGGCCCCACTATTTCAACCAACAAAAAAATATTATAACTCGCAAATCAAAGAACCAAATTAAATTTCGATTGTACCATTAAATTTGTTTTAATAAATACTTCAAAACAAGATGTCACATGGATATATTTAGATAAAGTGACAAGTGGATTCCACACTGGATAGATGATGATATAGATGATAGATAAATGCGGGAAATTTGTATATTTTGTAGTGATTAGGATGTAATATTTCTTTTAGAGAATGAATATAGAGGTCCATGAGTGCGGATAGTCTAAGTGTTGTCTATGTAGTCTCGGCTAGTTACAGGGTACTACTCAGCAATCACATCCCAAACGAAGAGGAAGAAGAGCGAAAGTCCAGTGTCACCCCTGGCTGTGTCTCCCCGTCTTGACTCTTGCGGCTGAGCGAGATCTCCAGCGCGCACCCGATCTGGAAAAGCGCAAAAGCACGAGCCGTCTCAGCAGCAAAAGCGCAGCGCGGGGGCGGGCGAGCGTGGTTTCGCGTCCGCGGCAGCGCGCGCTTTTTCCCCACCCGTCGCAGTCGGCGAGGGGCCCATGCAAGCGGGGCCACGTGTGAGGCCAGGGTGCCGAACCCTCGCGAGCCCGCGGCACGCGTCGGGGCCGCAGTGGCCACGCCACGCCCCGCGCCCATTATAACCTGCTCCCGCCGCGCATCGCCACCCGCACCCGCAGGGTGGGCCACGCCACGCCCCGCGCCCATTATAACCTGCTCCCGCCGCGCATCGCCACCCGCACCCGCATCCCCCCACCCCCCCCCCCCCCCCTCCCCCAACGACTTGTTGCTGTTGTACCTTCTTCTTCGGGCCCTTTCCACCATTTCCGCATTTAGAAGCTCCCAGTGCCCTTACCTCCAGCGCATAGTTTCTTTTGGGAGATATTAGTCGGTAGCTGGAGCTACAGGTGAACTGTGAAGATGTATAGCCTAGCGGAAAGGGGGGCAAGGTAAGGGGATTTGTTGATGGCGGCGGGCGCCGGCGCCGGCGCTGCGCCGTTCGTGTGGAAGACGTACATGATGGTGGAGGACCCCGGGACGGACGGGGTGATCGGCTGGGGCAAGGGCAACAACAGCTTCGTCGTCGCCGACCCCTTCGTCTTCTCGCAGACGCTGCTCCCCGCGCACTTCAAGCACAACAACTTCTCCAGCTTCGTCCGCCAGCTCAACACCTATGTCAGTTAGTTAAATCACTCCAGCTCCAGCTACCTAAATTGATTGCCATCTCTCTTCCCTTCAAGTTCCGTGGGAGAGTGCTGGATCTGTATAAACTACAGAATCTATGTTGGTTGTTGGTTGATGTGAGGTTTTTATTTGGGAAGGAAATGGAAAGATTGTTTCAGTCAGTTTTTTTTTGGCGTGTGTACCAACGCAAATCTGTAAATGCTTTTTGTTGGAGGAAAAAAAGAATTTTGTAAGCTTGCTAGCTGCAGCAATGAAATTCTCAAAACATTTTATTTTTTGGAGGTTGATGACTGAAATTCGTAAACAAACATGGGCAGAGCATAGAGATGGACACGTGGGCCGTGGCCAAACAGTTCAATTGCACCCTGAATATGCACGGAGAAAATTTGGTTTACCCTGTTTTACTATGGATTTGTGCAAGAACCGAAAAGGCTAAAACTATGTACAGGACGTAAGAATTTGTATCTTCGATTTTGATAAATCGCAAGAGCCCCTGATTGTGTTATTTTGGCTCCACACACCAACAGGGGTTCCGCAAGATTGATCCGGACCGGTGGGAGTTCGCGCACGCGTCGTTCCTGCGCGGCCAGACCCACCTCCTGCGCAACATCGTCCGCCGCGGCAGCAGCAGCGGCGCCGGTGCCGGAGGCGGCGGCGGCGGCAAGAGGAAGGACGCGGCAGCGTCGGGCAGCCCCGCTTCCGCCTCCGCCTCCGAGGACGACATGGCCATGGTGGCCACGGAGGTGGTGTGCCTCAAGCAGGAGCAGCGCGCCATCGACGACCGCGTTGCCTCCATGTGGCGCCGCGTGCAGGAGACGGAGCGCAGGCCCAAGCAGATGCTCGCCTTCCTCCTCAAGGTCGTCGGCGACCGCGACAGGCTGCACCGCCTCGTCGGCGACGCCGCCGCACCGGACAACGGGTTCACCTCTGGCACCGCCGCCGAGCCGCCCGCCGCCGCGGAGGGCGGCAAGAAGCGGGCCAGGCTGCTGCTCGACGGTGACAACATGGTGGCGCTCGGCCCCGAGGCCATCGACTTCGCCGGGTTCTACAGCGGTGGCGGCGTGTTCGGCGACGTTGCCGCGGGATCCGGCGGTGGCGGGTGCTCGTTTGCGTTCGGCGGCGGGTACTGAGTGACGAGCATGCGCCGCCGCCCAGTGTCAGCTTGCCCGCTTCTGCTGCTGTTTCTGCCGACTTCTTGCTTGCCAATGCCATTGCGGCGTGGCCGCCGCTTGGAACGCCCAAGAGGCAAGAGCGGCGGCAGCCGTCGTATGGAATGGAAGCATGGCAGGGGCCTATAGTTATCCGATGATGGATGACAGTGATGTTATGTTCTGTCCATGCTCCATGGATGTCTATTTGATGATCTGATTTTATGTGCGGGAGTGACTAGCGCGTCGGGATCATCCAAGCTAAATAAGGAACTACTGTGACGGAGTGTGACCTTGGAAGTTCCCGAAATGAGTAGCTTTGATTGATGTTGTACATGCATGGTTATTGTAGTGGCCGAGTCCATCAAGTGCAGTAGCAGTAGCACTGGATATTTCAATCTCCTGCAGATATGTATGCATAGCAACCATGTGTTTTATCGAGTTTCAACACACTGAATGTTTTTTTTTCTATAGGATGAAGATCTAATGGCCACCAGCTCTTCTTCTACCTTTAGACAATCACAGACCATAAGAAACAATTATTTTCTATGGAAGGATAAATCACAGATCATATTTTTTTTCTATGGAAGGACAAATAACAGATCACGAGAGAGAGAGAGGAGAGGCCTGCCGGTGGATCCGCCACTGTTGCCCCCATGGCCGGCACGTGCGCGCGGAGGCACGCCGGTGGCGCAGGCGCTGGAAGGCGCAGTGGGGCTCGCCGGCGTGGTGGGGCTTGCCGACG
Organism: Saccharum spontaneum; assembly: GCA_022457205.1. Taxonomy (NCBI): domain Eukaryota; kingdom Viridiplantae; phylum Streptophyta; class Magnoliopsida; order Poales; family Poaceae; genus Saccharum; species Saccharum spontaneum. The sequence goes on along the minus strand of CM039615.1, from coordinate 43,050,213 downwards.
CCGATCGCCGTCGCCATCATCATCTGTGAGAGAGACAAGGTCGCGGACAAGAGGGGAGGGGATGAGACGCGCGGACGGAAGAGGGAGAAAAGAACAGGAGCTGAAGAGTTAGGCCCAGGCGTCAGAGACAAATAAAAAAATTGTGTGTTGGATGAACCTAAAACACACATGTGACATATAGCATTTCCGTTTTTTTTACTATCGGGTAACAATTGTCTTAGTATGAACTATTTTACAAATCAATGAGCAAAGGCGCTTACAAGACGAACATAGAAAAATGATCGGTATCTACGTCCAGATATACGAAAATTATAAGTACAGAAAAAAAAGTCAAATACCTTTGGGACAATCAAAGCAGAGGATACATAAACCTACATTCTATTTTTCTTCTGCTTGCATCTCCCCTGTCTCTCTCCTGTAAACAAATATGGTTGACTAACGAGCCATTTGCACAAACCACAAATACACGAAATCTGCTTCGTTTTCAAATCTTCATTGGCGTTTGTTCAAGTCAATCGACATGGTAATGCGTGCTACTACCCCTATCGTGATTGATCAAGATAGCATGGCGCAGGTGAAATCGTATCTCCTTCGGAAAGCACTCAGTACCCATATCTTGGTCCCCACATTGTCATGATAAATGTAACAGCTGCCGCCATGTGAGCAATGGAAAATAATAATGTTTCTGCTACGATGTCTCGGACATTTCGTTGTCCTGACACGACGCTAGACAAGTGATCGCTGATCACACACTATCAAACACGCCAACAAGTTTGCATTGGATTTACAAAGAACTTGACTTCACCTCTATGGCTATACAGCTGAAAGCCTGAAAGGCACATCCGTTCGCATTCCTCTCAAAAGTAGGAACCGTTGGACACTTGGACTCATCTCACTCCTGCAGTAGCTATGTAGCACGTGCATCAACAGACATCTTTTGCAAGCTTCGGCTTTGAATAGCAAACGTCAGCCTCAAGTTTCTACGGTACATAAGATCAAGATTGCATCACTGAATCTGTTTACACCACTCTTATATGCATAAACTGTTAAGCAGTGATGAAAACTCAGGATTCAGGAAGCATCGACCAGATAGCAAGACACTACAATTTTGTCAAACGTAAAAACTAAACCGAACCAAAAAAAAAGTACCACATTATTGCAATATTTTTTTCTAGAACAACTGCCTTCCTATTGAGCATGATCAGAAATGGTTGGATATGGATCCCATGCATAATGTAAACTTCGCTGTAATCAGATAAGGAAATACTTATAATGTGCAACTGTGTTATGTCATCGAACTCCTAAGGAAATGGAGTACTAATGATACCGAGTAAGATTCTATCAGAACAAAGATGAGAGAGAGAGAGAGAGAGAGAGATCTTACATCATGTAGTTCTTTCAAAAAAAGATCTTACATCATGTAATGGTGCCGTCTCAGATCTCGTCCAATTCTACAACCTGCAAACACAGTTTGGCCATTCAGCATGTGTGTACTAGAGCAGAGACAGTAGGGCAAATGTAGCAATTTTCTCACAAATACCAGTAAGCAAGCACATGAGCAAAAGCAGATTATTACATGAACATGTGTGTACTAATGATACCGAGTAAGATTCTATCAGAACAAAGATGAGAGAGAGAGAGAGAGAGATCTTACATCATGTAGTTCTTTCAAAAAAAGATCTTACATCATGTAATGGTGCCGTCTCAGATCTCGTCCAATTCTACAACCTGCAAACACAGTTTGGCCATTCAGCATGTGTGTACTAGAGCAGAGACAGTAGGGCAAATGTAGCAATTTTCTCACAAATACCAGTAAGCAAGCACATGAGCAAAAGCAGATTATTACATGAACATGTGTGGACGGTTACGGGACAAGTGAGGACGCTTCACTGGTGAGATTAACATATTTCGGAAAACTCCAGAAAGATTGTTCGTGCCAGTTCCAAAGACAGGCCCAGCTGGTCCCCTCCGCCTCCCCCCCCCCCCCCCAGGAATTTAAGATGTATCAGAGTTGGAGACTCACTGCCGTGCTGCTGGGAGTCCACATCTCCTCTCTCTCCTCCTTGGAGTGTCAGGGATAAAAATCAAATCTGCAACAAGAAAATCAGCTGTATTTGTGGAGAGCTAGTGAACCTTAGCTTTGAGCAAGAGAAAGATACGCGGTTAAGATATGTTACAGGCTGCATAACAGATAGGTAAATTGTAAAATGAGATAAGGCCACTCGTTTTGTTTGCAGTTTGATATGTAATTAGATTACCTTGCCTAGGAGGGTTACTGCTATCCAACATGTTAGGCATGCCTCCAAACAAGTTGGGCTGAGCTCTTGGGAAGAGGTTATTAGCAGGTAGGATGGCACAATGTTTCAGAGTCATACTCAGTACTCAGTTTATCATACATCTCATCAAGTTTCCTCTTTTGCCTGCAAAAGAAGAAATGTTCTCATCAAGTTTAGTATACAGACTGTTCCTGGTCTCATATTAAAAACAGATTCAGCTGTATCAAATCGACCTGGATTTCTCTGAGAATTTCTCTTGAAGCTGTTGCTTATCGTTGGTCAGGTTTTCAATTTCCTATTCCATCAACTGGCACTTTTTACCCATCTTTTGATATGCAACGTGCAGTTCTTCTAGCTTCTCTGTAAATTTTCCATGCATAAGTTCAATCTTCTGTCTGCATTGACCAACAAACAAGGTTCATCTTGTACTGCATCTCCAATTCCTATTGTCCAATGCAAAATATGACACTTCTGCATGCACTTTTCATGACTGGTTGACATCATGTTAAGGAAAAACCTGATGATTCTGATAAAGTGTCACTTTTTCAGATTAGCCGCATTTGTTTATTAAACGTATTTCAGCTATGTATTTTTTCTTAAGCTAGTAGCATTTCACTAAGAACAAGGTAAATAACTAAATACCTTTCTTCAGCTCGAATTAGTGGATCACTGATCACATGGGGCGTTATCATGCAGGAACACCAAAACAAGGCAGATACCACACTAAAATATGTGACGGCCTGTAACAGTTCCAAGGATACGTATTTGTGGAGAAATCCCAGCCATTGCCATCTGAAATGAGGCCCACATGGATCACATGATAAAATCAGATTGATTTTGCATATAGTTTGTAAAAACCACTTACATTTGTCCAATCATCACTCAGATCTACCTCCACTGGGGGCTGAGCAAAAACAGGGTAAGAGTATTCCAGATTGTCTCATTATAAATTAGAAAAAAAATGGCAGCACTAGGTCTATATATGGTACATACTCGGAAGTAAATAACCTGTTTCATTATGTCATTAGAAGTTCCATGATATAGTAAAACAGGAACATCAAAGATGTGTAAGATAGAAGTAAATAGTTTTAAAGGACGATGGGTATATTAAGGAAAAACTAATAAACGTCAATGCTAGTGCATACCACTGACCTTTTCGATAGCACTTGATCACATATTGGGCATGTGCCATCATTACTCAATATTTTCTTCGCATCCTCTGTACCTGGAAAACGGTTAACAATGACCAATTAAATTGAAGTAAGGTGTTCAATATTTGCAAAGCTACAGATGACACACCCTTCCTCAACATAAATAAGAGTGCATGGTGCTGGAGGGTACATAAGAGATGACCACAAGTGGTTGATAAGGCTAGCCCTTCCAATTCCCGCCAGCAAGCATTGCACTTCATTTTGTTAAGTTATAAATGGTAATACAGATTTACCAAAACCTACATACATGAAAGGTGAAACGTATGTGAGTGAAGCATAACTCATGTACATATAGGAACATTAAAGCACACGTAAAGGAAAATAAAGAAACTAAAATGGATGACAGCCACGTGAATTTTGCTTAGTTAAGTTGGCAAAAAGGACTGCATAAATCTAAAAAACAGAAATATATATGCATTTCGGTAGACCAAACAAGGAACATAATATCAAATTGCACGTGAGGAAAGTTCAACTCAACTAAAATTAATAATAAACAGCAAAATTTTATATCATGAACAGACTTTTAGGAATTGTCAATTGATATTTTACACTTGAAAAGTCAATGACAATGAAACTACTTATGTGTTTCTGCTCCAAACAGTTGAAATTGGTAGTCCAAATAACCATCGATCCAACTCAGATGACCAACAAAACATGAACAAAAACTCACTTGATATGCATAGCAAAGCTATTGCATTCTGTATATTTATAGACTGACCACTGCGGCACTGCTTATAATCTGCAATATATATTGAGCAAAGCCATGTTCATCCACAATTGCACATACCACACCCAATTTTGTTCAAAAGGTATACTAGCGATTATATTATGTGTCCCAAAGGGCAAGGAAACAAGTGTATACTGTGTGGTATCCATTTGATGCGGTACTCAACAATTTTTATCCGTGCTACAAATTTTGTCGCTGGACAGCTTAAATGATATCAAAATGGCAAATACAATGTTATAAGGACCCGGTTTGCATTTTTCTTGTTTCTTGTTGTTTCACCCTGGTCATTGCCCAAACAAAAACAATCTCAGTGCCAACTGCTAATAGACTACTATGTCGAGCTTCAACTTTATGTTCGACTATAAGATAAGTTATTCTTATGTTCTCCATTGCTAAATTCAAATTTACATCTATAGTTTTTATTTTCAAACAACTTTCAAGGCTGCATACTACAAGGTGGAATGGTAAGTCAATCATCACTTTTTTTAACATAAATATTGCACCAGATATAAGTTCTTTGCAAAAATTTTCTTCAAACCAATTTCGCATCTTAGCTGTACATTGACTTGATTACACAAAAAAAGGTACCGACTTCAGCAGAAACGGATGAAGCAATCATGCTAAATCAGGCTGATTTCCCTAAGGTACGATCAAACGAAAGCTCTGGTGAAAAGTGTCCATGTAATCACAAAACTCTAACCACTTCGCACACTAAAATAGATCTTTGCAAAAAAAAAAGAGAACTTAGTAGGCATAATACAAGTATACACTTTTAATAAGATCAAATCTAAATCTAAATAGCCAAATAGCACGTTTAGGGTTTGGTGCTCGTTTTCGCACAGTAAGAATGGAAGAGAAATGGGTCGGAAAACCTGGTGGGTGCTCGTCGCCGGTTAAGGGCGCGATGAAGACCTGGGCACCTGGCTTACTAGCTTAGGGCGGCGGCGGTCGTCGCCACCAGAAATGAAGGCCACGAGCCCAGAGAGAGAGAGAGAGAGAGAGAGAGAGAGAGAGCAGGCGGGGTGAGCAGCACCGCAGAAATTTGCCTGTGGTCTAGTAGAGCAGGCCTCGATGCTACTTTGGGCCTCAGGGCCTGTTTGAATGTCGTCCTGGGAGCAACCTGCTTGGCTGGTTTGCCTGTGTGCCGTTTGGATGAAAAGCCCAAAACAATCTGCCTGAAGCTTTGTTTGGAGGGACGATAGAGTTTGGTCAAATTCACATCTAAATTTTTTTACTAAAAACTTGTAGTTCCACTGGCTCCACCGTGGATCCAATCGACCAAAACAGTGGATCTGCTCAATTGGTGGAGCAGTTCAAGGTGTGCTCCACCAAATCAAGCTTGGTGGAGATGGAGAAAATTATCCATCATGCCATTGCACATGAAAATTTCGTTCTATTCTTTCCCGTCGTCTTCCCCGTCGCTTCTCGCCCGCGGCATTGCCCCACACCAGCAGTTGCGCCGGCCCTCGCTGGCCGCGCAAGCCCCCTGGCGGACACGCGAGCCTCTTGGCCAGCCGCGCGCGCGCCCCCGAGACCCTCCACCGCGCGTGCCGCTGATCAGCCGGCGCGTGTGCCCCCTTTTCCAGCCGCGTGTGCCACCTAGGTCAACTGCGCAAGCCTCCTGGCCGGTCTAGCGAGCACTTGAGGCTCACCGCCGCGAGTGCCCCTACTATTCGGCCGTCGTGCGTGCCCCTTGACCGGCCGCGTGTGCCACCGAGGCCTATCGCGCGTGCCCCTGGCTGGTCGCTGCGCGTCCGAGGTTTTTTTTACCTGCGCGCGAGTCGGGAGGAAGAGTCGAAGCCTTTTTCTAATACGGTGGATCTAGGTGGAAGTGAGATAGAGAGAAATATGGAACTGTACCAAACACTTTGGTGAATCCTGGATCCATAGCAGGGCTGCTGCATGGTTGATCTAGGTGAATCATATATCTAGATTCACTTTTTCTGGTGGTAGAGCTCTACTAAACAGGCTCAAAGAATGTGTTTTTCATGACTCCAGCTCCAACTCCAGCAGCAGATTTTTGCGGAGAAATCGTATCAAATACTTTAGGAAGAGGAGCAGTTTTACGATGAACAGTGGAGGAGGCACAACTGTTTTTATTTTAGGAGCTGGAGCTAAGGAGCACTCAAGGAGTCATGCCAAATAAACTCTAAATCTATTCCTTTTTTAAAAAAACTATACACATCTCAACGGGCCAATCTAATTAATTGAGTATTTTTCTAATTATTTTAAAATCTTCCGGGGCCTAGGCTGTTCAAGGCCAACCCATGGACCCAAGCCGATACCATACATCATCGATCCCCTTAGAGCATATATATTTTTTTCCAATATCATAGAGTTTTCCAACTCGTCAAAAATTATTAGGAGAAACAAATAAGACCATCTCTGATAGTTTTCAATAATTCACTCTTAAAATATAGAAGACAATTTTACATCAAAAAATCATGTACTATTTTAAAATTATCCTAACCACTTTTATATGTTCTTTCTCTCATGTACATTTGCATCAGGAACCTTTCCTACTTTTTATTCTTTCCCACGCCCTTCCACCTTTAGATTGGCCGATGGATACGCGCGTGCGACACGCGCTCGCGCGATCGGTCTATTTTTTTCAAGCGCAGAAAGATTGGGAAGCAGGATTGAGAGCTGTTGGAGATGGGTTTTTTTATGCATTCTTGACAAAAATACTAAATTGAGAGGCTTTATTGAGAACTCTTAGAGATGCTCTTACTTCGTATCCCGTTCGTATATTTCATAATTTTGTGCGAGCTAGCAAGGAGCGGACCTTCAGGATGAGTGCTCATCGAAGATTCTTTTTCGATAATGGTACAATTAAGATGTACGGATGCCTCGCTCCGCACACTCCTGCACGCGCCCCTCGCCTAACGACCCTCTCTATTATCCACTTGTCTGTTTCTAAAAAAAATCACTCACAAATGCCTCGTTTCGCTTCTCTCCCGCACGCGGTGCTCGACTAGCAGCCCTACCAGGACCGGCTGCCCTCTCCTAGTCTCAGCGCTGAAAGCCCTAGTTTGGTTTTGGATAATTAATGAAACCTAGTGTACTAACATTTGTCATTAAGTGTTGTGATTGAGGTAGGGTGGTACACACCAAGTGTTGGAGCTAGATCATGATCATAGTGATGGTGGTGATCAAAACAGATGATCAAGTACTCCAACTTAGAAAAGAAGAAAGAGAAAAACAAAAACCAAGTGTTAATCAAGGCAAAGGTATCAAATAGGTTTTTATTTTGGCACTCAAGACACCGTAGAGGGTGTGAGTGTGTTTAGGATCGATAGCCGTATTATTAAGAGGGGAAAACCTTAGCTAAGCAGTTATTGAGTGCTACTAGGTGAAGTCATAATTGCATATACATTAGGACCTAGTGTGCTAACAATTGACCTTTAAAAATGCTTGAAAAAATACTAACACACGTGCACATATGGTATACACTTTGTAGTTGGCAACTTGGAAGCAAGGGTGAAGTGGTTGAAGTGTTAGAAAAAAAGGAGTTGATCTGGGGGACCAGACTCTGGGTCTCGGTGTGACCGGACCTGAGGGGCCAAGTCTAGTCCCAAACCCTTGGTCTCGACTAGCCTTCGTGGCATGACCAGATTGAACGTGATGAAGCGACCGGACCCGCTGCGGCGAGTCTGGTCATGACGAGCAGTGGTGGCGCAGCTCGGCTTGGCGATCGAACCATGGTGGCGATGCGCGATCGAACACGCGGGGGACGCTGTTCCCACATCCGATCATGGAGCAGTGGCATACGCGGTGCTGAGCAGAGGGGACTAGACTTTGGGCGTGTCCGGTCACTTACGATAGGACGCGTCCGATCGATGAAAAACCTCTCTGGATGCTTACTGGACTCAATCGGACGCTAATGCTATGTGAGCCCGGTCATTCTAGTGTCGCGTCCGGTCAGAACTTAACTCACGTGCGTGAAATCAGCTGACAGTTGGAGATGAACGGGTGAGGTTGAAAGGTCTTGATGGCTAGAGGGGGGGTGAATAGCCTTTTAAAAATTTCTACAAAGACAAGCTAAACAAGTTTATCAATATAACAAATAGCGAGATGCGTGTTTTGCTTAGCCTACGGGGTGTTTGCAAGCCACCTATCCAATTCACAATTCTAGTATATTTGCACTCAACCGCACAAGTCAAACCGAGAAGGAAACTACAACTAGCAAGCTACACAGAAGAGCTACTCTAGCAAAGCTAACTAGCTAGCAAATGTAACTAAGAAGGTAATGCGGAGTTGAGTTAGGAGAGTTTCACCGAGGGGCGAAGAATTTAGCCAACCAATAAGATCAACAATGAATACCAAGACAACCGAACACCGGGATCAATCAATCACAATATGAAAGATGATATGAAGATTTATCCCGAGGTTCACGTGCTTGCCGGCACGCTAGTCCCTGTTGTGTCCCTCTTCACCACGTGGTCTGGTGGCTAATCGGTATCACACCGAGCCTCTCAAAAGGCGCCACAAGAACCTACCAAATGACAAAAGGTTGCAAATGACACGAGCAATCCACTAATGTTGCCTTTGGCGCTTCGCCGAGGTAGGCACAAACCCCTCACAATCACCGGAGGTGGCCAAGAACAATCACCAACTCTTGTCAACGCCTCCAAGCTGCTCCAAGCCGTCTAGGTGGCGGCAACCACCAAGAGAAACAAGAACCCCGTAGAAAATCAACCACCAAGTGCCAACTAGATGCAATCTCACAATGCAAATACACTTGGATCACTCAATCTCACTTCGAATATGCAAAGAAGCAAGAGAGATGAGTGGGAGGAGAGTTGCTTAGCTCAAAGTGCTCACAAGTATGTCAAAGAATGCAAGAGAGAGAGCTTTGAGCCGGCCAACGAGTATTTATAGATGTACCCCTTTGAATAGAGCCGTTAGTCACTTGAAACAACTGAAGTCGCGCTGACCGGACGCGCTGGTCCAATTGACCGGACGCGCCAATCACACAATGGCTACTTTCGCGAAACACCGACCGGACGCGCTGGTCGTGCGGACCGGACGCGCAAAGTACGACCGGACGTGCTGGTCCCGTAACGGATCGGACGCGCTGGTCAAGCCAGAGCAGCACTCCAACGAAATAGTGACCGGACGCGTTGTAAAACTGACCGGATGCCACAGTGCCAGCGTCCGGTTGGAGTCTAGTAAGCTCCCTCAACGATCGGACGCGTCCGGTCGAATGTGACCAGACGCGCTGCGCGTCCAATCAAAAAGCTGAAACACACGCAGACACTGAACATTGACCGGACGCGTCCGGTCAAACAGAGACCGCGTCCGGTCACCTCTGTGACCTCCGTTTGCCTCCGTTTGATTTCCGACTTCCGCTCAAACTCCACCGCCTTTGCAAATGTGCTAACACCACCAAGTGATCACGTCATGTGCAAGTGTGTTAGCATTTTCACAATCATTTTTTGAGGCATTATTAGTTCTATCCAAATGCATATGATTATGAAATGCACACCTAGAGGCACTTAGGAGTTCAATAGCCGCGTCATTCCCCTCTTTATAGTACGGCTATCTATCCTATAATGTAACCACACCCACTAGGTGTCTTGGTTACTAAAACACAACCCTTAAGCATATACCTTTGCCTTGATCACGTAGGGTTGCATCCAAATCCAAGTGTGGCCATCATGATCACCATATCCATCTTGCCACCAACCTTGGAATGTACTAATCCTCATATGCTACATACAACTTAGGCATATGATTAGTACTTAGGCATTGTCACTAATTACCAACACCAAACATAGAGCTTTCAGAGGTTCAAAATGCTGCTACGCGGCGGCCATCGGAGGACTAGACGCTGGCGATCTGATGCTGGGGTGCATCTGGTCAGCACGTCCAGTCACGCCTGCGACTGCCCAATGGCTCTTGTGAGCCTTGGGGGCTCTACAAATAGAAGGGGCACGTCTTGGGCTCCCTCTCTTGCACATTTTCATTAGTGATATATCCTTGTGAACCTAAGCAAACACCTTCCACTCATCTCCATCATTGATTCACCGTCATACTGAGATTGGGAGTGATTCCTAGTGCATTTGCTTGAGTGATTGCATCTAGTGGCACTTGTGGATCATTGTGACTGCAGATTTCTTGTTAATTTTAGTGGTTATCGCCACCTAGACGGCTTAGAGCAGTGAAGGAGCATTAGCACGAGTTGGTGATTGTTCGTGTCCATCTCCTAGTGATTTGTGAGGGGTTCTTGACCTTTCCCTGGTGGAGAGCCAAAATGTACTCTATTGGATTGCTCGTGTTATTGAGTTCCCCTCACTTCAAGTAGGTTTTTGCGTCGTCTTAGTATGGTCTTGGTGTGGTGCCAATTAGCTCGTGAACCATCGAGTGTGTGGTCGATACAACGAGGACTAGCGTGCCGGCAAGCACGTGAACCTTAGGAGAAAAATCGTGTCTCTTGTCTCGACTTGTATTCTTCCGGTGATTCATTGGTATTCATATTGATTGATTGATTGATTGATTGCTTCGGACGGTATAATCACCCTACCTCTCTCCCTTGTATATTACTTTATTTCATTCTTGTTGTAGCTTGAGTAGAGGTAGCTAGTTGAGTAGCTTGTTTAGTCTCTAGTTAGTTGCTAGTTAGCTCAACTAGAGCAAGAGTAGTGACATAGCCAATTATGTGCATAGTGGCCATAGCAACTAGAATTGTTGGTATAGGTGGCTTGTAACCCTTGTAGAGCTAGAGCAAAATTTTATTTTGCCATTTAGGTTACTAACTCTTTGCTCTAGTGTATTTGTAGAGAATTTTTATAGGCTATTCACCCTCCTCTAGCCATTTAGGACCTTTCAGGCGCTTAGATGTCGGGCCTGCTAGGCGCGACGTGCAGCCGCCTGTGAATCACGGTGCTCGGCTGCCAGCTCTGCAAGGCATGGCGCGTGGCTACTCTTGCCTCCCTGCGCGTCGCGCTGCCGCCGCTGGCGGCGGCCCACCACCTACAAGCACCGCCGAGCCGCTGCCTACAAGCGCCGCTGTAACACCCCGGTGTTACGCATGCATTCAGCACCTGCAAATCATGAGCATAAGCATTGTCATGCATTCATTAACATTGCATGAAATAATGATTGAAACATGACCTAGAAACATGTTAATGAAAACATGCTTGTTGCATTGTTTGTTTTAATAGAACTATGCCATGGTTGTGCTTGTAATTGTGTTAAAAATGATTGTTTCCTTGAGTAATTAGTTTAGAAATGTTTAGCAAAATTTTTGGAGCAAAGTTGTATTCAAACTTTTGACAAAATTTGCTTTTGAAAATATCATGGAAAAGGTCAAAAATCCTGCCTATTTAGCTTTTACTTTCCAATTCAAAATTTGTTGAGAATTTTGAGTTGGTCCTTTAAGCAAAGTTGTAGAGGATTAAATTCTAAACAACTTTCATTTATGGGCCATTTCCAGAAAATGCTATTTTGTTGCTCAAAAATTGATTTAAAGCAACTGCATTTTAAAAATTTGGTAAAAAGAATTGAAAAATATAAAGAAAAGCTTTTTCTCCGCCTAAGTGGGCCGGCGCCTTACTTTTGGCCCACAGCCGCAAGCTGGCCTGGCCAGCTCGTGCTCGCGCGCGTGCGCCCGCGCGCGCCGCGGTCCAGTGGACTGGGCGTACGCCGCACGCCATGTCCCGCTCCCGTGCGCTCGCCAACCCGCGCGTGCGCCTCGTCGTGTGGCCGCGCCGCACCGGCGGCCATGGGCGGTGGCTGGCCGGCTGGTCGGAGCCCCTGCACCTGGACGGGAACGCATCTAGGGTCGCTCGTGACCGCGCCTTAACCCCCGCGCCCGCTCCTTTCCTCCTCTCGCGCTCTTCATTCTGGAACGCAGCCCCGCTCCTCACCACTGCGCGGCCGCCCGCCATTGCTGCCACCGCCGAGCTCGCCCGCGCCGCCTTGCCTTCGCTCGGAGTGCCGCAAGCTCCCGCGTGAGCTTCGCCTCACCATAACGCACCTCTGACACAACAGTTTTGCCAAGGTGACGGCCGAAATGGCCGTAACCACCACGGTGGTGCCGTCGGTGCTCGCCGAGCCCGCGGCCGTGCCGACCTCCCTGCTCCGCCCCTCTTTCTTCCTTTTCTTGCGCGCAACAGGTCGCCCTTGCCTCCGTGATGCTTTCTCGCGCTCCTTTGCGCCTCCCTGTAGTCGGGCTAAGCCGCCGTCGCCAAGCCGCACCGCCACGGCCGCCATGAACGCCGGCATGGCCGCCTTCTCTCTCTCGGCCTCGTTGGGCCGGGTCACCAAGTCGGCCCACCTAGCCGCAAGCCGCAGCGCCACTGCCCCTTTTTGGCCAGGCCGAAAGCGGCCGTGGGTCGGTCGTCTCACGGGCCGGCCCAGTAACCATAAGAGATTTGTTTTCCATTTTTTTTGATTATTTGAGAAAATAAATAATTGGAAAAATGTTTGTGTACACATTTTGGCTCCAAAAATGGTGAAACAAATTTTGTAGTGATCCTCATGAGTAGATCCATGATGTAAAAATATTGCAATTTGATTTTGAGATACTTTTCTGTAGAGTTTTAGTTAATTCTTGTAATTGCTATTTATCTAAGAAAATGAATAGTAAATCCATTGTTGCTCAGAAAAATATGGTTCCACTTGCATTAGTTTTATTTTGTGATGTAGTTTCTGGGGAAAATAGATGCTATGCATATTCTGTGTAAAAATTTTGATGTGTAGTTCAAGTGCTTTTTATTGCTGGTATTTGTTATTTTTGTTAGAGAGAAATATATGAATAAAACATGCAAGTCATAATTTTTATATAGTGATTATTTACTGTGTAGAATCTAGGAAAAATGATAAATCTGTTGTTTGATACTTTTCATAATACAAAGTATTTTAATGATAATATTTATGCCATATCTTGTCATTTTTGTGTAAGCAGTTCTAGTGATCCAAATGCAATAAAATTTTTGTGGCATGCTAGATTAGATGATAGTAAGTTACTGTAATTTTCCTAGATTTTTCTATGCTACAAAAATAGGTGTTGCTGTTCAAACCTAGTTTCAATTAGGGTTTAATTAACCTTTTTAATGCATGTTTAGTTAATAATGATTGCTTTGGTGTATCTTTGAAGCATCTTGGCTTGTTGTGGTGACTTAGTAAGTAGTATAGTGGTTATAGTAGTAGTTTAGTAGTACATGTTCTTGGATGATGTGGACTACCTTGTAGAAGAATTGTATTTCTACACTATCCAATAAAGTAAACATGTTCATCTACATCCCATTCATCATGATCATTACATGTCATCCCTCCAATGCACCTATGCATGAGCACTTATACATCTGCATCATACAGGATCGCAGGAAGGGATTCCGGTAGCAGTTCCCGAGGAGCCGGAAGAGCAGCCCGAGGTGCAAGAGCAGGAGGTGCCCGAAGCCGACGAGGAGGTCGGTGAGGATCTTTCGGAGTGCCCCGATCACCGCCCGAGCTCTTTCGAAAGAGGCAAGCCCCGGAGCATTTCTCTCCTGGTTTGCAAATATTTTATTAATGCTTTACCTTAATTGATGCATTACGTTTAGGAGTTGTTTGCAACCGTTGCTGCATTATACCTTGTTTACCTTTGTTCTATCATATCCTTGTTACCCTGGTATTCGTAGTCGAGTCAATGCTTAGCTGGCTTAGACCGGTAGAAGTCGGGTGATTTCCTGTCACCTGCGAGCTATAGGTGGTAACCTGGATCTGCTTGAATAAGTATGTCATCTTAGGATAACTGAGTGTTAATTTGAAGTTGAGACCGGACGGAGACTTACAGGGTTTCAGACTGTAGTGTTTTCCGTCTGTGTCGGTTAAGGACCGACCGTTGTTGGGCCTCGAGTCATGTTGAACGCATGCCTCACATTTAGCTGGCGAATAATGCACCTTTCGACCGCGAAGCTGGGAGATTATTCGGGCCGAGTGGATTGCCCGCAGCGCACTGTACCAGAGCAGGTGTGGTAAGACACTGGGGCGCGATGATAAGGCCAAAGAGTAGTCGGGCGGCCCCGGGTACATGTGGTTCCTAGCAAACTCGAGACTTTACCTGGATAGTTAACTCGGTGACCAATATCTCACTTTAGCGGGTGAGTGAGGTTTGTGTGAGGAATAAATTACCAGCTAGTTAATAATCGATTCGAATCGTCATCGTTCACTGGATAGTGAACACTTGACTTGAGTTACTTCATCGTAGTAATGTTGATGAAACACTTGGACAGTTATATGAAATATGATATTATGGAAGTTGATAATGATCACTGGTTACCCTTACTTGTTTAATCACATGTTTACTCTAGTACAGGTGTAAATGTAGTTGACAGGTTAATAAAGATTAACTTGATATAAAAGCTTTTGGAAAAGGTTCTTTAAATGCTAAAAATGTCTTTTTGCAAATGAGTCAGCTACCCCTCTATAAAGCCCTTCATTCTCCTTGGTGTCACTTTATTTTCGGTTATGTCGGGTAAGTCTAGCTGAGTACCTTCTCGTACTCAGGGCTTTGTTCCCACTTGTTGCAGATGGGCAGATGTATTACGGCTACTGTATCAACTGTCTCTATCCTGCGATGGGTGATGCTTAGAACCATGGGCAGTGGTCGTTCCCTACGTCTCACCTAATGCTTTTGTTGGAGATGATCATCAGCTGGCACTGTACTTGAACTCTGTGTGAGTGTGTGGGTGATTTTGAACTAAATGCTTCCACTACTTTTATTTGAACTTGGTTTGTAATAAATATGTGGATATGGTGTTGCACATGTTGCAATGACTCCGGTGGCTAGCCACCACCTTCTCCTTATCCGTGGATTCCTTGACTAGCGCCACAGCCCTGTCGTGGTCACCAACAGCTCCGGTGCCCGACCTCCTAGGACGATGTAGTCGAGGGGGATGGCAGCGCGGGTATGGGAAGCGGAGGGAGTGTGGGCGTCTAAACGGGAGGCACGAGGGGCGTGGGTTCACGCGTGCGCATGGACGCGCATGAAATGAGCAGTAGGCATTGGCGTTTGGACACGCACTACTACAGAAAACATCTTTAGAGGCAGGTAAAATAGGTTTTCAGGGGTAGTTTGCGCAACCGCTACAATGCCAGCGATTGTAAAGTTGGGGCGTCTCTAACGACCGGCTTTTAACCGCCCCTGAAAATGCATTTCTAGGGGCAAATCTGTTAGGATCTCTGCCTCTGAAAATGGTATTTTCAGGGGCGGTTCCATTAGGAGAACCGCCTCTGAAAATAAATAGTAGGCGAACCGTCTTTAAAAATTCTTTTTCAGGGGCAGTTCCAATACATGAATCGTCCCTGAAAATGCATTACCAGGGGCGGCTGCTGCAATGCAACCGTCCTTGAAAAAACAAGGTTGTGGCAATGAAACCGCCTCTAAAAATCAGTTTCAAATTTTTGAATTTAAAATTTCCCGCCAAATTTGAAATCAGTTTTCCCACCAAATTTCACACCCGATTGCAAATGATTCAAATTAACTTCATAAATACACAGTAGTACACTAGTTATATACACATGATCAACAAGTATTTGTACATTACAAATTACAAGTCAACATTAATTGTGCTCCTGCCCAAAGAATGAAAAGAAGGGATACATGCATTTTAGGTGAAGGGACTCAAACTTGGGATGTGTTGCATACTCCGAGCCATGATCATAGAATAAGCCCTTCAGATTAGGAATCTGCCGCACCATGAACTTGCAGAAATCTTCTTGAACAAGTTGAACATTGCTTTGGGTAATTACTTCATTTGGCCTCGTTACTTCATTTTTTTCAACCCGAGACATCTCATTCCCATTATGAAATAACGAAAATACAACATTCAGACTTACAGATAAATAGATAGACAAAACTCAGAAGAAGAAGCCTACGACATAACTGAACCTGCAGCCAGTACGAAGGCCGACCACCAATACTGCTCCATGCACACAGACAGGCGCAAACCACCACCGCCAGAGAGTGGCAACGCGCTTTAACAATTAGAATGGCTAGAAACTTACAGAACAAAAGAACATGAAAGCTAGCAAGGTCCTATGTCTACCATAGCTAGAAACAGAAAGACACAAAAGTTGAGCACATCTCCTTCGACGAGAAATGTATCTTCGCCCTTCATTATCTCACGCCGAGCCCTCATTAGTATCACCATCCTGTTCATCCTAGAGCAGCATCTGATTCACTTGCCTCACCGTCTTCTTAGCCAGGACCTCCTTGGCGACCTTGAGCATCAGGTTGGACCCTTCAATAAGTTGGTCACGATCCATTTCAGCATACAATCTGGCCCAAAAGATCATAAGTGCGCTAGCATGGCACAATATCTCCAATGGACTCTTTATGATTATTTTATCAAGGCATGCTTTATTGCGGCTCTTCCAAATATCCCAGCAAATTGCCGCAATCCCCCAGGGATGATATTTTTTCCAAAAGGAAACCACTCTTCACACCAACTCCAGCACTGTTGTAAATTGGTTGGAATGCTATTTGCCCCAAAACATTTGGTGATAACAGACCAAACAACTTTGGCTACGGGGCATTGGAAAAACAGATGTGAAATAGTTTCAACACAGTCATAGGAAACACAGTTTGGATCACCCTGCTAATTCCTTTTTTTTGCATATTATATCTAGTTAACAATGCTCCACACGAATAAGCCATAAGAAAATCTTGATTTTTGCTAGAATCTTTCCTTTCCAGATCCTTTTATGATAAACCCCATTCTCATTTTTGGTGAGCCCATTGTACACAGATTTAACAGAAATCTTTTTATTTTTCCCAGGTTCCAAACAACAGTATCAGGGTTATCATCTAATTGAAAACTAATTGCATTTTCCCAAGTTTTCTCACATTGTATCCTAAGCTCATAATGTAACCATCTTCTAAATAGAATAGGTACTCCATGTAAAACCTGAGCAACAGATATCTCCTTAATTTTACACAATGTAAACAACACAGGAGCATGTAAGGCCAAAGGTTCATCAAAAACCCAAGGGTCACACGCAGAATCTGGTCATGGTCGCATCTTTAGTAACAACCCCTTCCTTGAAGATAGATATTTTTGACTTTCAGAAGATCAGCCCACATGGGTGAGTCATTGATTTTATGACTTATATCATGAATTGACTTGTTATGCATATACTTATATCTGACAATTTGTTGCCATAAGCCATCTTCTTTTTCCAACTGCCACCACCATTTACACAAAAGACTGATATTCATTCTTTTTGGGTCTTTAATTCCTAACCCTCCTTTTTTCTTATTCTTGCAACTTATTTCCCATTTTACCAAATGGTATTTCTTTCTAGTCCTGCCACCTTGTCGAAAGAAAGTTCTCCTAATCTTGTCTAAATGATACACAGTAGTCTTTGGAAGTAGGTAAACTGACATATGATACATTGGTGAATTGTTCAAACTTGCAGAAATAAGAGTCTATCTACCGACAATAGATAAATTCCCTCCCTTCCAAACATCAAGTCTCTTATTATTCTTCTCAATCAAAGGCAGCCAATCACTAAATTTCATTCTACTTGGACTATCAGGAACCCCCAAATACTTTATAGGAAAGTGACCCACTTGGCAATTGAACATCTCAGCATAAGATTGACCCCAATTTCCTTCATCATTTATCATCAATATTTCATTTTTGTTGAAATTTATTTTCAGACCAGCAAGCATTTCAAACAAGTACAACAAGAGTTTCATATGCATAGCACCTTCAGCAAAATGGTTTTAGAAAAATTATAGTATCATCGGCGTATTGTAAAATTGCCACTCCATTTGGCACAATATGACTTATCAAACCTGTGATCAAACCATTTTGCTGAGCTTTGTGTACCATTCTTGTTAGACAGTCTGCTACAAAATTAAACAGGATTGGGGAAAAGGGGTCCCCTTGTCTCACTCCTTTATAACTCCTAATGTAAGACCCAATTTTGTTATTTATTTTCATAGAAACAGTACCCCCAGAAACAACCATTTTGATCCACTCACTCCATTTTTTTTCCAAATCCTCTTTTTTCTAGGTAGGTAAAAAGCAATTTCCAATTTACTTTGTCATATGCCTTCTCGAAATCAAGTTTCAAAATGACCCCTATCTCATTCCTCCTCTTAGTCTCATGCAAAATTTCATGTAAGCACATAACTCCCGACAAAATATTCCTAGTTTTCATAAATGCCGTCTGTGTGCTATGTATCAACTTATCAGCTACTTTTTCAAGTCTTATTGTCAAATTTTTTGTAATCAGTTTATGCAGACAATTCAACAAACAAATCGGTCTGAACTGTTGTATTTTACTGGCCTCTTTGATTTTTGGAAGCAAAGTTATGACCCCATAATTCAATCAACTGAAATCAACCTTCAAATTATAAAAATCATCAAACAATTGCATAATATCAGGTCTAATAACATTCCAGCAGCTTTCGTAGAATTTAATAGCGATTTTATCACCCTGCAACTTTATTTTTTCCATTTGGTCTAATGCTTCCTTTATCTCTTTTTCAGAAAAAGATATGCATAAAAAGGTATTCTCTTCCTTAGAAACCTTGGGAATCCCATCCCACCAAAAAGGATCTAGTTGGACCTCATATTCAATTGAAGGTCCAAATAAATCAGAGTTGGCCTCATTACTTCATGCTACACTAAAACAGGGAACAAATTAGCTAGATTCATATTAATGAACATATGCATATGATATGGTTCAATAAAGCAGCTTATGTCTTTAGGGTTATTGTGGTAAGTCCTGTTGGCTCTCATCCATTGACATACATAATAGCCACAAAGCACGTTTCCGGTAGGCAGCCTCGAGCATTGCAGGTTGGTGACATGCAAAAAAATAATATAGTGAAACACATTGTTCTATATAAGGAATATGAGAAGCTATTTGAGTTAGAAAATGGTCATACTCGTTGTTGGTATTTCTTAACGTCTATAGATGTTACTCCGCAAGCGCACGGAAGCTTTCACCCAGAAGTATTCAGGGTATTGTATTTTCCACAGGGAATGGAGATACTTCTTCTAGCTAGTTCGTCCAGGATAACACAAGGGGTAAAGTTGAAAAGGGTACGGATGGATTCCTTTGGCTTTTGGGTCTAAGGACAGGTAAACTCTACTTTCACTTGCTTACTTCGGGCACCGGATCACACCTGGTCTGCCAAGTGATGCCGGCCTGTAGCTCTATGCCATACCCGAACATGGGGATTATAAGGGACAGATAGGGCTGTCACCACGTACTACCTACCCCTCAACTGTAGGGCACGAGGCAAATGAAGGTAGCCTCTAGCCTAGACACCACGTCTATGCTATCGACTACTACTCTAGCGTTGCGTAGGGTTATCCGTCTTTATCGGGGCCCTCTACTAGAGCATCCATTACGAGAATAGACGACGAACCTACAAACAAGTAAGAATAAAACTTAACTATTCAGAAGACTTAATGCCATAAGAACCATGAACACTCACTTGGTGGATATTCCATTGAGGCACAAGTGTTCGTCGAGGTACAAGCTCGGGGAGACACCGACAAGTCTGGCACTTCCCCGTACTCTTCCCTCACATCTCTCCCAAATACTCAACTCTACTAGGTATGGCCTAAGCCTTGGAGTGATGCTTAAGTGTGGTGCTCTTTCCCTTAGTGTGTTGTTGTTGGAGAGATCCACCCTTCTACTTATACTAGTGTGAGGTTGATTTGGTGTGCTATACATGGAAACCCCTATGTAACCGACCTCCCCTAGCATTAATGGTACCGCCTGAGCAACGTGGGCCCGAGAAGCGGTGGTGGCGATGCGGTCGCACCCTGGCTAGCGTGCCTAGCCATTGCCCTTCTCTGGTCGGTTGCTGGGTGGGCTCGGACCGTGTCTACGCCTGTGCTTGGCCTAGAATTGGTAGTTGGATGGCCCTTCTCTTGGTTCCTTTGTGCAAGGTCTACGTTACGCTTCTCTGTATTGCGCCTTTTGGTATGTTTTCCTTTGTTTTCCATGGATATGTCCTGTAAATGATCAACTCACCAAAACTCATGGAATATGTTAGTGTACGACCCTATTTACTAAGTTTGGTGTTTTGTTTGTATGGATTTTATATAATTTTGTCACACACGGTTTTAAGGACAAAACCAGACATACACTATATGTGAAATAAAGATGTCAAATCTCATATATAGCTGCAGATTAGTGTAATAAGACAAATGCTTATTAAACATAACGCAATAGTATAAGATATAACCTTAGAGAGCAACACAGCGGAAAGACAACTCCGAACACCGGGTGTAACCTTCACTCTAGGATCAAACTGACTGGTTGATCATAAGCCTAACAATTATAGAATCTAGCAGTCTGGTACCCTTCCTGAGATGTGGGGGAAATAGCAAAGGTGAGTCCATGTCGAACTCAACAAGCATAACATGGGGTTCATGAGGCTCAAGAGGCATGACACGGGTTTAACTGCATGTAGCTTTTAGTTGGTCAAGTTTTAGCATATGAGTAGCATCAATATGTCTTTAATCCCAGAATAAACATATGATCAGGTAATATGAAGAATGAATAGCAAAAACATAAGCATAATACAATTCAATAGTGATCATCTATTCCGTAAGGGTCCAAGGCCGCTCATGACCGTGAGCACGGCTGATATACCAGTTTTACACTCTGCAGAGGTTGTACACTTTCACTGTGAGTCGTAATCCCCGTAAGCCCGAGGTTTGCAAGGCCTCAATAGACAGACATGTTTCACTATGAAGTCTTTCCAAGGTTCATCTAACAAGTTAGGACCACTAGATTTCTGTAACCTACGAATGTAGAGCTCCCCTTCCGTATGACACAATGACGCGCAGCCTATACACATAAGGACAGAAGCCGCACTACACCCAACCCGAGAAACACCCCTTTTGCGCCCTTTCGGGTAACCTCTAACAAGCTAGAAAAGGTCCTCTTATATGACTAAAGCCAGAGCCATGTAGCCCTCACAGCTATACTGTAAGTCCCGGATGTTCGCTTACAGATAAGTCCTTATGGAGAGAAACTAGAGCACCAAAAGATAGCCCAAGGCTCTAGCCCTCTTTCATTATATTACTAAAAAGTCATCTTTTAATGTTATTGCATATTCCATTAGTCAAATTACAAGATCATAGTTTATGTTGAGCACTAGCAATAGCTACCCAATGCAAAACCATAGGCGACAAGGTACAAGATCAATTTCTAAGGCATCCTTAACAAGGAGACACATGCATAGTGATTTAAGTGCTTTAAAAGTGATTAGGTAACAAGGATAATCCCATGCTATACTTGCCTTAACTTAGATCCTTCTTCAAATCGAAACCTTCAATGAACTGCTTCTTGATCACCACGTAAATCTCACCGACTGGACATGATTATAAAGCACCACACAAGCGTCCATACAATCATACACGAAGCAAACAATAGATCTAAATTAGAACAGTACACCAAACATCTGAAAATAACAAGTGAAAAGGTTTTAAAGAGATTCTACACGTTGCTACGAACACACAGACACGAAAAGCACGCTCATCGAAGCTATGGTTGAAAAGATACATCTACCAAAAGATTTTGTTGTATAAAACGAAAAATTATAGGTCTCATTTGTTTTAACTATATAAAATCATATATATAGGATAAAATACTTTTTATAGATATTCAAAAGTGACTTAGGCTAAATTACATTTAAATTTAGAAAACTAAAGGAGAAATCAATAATATTTTATTTATAAATCTAGTTGCACAATTATTAATCAAGTTAGATCTAAACTATGAAATTCAAGAGATTTTGATAAAGAAAACATTAATACTAATACGTAGTTCATGTTGTTATAAATCCATTGCAATTTGAACGGACTAATTCAGAATTAAAACAAATAAGTTATGAATTAAACGAGATTTTTTTAATAAAACAATAGATTAAATCTAACATTGAATCTTAAAGGTGGAAAACCTAACCAACAGTAGCACTAACATGTAGATTATGAAATTACAAATCTTACGCAATTTGAACGGGTCAAAACGGAGTTAAAACGTAGAAAATATGGCCTAAACAAGATAGTGGCAGTTTTGTAAATACCTAGAATTTTAATTTCGAAAATAAATCAAAATCTGGTTTTTAATGTGATCTAGACGGTGGAATTCAAGTAAATACCTCTTCTTCTTGGAGTAGAACGTATGCTCACGAACAACCATAGTGGAAGTTTCGGCTTGTGCTAGGCAGCCTGGTGGCTTCATCGGACGGCGGCAAGAGAAGGAGGAGAAAAAATAATTTACTACACGAGAGATTTCCCAAACTAGGGGCTCCTCTTACGATAGTTTTGGTGTACTTTGCCCAAGAGGTAGATCCATACTTATTGGGAGAAAACTCCTCGCCTTCACATCAACTAGTAATATGGTACTAATTGATGTTGCACCCTCCGTCTTTACTAATAGGCCTAATTAATTATTAATGCTCATTAGTAAATAAATGTATGGGCCTTTGAGATTTATTAAGATTATTGCACATGGGCTTTGAGCGTTGGAAAAAATGAGAAATTTATTATTTTCGGAATTAATTATTTTCGTGGATAAAATAATTTTAGAAAAGTCTAGAATTATTATTTAAGCCGCGAAAAATACTCCGAAAGCTCTGAAAATTCGGAGAAATTTTGCAGAGACATTATGGAACATGAGGAACCCAAATAAAGTATTTGGAGCTCATGATAAGATATTTTATAGCATCTAAAAATTAGATTATGCTCACAGATAAGTGAAAATAAGCTACATAAAAAATCAAAAAAAATTCTTGAGAAGATTGTAGAGGTTGATTGACAGATGAGAAACAAGGTATTTGATTGTAGAAAAATGATATGTGTATATCGGGAAAGGCAAATCGACCTAAACACATTTTGAAAGAACAACTTGAATTCATTTTGATCTTTGGTCAAAACCAAGCAATACAAAAACACAAATGCATCAGCATGAATGCATCAACAAGTTGCTAAACCTTATGATAAATTTTAATTTAGTGAAAAATATTATTTTCCTATGTTTTCATGAGATGAGCACAAAAATTCAAAATTAACTCGTTTTAGCTCTATTCCCAAAGAAGCAAATTTTAGGGTGTTACAAAATTTTGATGGTAAAATGTGAATTAAGGACCACCAACGAACTCCCCTACACTTAGCCCTTTGCTCGTCCTCGAGTAAAGTTAAGGACTAAGATGGGTCATCTCCTTGACATGACATCTACATACAAGTCATTCCAAGCTTGACCAGAGCCTGTGAACTTTAGAGTGTCTACCACATTATATTGGGTGATTGAATAATGGAACAATATGGATTCAAATCCCCCTGCATCAATCAGTTCAGAAACTTGGGTTTTTCTTTTAAAAAATATAAACATAGCTTAACTCCTCAAATAATGATTCTCTCGGATTACTCAAGTTTGTGTTTTGTTTCTCACCAAGGCATAACATAGTGTTGCCTTCTTTCTACCTCTAAAAAGTTTATATGGATCTTTGGGTAGATAAAGATATGAAGGCATACTTATTCTGCATATTTTATTAAGTTAAATCTTGGATCTAAGGAGAAAGATGTCATACCTTTAGATCAAGAAGTACAAGTGTGTGGATAAAACAATTTTAAACCTTTACTATACTCCTTAATATGGGTGATCTCTCTCATAAACTTATATTCTGAGAACATGGCTATCATTTTGCATGAGCCTTCATGTGCTCATCATTTTTTTGTGCCTTCTGTTTTTTCATATATATTATTGGACCTTCATGTGTCCATACTTTTTTTCTTTTCTTGGACCTTCTTGTGTCTATATTTTTTTTCTTTTTTATACTTTTGCATAGCCCATGTCTCTTATACCACATATTGAGAGAGATCACTACCTTTTTAAAACATGGAGTATTTTCCTAACAAACACTTTTTTATATCTAGTCCCAGTGTAGGAGCAGAGTTTTGGTTGGATGGAGGTATGTTTTAGCGTATTCCCAGTGTAGGAATAGCTTATGTATGTGGGTGTACGTGATCTTGATCTTAGGGCATGATAACTTTCTCGACAAGGGTCAACAAGGGCTTGACAAAACTCAATGCAGGAATAAGTAGCATAATTTTTGGAGGTTTTAAGCTCTAAACACTAAATATGGCTTTGGTAGGAATTTGCACATCATTGAGGAGCATGCTATTTGAATTTTGATTTTTTTGTAAAATATATCCCAAGTTTTTCACATAATAGAGCAAGGTTCATTTTCATCCTACTATATCTCATATTTCAATTACTTAGATAACATAGGGTCCCTATGATATGTTGTTCACAAGTTTTAGTAATTTTAGCAAGGAATAAAGAGTATATAAATTTTCATCAAAGGATAGCATGGAGATTGAGTGTCATTTGTGTTATATTTTAAATTCATTCAATTTTAATCTTTATTTAAATGTAGGGAGAGAGGATGCACAAACCGAGTTTGGAAGTGTTGATCTGTTGTGCATCAATTGTGGGGCAGATTTTGAATGCTAGTGTGGATCATCTCCCCCACACTGATTCTTGTACCTGTTTATTTAACAAAGAAAAATAAAAAGAAATAGACAAGGGCTCTACCAGTTAAAATACTGGGGAGCCTTGATTTTATTATTATTATTACTTTTTTTATTTGTTCACCAGACTTTGTATACTCAAGCAAGGCTAATGTGAAGTTTACAAAATAATCCTAGCCTTGATTCATCTCCAACATGAGTTACTTCCATTGTTTATAAAAGTAATTACTCAAAGTTCATTAATCAAAATTCAACACCAAGTTAAAATTTTGATTAAAGAAGGCCATGTTAACCGAAGCACCATGCTTAATTTAAAAGACCTATGGATGTACTAGCTTAATACACCCAAACCAGAGCTTACAACATAAACAAGGGGAGCATGAACTCACGTGATCTAGTTGTATTCTTTTGAAGACAAATATGAGTAGAAGAGTTTGGTGAACATTTATTTACCTTTACATTTCTAAGTGTACTTACCGGCAGCCTATGTGGATGATGCTTTGAAACTACTGCAACGGTGACTTGATCGCACATGATCCATCTTAGGCGAACAAAAAAGGCGCCATACAACTAGTGTGTATGGACCATGAGCCTTAGTGGTAAGCAGCAAAGGTATGAAAGAGGAGAATCCTCTTTTCTCTCTTTTTTTTCTCTTTTTTTCTTTTTTATCAATAGTATATTTTTATTTTTTCATAATAGATTTTTTAAAGCAAGGTAGAGCTGACATTATTTTTTCTTTTTAACCCAAGATGGCCTTTTGTGTGGATGGAATTTTGTAGTAAGATTTTTACCATCCTCCCCCACACTTGGACTTTTATGTAAAAGTCAAGTGTGTAAAGTTAGGGCCTCCTTTTGAGTGTGTTCCATCACCTAATGGCATCATGGTGCTTAGTGGATGCAGCTCTCATGTTCTCGAGCATCGTATGCCCCTTGTTCTTCTTAGTCTCAACCTGAAATGGTTAGTGACAAGAATACCCGAAGGTGCATACTAACTTGATAGCATGTTC
Organism: Saccharum spontaneum; assembly: GCA_022457205.1. NCBI lineage: Eukaryota > Viridiplantae > Streptophyta > Magnoliopsida > Poales > Poaceae > Saccharum > Saccharum spontaneum. Next base: position 43,024,491 of record CM039615.1, on the reverse strand, counting down.
TTACTTTTATTAATAAGAAAGCTTTTTTTCATTATCATTATTATATTATATATTTTATGATAATTCGGGGTATCTCCCGACAGTGCTTGATTTATGGTCTTAAGCTTGACCATGGGAACTTCGTCCTACAGCTGTCAATGGTGGTATAGTTCCCAGCTTTACCACCAAACATTTAGCAATAATGTTCAAGCTGCATGGTTAGTACCATAATGCATCCATAAGATTTGCAATATTTCTAATAGACATATGCATCCACAACCATTCTCCTAAAAAGTTTTGAAACAAGGATAGAGACATGGTTATGGTCCTTGTGAAAGCTTGTAGAACTAAGCGAGATCAACTCTAGGGACTTCAAAAGTGAGCATGAAACTCGAGGGGTTTCAAAAGTAAAGTTTTCATGCTCGTATGTGGAATCCCTCCTCTTGGTCTCTAGAGTCGGTTCAAAAATGTCCATGGCACAGAAGTTTTCTTTCTTAGGAGATATATCTTGTAAGGGCAACATTGATTCTTGACCATCATCGAGAATAATGTTTGGATGGCCAGAGAGACATGGGTTGGGTTTGAGCGAGGGTGCTGGATGTTCTGTTTCACAAGAATGTGAAATGATTGGGGAAATGAACTTCACCTCCTTAAATGGGTCATGGTTGGGATGCTGCTTCACCATTGGACTTTTTGGGTAAGGGATAGGAGTAGCGACAACAGTTTCTCCCAATTCTTCGTTAAGGCTCCCATGGGAGGGTTTTACTTGAAAAAGTGCTTCAGAAGGGCAGCCTATAAGAAGATTAAAATCGAGGATGACATAGATGTGGAAGTCTAAACGAACCTCGGTTTCATTAATTTCCATTGGTATGTCCCTAGCAATCCCGCAATATTCAAAAAAAGAGTCTTGACGGACTTTTGAAGAGTTTATTGGTCAGAACTAGCGGCATGTTACCCAAAAGATTTTTTTGCTAGGAATTCTAACATGATGCTAGTCCTAACTGTGGGGTTATGTAGGGCTTCTAAGTTTGTTCCCCTTAATGAACAAGGTATGGTCGTGGAAGGTAAAGGAATCTGAATTGCTTCAGAAGAACGTTTCACTTCCATTAACCATTCCTTTGACGGATTTACCCTGGGGGAATCTTCCTCAGATGGATGTGTAAACTTTTTGTGCCCAAGGTATTTTGACGTATTGCTATAATCCTTGAATTTGATTGGGAAGTCCAAAGGATGAAGCATTGTTTCCTTCGGTTTTCGTGGTTCGGGTGAGGGCTCATAGATCGAATCTAAGGATGGTATGGGTTTGGATTCGACTAATGAGGACTCCTCATCACTCGACATCACTTTTGCCTAGAGGGTTCTAGTTTCCATGATGAATGAGGCGTGTCTTTTTAGAAAGTTTTCAAGGAACTTTACTTGCTCTGTCATAGGTTTATGTGTAAACCGACCTCCGATAGTCACGTCTAAGAATAAGTCCGCATCTATGTCAAGACCCAAATAAAAGAGACGCAAAATCACACCATTAGATAAAGACAAATCTGGGCCAGCTTGTATTAACATTGAAAACCAGGCCCAGGCTGCACCTATAGACTCCTTCTCGCACTGCTCAAAGTCGAGGATTGCCCTTGGTAGAGAGCCGATACGGGACATGGGGAAAAATGCAAGACAAAACTTTTTTTTCAAGTTCATCCTAGTCCGTATTTGTACTTTCTATGGCAAATGTGTACCATTGTTTTGCCTTCTCTGTGAGAGAGAAAGGAAACAATTTCCACTTTAGAGTTTCTTGTGTCACGCCCGAGATGCTTAGGCATGAACACATTTCCTCGTATTCTAGCAGGTGATGGCAAGAGTTTTCATCGTCGTGTCCTAAGAAGGGTTGTGCCCTAACCATAGCTTTTAAACTAGGGTGGAGTTCATAGCCAGATGAACAGGTTGGTTTTGACACAAGTGTTGGCTCAAGGAACTCCCGCTTTGAAGTGGAAAGGTTTGGAATTGGTGTAGGCTTCATGGTGGAAAAGATAAAAGATGATATTTTTGTTTTTATAAAAATATAAAGGATACAAATACGAGGATGAACTAGGTTTGAAGAAAATAACAACTGTTCCCTAGCAACTATGCTAGAAAGCTTGTTGGTATTTCTTAACGTCTACAGATGTTACTCCGCAAGCATATGGAATTACGGTTGTAGCTTTCAGCCGAAAGTATTCAGGGTATGGTATTTTCCACAGGGAACGGAGGTACTTCTTCTAGCTAGTTCATCCAAGGACAACACAAGGGGTAAAGTTAGAAAGGGTACAGATGGATTCCTATGGCTTTTGGGTTTAAGGACTGTTGGGCATTCTTAACGTCATTACCAAAAGTAGACTTAGTTTTCTAATTCTGATAACGGTGCCAAAAATGCCGAACCTATCCCTCATGCCACTTAAGCCAAGTTGTCATCCCCAGCATGACATGAGAGACGCGGTATTGAAATATGCAACTGCTCTTCTAAATAAATAATAAATAAGATCTGCAAGCGCACAGATTAATACCGATGTAGCATTTTAACCGGGAAGTATTCCAGGTATCGTTATTTATATTTTTACCACTGGGAAGGGATTACTAACATCAATGTTGATTATGGAATGGAATATAGGAATGAGTATCAATCATTGCATGTATAAGTGAGAGCATTCATCTATCTCTTGCATACAGGGGTAAGTGTCACATAAAATATAGATAAAGTATGAATGGTGACAAAGATAATTAATCTGATCAGCTAGCCACATATAATAATGATAAGCACCTCAACAGATATTCTAGCAAGTCATTAGCATGGTATTAGGACGAACTACAAGGATATTTCCTAAGTTATTCTTAACTATAAAGTCTAGCATATCATAGTTAGTGCAAGTACACTTGGCAATCATTGCGAGAAAGGACTACGCTCATGCATAGTGATATTATCAAGGAAGATGAGAAACATAGCAATCACTCCCCCGTAATAATGTTGCTCTGCCTGCCTTACACACGGGAGGGGGACTATATAAGAACCAACGAAGCTATCACCATCGCGGACCACCCCACGATCCGGCATATAAGGTGCAATCGCAGATAAATATGGTCTAAGCACCACGCCTACACAATATTTATCATTTACCCATGGATCCGATGGATAAACGCTATACGATCCTAAACATGTATATAATTCCAATCTAACTAAGCCAAGCGTATAACTACGATAAACTAAGAACAATATAATCGCAAACATAAACAAGTAGAGCATAGTCATAATCAATATATTGAAATAGAACAAAGTTGTATTCATAATATTGAAGAACAAAGATGAACAATGAAGAACAGTAAAGGAATTACCAAGAATCCTCTTGACAGATCCGGAAACCAATCGAAGATTGACTCCTTCTAGTTCTAATCCTATGTAGCTATGCTATACTAGAGATCTAGTTGATGTGGTGGCTCTAGGGCTTGATCAGAGACTCTCCTCCTGAGATTAGGGTTTTAGGAATTGAGAATGAGGGAGTGCCTCCTCCAGGGGCCAGGGGTCCTGCTTATATAGCCCCCTCAAGTGAACGTGGGCCGTCGGATCAAACCGACATTAATCGCACGGTTTTCCTTGATCCCTTAGGTCGGTGGAGCATAATCCACGAGACGGAGCCTGATTGGCTCTCAGGCGAGGGCGAGCGCCCTAGGGAGCAGGGCGGGCGCCCTGCCTCCGGGCCCATTCGGCCTCCCGTTCGATCTCGTGGCTTCTGGAGTCTTCTAGATGATAGAAAATCGGTGAACACGTTATTATCTCTATGTAAACCCGACGTGTGGGCCTTTCCTCCGTATTTTCTGATAACCCCCTGCAGAAACAGACAAACACCAAAACTCGTGGAATTCTGTCAGATAAAACCCTAAGTCTAGGTGTTGGTTGCATTTGGATCCTTTTCTTTATTTATTTGATAACTATATTTGGTACTTAAGGACCGTCAACAAGGACAGGTAAACTCTACTTTCACTTGCTTATTTCGGGACTGGATCACATCTGGTCTACTAAGTGATGCCGGTCTGTAGCTCTACACTGTACCCAGACGTGGGGTATTACAAGGGATGGATAGGGCTATCACCACATGCCACGTGCCACCTACCCCTCAACCATAGGGCATGAGCCAAATGAAGGTAGCCTCTAGCCTAGACACCATGTCTATGTTATCGACTACTACTCTAGCGTTGCGCAGGGTTATTCGTCTTTATCAGGGCCCTTTGCTAGAGCATTTGTTACGAGAATGGACGACGAACCCACAAACAAGTAAGAATAAAGCTTAACTATTTAGAAGACTTAATGCCATAAGAACCATGAACACTCACTTAGAGGATATTCCGTTGAGGCACAAGTGTTTGTCGAGGTACAAGCTTGGGGAGACACTGACAAGTCCGTCACTTCCCCATACTCTTCCCTCACATCTCTCCCAAATACTCAACTCTACTAGCTATGGCCTAAGCCTTGGAGTGATGCTCAAGTGTGGTGCTCTTTCCCTTGGTGTGTTGTTGTTGAAGGAGAGCTCCACCCTTCTACTTATACTAGTGTGAGGTCGGTTTGGTGTGTTATACATGGAAATCCCTATGTAACTGACCTCCCCTAGCATTAATGGTACCGCCTAAGCAATGTGGGCCCAAGAGGCGGCGGTGGTGGTATGCTCGCACCCAGGGTGCGCCTACACCCTGGCTGGTGTGCCTGGCCACCGTCCTTCTCTGGTCGGTTGCTGGGTGGGCCTGGACCATGTCTACGCCTATGCTTGGCCTAGAATTGGTAGTTGGATGGCCCTTCTCTTGGTCCCTTTGCGCAAGGTCTACGTTACGCTTCTCTAGATTGCGCCTTTTGGTATGTTTTCCTTTGTTTTCCATGGATATGTCTTGAAAATAATCAAATCACCAAAACTCATGGAATATGGTAGTGTAAGACCCTATTTACTAAGTTTGGTGTTTTATTTGGATGGATTTTATATAATTGTTGGTGGTAAAAATGTGAATTAAGGACCGCTAACACCCATTGATTTGCACAAACATCCATCTTCTACTTCTTCGCTGGGTCATGCACCCCACCTCCTTTAACGTACCATCTGTACGTGCTATTTAAGGGACAAAATAATCACTTTCACTATAACGATAATCGGATGAAAAATAGTGTCACAAGTAATGAGCTACAATTACTTACGTTTGTATCATGTTGATGAAATTTTGATACATTTTTCTATCTTTTCTCATAGAGTCAAAGATGGAAATCCTGCCAACTCTCAAATTGATGCTTGCTAAGATGAAGTGATCGCTGCATCAGTACAAAAAAGATAATAGTGTCAATGTAAACCATGTACCAAATAGCATTGAAAAAGATAGTAGTTGATCTTACCTAAAATTGTACGGGGCTTCTATATATTGTAATCTCTGATGAGCTATGAACGCCTTCTCGATATATAATGCAACTTCATTCTTTGCTTCCTTGTATGAAACCTTCCTAATTGCCTCTCGCCTTGCTCTTGGCACCCTTAAATGCAGGATGATCATTTTGCCACAATAGAGGTCCAGCGTGATGTGCCTCGCAAATGAGATTTGGGTCAAGGTATGCATTCCTGAAGTTCAACTTGGCCGAATCCATCCACTCTTTCCTACATGAAAGTAAGGCAAATGTGTGGTTAAAAGGATAGCACAAGCACATAAAACCAAATTTGAGGATGATTAAGTAAACACTACTTACATGCACCACAAGATAGTCTGACTTACATCGGGTCTCTTCTTCGGTATAAAATTGAATGTCCTCAAAAGATATGGTCAGTTTCAAAAATTCTACACCGGTAGCGAATATATCGTTAGCAGGGTAATTCACCAGCACTGATTCTAAGCCGAGCTCTACCACTTCCAAATACCACATCTGAAAGACCCTCATGTGTAACAATCTTTTATTGCCTACTATGACAAAATCAGGTAGGAATTCCTTGCCTGACACGTATCCATAGGGGCACTCAGGACTGTCTTGTTCTATCATCTCTTTAACGAATTCAACGCTCACAAGGGTTTGGCTCAAACGGTGTTGACCACCAAAGATTGTTCCAGATCCTTCCTTGGCCATGCTGGCCTTGGCATTTTGAGCTAACGAAGGTACCACCTTGCCCTTGATTGCAGAAGCATCTTGGGCGTTCTTTTTGCCAAGAGACCTCCACATCACAGATATGCCAGCATCTGGTTGGTTGCTACCCTTCTTAAATTCTCTCACCATCTTAGGAAACATTTGTTGCTGTGGCTGTGGTGGAGGTGGTGGCATCACTGTTTGTGGCTGCATGGCAATGGGGTTGCAACCATTTGTGGCTACGAAGGCAGATGGGAGGGCGGCGGTGGTGGTGGTGGTGGCAGTGCTGGCACAACAGTTTGTACCTACGGAAGTAGTGCCAGTTGGGGTGGCGGTGGCAGTGTCGGTGTCGGCATAGCAGTTTGTACTTGTGAAAGCGGTTCCAATGGGGGTGGGGGTGGCAGTGGTTGAGGTGGTAGAGCATTGCCCCCTAACACTTGTTGTATTCCTTGTTGAGTTTGGTCTTGATGTGCCTCTTCATTGCATCCTTCCTCAAACTCAAGTACTCTCCTTCCTGTGATGATATCTTACATTAATTCTTCATAGGAGGAGCTGAGATTGGGGTTTGCCTGGACTACTAAAACATCCATGAACAAATCCCTCATCTGCTGCTCATATGTTGGTGACAACTGTGCACATGCTTCGCTCATGGGGCCTATTTCTACTCATTCCTCTACCTGAGCCAATTGCAGCTGAGGCGAAGCAGAAGGTGCACCCGATGGGGTGGTTAACACCACAATGTCTCGTCATTGCCAAGCAATGAAATAGCCTACAAGATTGCCCAAGACCATCTCACCATTAGGAGCAGGGATCTCAACTTCATAATTGGGATGATTCAGAGAAACCGAGAGCACTTCAACCCTGGCATATTCTTCTGAAAGTACATTGCTGTGCATAGTGCATCCTAGATGAGTAGTTCCACTAGCAACCTATATCGTCTTCCCCTTCCTATTGTAAGGAATGTGCAGAGCACACAGTTTAGGTCTATCAATGGTGTCCACAGGAAAAGTCTCAAGTGTGATTGATGCAACACTACTTGGCACTGGCACTGCAGATGATGTTGGCTCCACAGTAGAAAAACCTTGTGAAACTTTCAACTGATTAATCTTTTCATCAATATATGCATTGGCCTTCTTGCAAAGGGTGTCAAAAAGCTCATCCTTGTAGCGTTGCCATGTTCTATAGCCACATGCCTCCTGTGGAAAACCATGCTTAAGTCCCAGCTTGGAGGAGACACCCCACACACAGCCAGGGTGTTCCTTGTTGCCTAGGGCGACACTAAGCTCATCCACCTCCTGTCTGGGTTCAAATTCACCTTGCATTTTCTTTTGAGCAAGTGCCTTTATGGCCTTCGTGGCTGCTTCAATACATGCATCAGGGATTACTAGTTGCCCACTTTCTTTGTCCTTAACTTCCCTAGCTCTAACCTAGTTCAATGTGCGTTCTTCTAAGCCCTCATATTTATATGGAACATTGTTGGCATTTCTTAACGCCGTTGCTAGAATTAGCAACGCTACCAAGAAATATCTTGATGATAGTTCTAAACAATCACAAAACAAATTCACAAGCGCACGGAATTATCGTTGTAGCATTTCACCCAGACGTATTCAGGGTATCATTATTTATATTTTTCCAAAGAAAGGCATGATGTTAAGAGTCTAGCATGGATATGAATAGGATAACATGACTATATACCAGACCAATACTCAATACAGGGGTAAACCATGATAGGTTTTAAGAGTGTGACACATATTTGGGCCAATCTTAAGGACAAAAGGAAAACAAAGAATAAAAGAATATTCCTAAGTAGAGCATGCATGTTCTAATATAGCCATGCAAAGAATAGTGAGTAATCATACATATACATGATTAGGAGTTAGAACTAGGCATGATATGGGTCATGAGACCACCGAGTACTAGTCTGCCAGCAACCTCATGTGGCAGTTTAGACTCCTACAGCCTACCCAAACATGGAGGATTACAAGGGACAGACAGGGCTATCACCACCTGCTGCCTACCCCTCAACCAGAGAGTAAGAAATGTATCCTCCTGTTCTCTTGTACCCAAGCACCACGCCTATTTACAATGAAACTACCCACAACCCCCTAGGACTCTGACCCTATGAATCGACAAGCATAGGACATGAGCACACCCAAAGGCATGATGAACCGCCACCTCAACTTAGCTCTTATCCTCATCATATATATAGTATGAAAGGTTAAGCATAAAGTTCTAAATGGTAAGTTCATAACATAAGAACTATACTCTAGTTCATATGCTAAGATCATAACACAAGAACTATACTCTAAATCATAAGCATAATTATAGTGATAAGTAAAGAACAAGACTTTGGAGAAAAGCTTTTTCTTATTCATACCAAGATCCTTCTCCAAAGTACAAGCTCTCTAATGAAGCTTTGCCTATCTCCAAAAGACTACTAAAAGTAAAAAGAGTACAAGAGGTAGTGAGGTGTTTGGCTCCAAAATGTTGTGTGTTTTGAAGGAGAGCTCCACCCATGCTTATATACTAGCTCATGGTAGGTTTGGCGCTGAAAAAAATAGGAAACTATGCTAAACCGCCATAGAGTACCGCCATGCATCAGTTGGTGGAAGCCGGGCCCAAGTGGCAGCAGTAGGGGGTACGACCACACCCCTAGTGCGCCCGCACCCAAGTGGGGCCAGCTCATAACCGCCTTCACATGGTCGGTTTCTACCTATACCTGGGCCCCTTCCACGTTGGTATTCAGCCTCGATTTTGCACAAAGGTGGGCTTTCTTCATTTCTTTCATTTGCGCATTTCTGCTTTATGTCTTTTTTTGTGCCTTTTGGTATGTTTTCCACTTGCATTCAAACTTGTGACCTACAAAACATATTTTCTCAAATACAAGTGGAACTAGCTCAATAGTATATGCATATGTGTCAAAAGTATGTTTATTTCTCCTATTTTGGTAGAAATGGTTGTTAGTGACCGCCAACAAATCCCCCAAGCTTAACCTTTGCTCGTCTCAAGCAGATAGCTAAGTACTTGGTTGTTGATTAGGAATTGTTACTATGCCGATACAATTCATAAATGTCATGTCTATAACAAAGTATTCATCCATAATTCAAATAAGTTGGCATTTTTATCCACCCTTTACCTTGATCCCTAGGGGGTGTATAACTTTTCCAAGTTCTTAGGTGGTCGCAAGATAGAACAGTTATAACAGAATTACCAATCATTCATTCTTTGATCAACCATCTATCTGGAGATTTTATGAGTTTTGCAAAACAAATGTAAGTTCCTCGAATGATTCTCTCGATCGCTCAATTGTGTATGAAACCTTACCAAGGCATTTTATATTTGTCTTCTTTTCATATCCTACCACTAAGGCTTTTGAGTGGAGTTTTGAGTAGGTATGAAAGTGGGGCATACTTGCATCACATATTTTGCTAAGTGAAAGACTGGACCACAAGGAGATGCAAGTCATACACTTACTTTGATCAAGACGTGTGTTGACGGTAGTTAACAACCATTATTAAACCATCAATAAAACATGTATAAGAGCACAAATGAGATCATCAACAAAGGTTTAGGGTTTAAACTAATGAATTCCACTAGTTTTGGTGAATCTGTGATTTCTGAAGGGTTTGTCTAGAAAACCGTCAAGGTGGACCTACATGTCAGAGTTAATTATGCAATTCCACCATAAAACCAATGTGGGAAGGTTCCAGAAGACTCAAGAGGACTCCACACCGTAGCGGGAGGTGAGGCGCTACCATGTGGGGTCGACCGGCCCTACCTGCTGGTCGCCCAGCCCCTGGGCCCACCTGTAAGCCTCCTTGTTGCTATGTTGGTTTCTCACTGCCTCCTAGGATGCATCTTCACCGTTCATTAAGTCGGTTTGATCCAAGGGCTCATGTTGCAAGCTCTGGTCTGTATAACCAGGCCCTGCCCCCCGAGGCATCAAGTCATTTGAGAAGACAAAAACCCTAATCATCCTTAGAGCTCCTTTATATTCTAGGGCATAGCTAGTTAGGCTAGGTCTAGAGGGAGGCAAGCAGGCTTTGCTTGGATTCCTAACATAGTCAAGAGCGTGGTTAGGTATAATTCTTGTACCCCTCTCTCGTTGTATCTCCATTATTTTTATATGCTTGCTACAATTGTTATGACAATATCAGTATTCATCTTATTCATGTTCTTAGATGAAATCTTCATCATCTACTTCGATTATATACTTAGTATTGTTGGATTATCATTATGTTTATGCATAAGTTCGTATAGCGCTTGCCCTAAGGTACCATGGGTGTGTGGTTGACATTATGTAAGCGTGGTGCTTACATACTATTTGCCCATGAATACACTCTATATTCAGGATCATGTGGTAGATCACAGATGTGACACTTCCATTGAGTCCTTTGTAGGCCACTCCCTGAATATAGGCCATAGAAGTAGGGTCCGGTTATGAAGGAAGAGTGAGCTCTGTTCTTCCCTATGTAATACCCCCTTATGTGAAGGTATAAAGATGATCTTAGCAATGATTACTAAGTGTAGTTGCACTAATCAATATATGTTGTGACTTGTAATTCAGAATGACTTAGGAATTATTCCTTTAATATTCTACTTGACCATGCTAATACCATAGATAGGAGTGTTCTGAGTGATTTATCATTATACTTGATCAATACTTATCATATACATATCTTGTCCTATGACTTATCCATGTTATGAGTAGAATATTGGTTGTGGTTTATTTCTCCATCAATACTATAAGCTATCAATATGTGTCTACGCTACACCTTCCCTGTGGTAAAATATAAATAATGATACCTGGAATACTCTCGGGTGAAGTGCTATAATGGTATAATTATCTGTGCGCTTGCAGATTCCTTTTCATTTATATTATATAATCTTTCTAGTCACATAAAATGATAGAGAACTACTTAGTGTTATTCTAGTAGTGATGCTAAGCAGTACCAATAAGCATCTCTAGCACCATCACTAGGGATGACAATCTAGCAAAGTAATATTAGGAGATGTAGGTAAACAATAGGTGGCTATTAAAACAGGTGACAAGTTAATAAATACCAACAAGCATTTCTAGCGCCATTGCTAGGGAAGATAGCTAGCTGTTGATATTTGGTAACGCAATTAGGAAATGATCCGCAAGCGCACGGATATCGGTGAGCACTTCACCCGGGATGTTATCCAGAGTATCGTATTTATTTTTTTACCACTAGGAGAAAGCGTGCATCTGACTAACCAAATCTATTACTACTAACCTTTAGGCTACAACCACTGTGATTTGATGTGAGCGATGTATAGAGAAGACTGCAATTGCACTCCCATTCTAACCTTGGTAAGGATGATCTACTGCTCTATTGGGGAGGCTCACGGAATCTAGACACCTCAAAGGATGTTCGACCCGCACCTATAAACCCTATCGATCCTGCTAACGGGATATGGAATACAAAGGTAGCTACGGAAATGTCACGTTCCTCGCTACTACCACGGTCCGGCTAGACAGGGGATATCTATGAGTATCCTAGCCCAAACACCTCGTTTACGCTAGAGATGATTACTCTAAACTCTACGCGAAGAGATTAAAGTAAACTCATAAACCAAAGAACAATAAAACAAAGAACTTACTAGAATTTAGAAGTCGAAATACTGAAGAATCCTAGGAGCAAGCCTCGGGTTAGGAGAACTTGATCCTGCAGGTACAACCTCGAAGTAGTCACCGACAGGCCGGGCTTCCTTCGATCTATACCTCCACTCTATCTCTCTCAATCTAGAAGAACTAAGTCTAATCTCACATTGGATGCTAAGCCCTAATGAGGTGGGAACCCTAAGGGAACCTCTCTCTCTGAATCCTCTCTGGAAAATATGAAAATAATGGACTTGGATTCTCCTCTCCAGGGGCCAGGGGTCCTGCTTATATAGTCCCTTCAAGTGAACCTGGGCCGTCGGATCAAACCGACATTAATCGCACGGTTTTCCTTGATCCTTTAGGTCGGTGGGGCATAATCCGCGAGACTCATCCTGATTGGTTGTAGACCTAGGACGGGCGCCCCAGGGTCCAGGGCGGGCGCCCTGGTCCTGGGCCCGTTCGGCCTCCCGTTCGATCCCGTGGCTTCTGGAGTCTTCTAGATGATAGAAAATCGGTGAACACGTTAATATCTCTATGTAATTCCGACGTGTGGGCCTTTCCTTTGTATTTCCTGATAACCCCCTGCAGAAACAAATAAACAACAAAACTCATGGAATTCTGTCAGATCAAACCCTAATTCTAGGTGTTGCTTGCATATAGGTCCTTTTCCTTATTTATTGGATAATTAAAATTGATACTTAAGAACCGTCAACAAACACCCCCATACTTAGGCTTTTACTCATCCTCGAGAAAAGGATGGTTCAGAAAAATAACTAGGGTTGAAACATTGTAAAGCATTCTTTTTATACCTGCAGGGTGTTGTGAATGTCCACTGTGCACTGTAGTCAGGGAAATATATGGTTGAAGTAGAGATCCTTTCTTCTTCTCAACCCTGTCACTTGGAGTTTTTTATATATTTTTGAATAGAAAACTTAGCATACCTTTATCCTCATAGGGGCTCTCAGATCCTGGGTCAAAACGGGATCCGAGGAGAGGAATGCCATACTCTTAGATCAAAGACTTTAAAAATTAAAACTTGTCAACTCTTACTGGCATATTGCTTATTAGAGGGACCATGGGCTATCATTTTCTTTTTACCATATATATTTTTATCATCTCATTTTTTTTCAGGTGGATACTGAGGTACCCCTAATTCTACTTCCGGACACTTGTCCATTTTTCTGCGAGGTTGTCGAGCACTTGCTCCTTTTTATTTCCTCGAAATATATTTTTGCATAGCCCATGCCTCTAATGCAATAATACTTCGGAAGAGTGAATCTTTCTGAATAAAAATGTCTTGATCTTGGGAGCATGATAAATCTCTCAACAAGGGTCTAACTCGTTTTGCACAAACTCAATACAAAGCAAATTAATATTTTTAGGTTTATCAGGCATATAAAATATTGAGGATGGTAGCTATATTTTTGAAGTTTTTGAAAAGAAAATCTCCAAGCGACAAAGATTTCAAGAATAAGATACTCATATTCTACCATCTCACATTCCACAATGACTTGAGTAACACATGGTTTTTAAAATGATTTTCAATAAATGCAGGTTTTCAGAAATATCACAGAGTGAGATTGATCATGATTAAAAATATTTTTGTCTTTTTAAATTATCATGTTAGGAACAATATTCTACACAGCCCAATATGTATTTGTATATATGTAAATAAAGCGTGCAGAGTATGTACCTGAATCGTGGAGTGGTGCAATCAAAGTGCATTTACCATGTCGGGGGGATTCCCCCATACTTGTTTCCTGCTTTCTTGCATAAAAATAAAGTGGAGATACACGAGGCATAATAATAATAATAATCTTTATTTGTCTTGAGGCATTTATTACACTGACTAATGAAGCGAACTAATCTAAACTGAATTGAATCTAATTGAATATAATGATGAAGACTAAGACACACTGCCTCAAGGTCTAATCTAGATAGCTCAGTGTTGCTTTAAATCCCTGATCCTAGCAAGGGCATCAGAAAGGTCACGTTTAAGCGCGAGCACAGTAGTGTTCAGGTTGGAGACCTGCCTACTAAGGGAGCTAACTGTGGACTGAAGTTCCATAATATGTCTATTTGCTGTCCTGATGTCCTCATCCACATCTGCTATGGTCCTGCGGCGCTTCGGTGGTGTCTCAAACGAATTGAGAGCGTGCTTAGGAGCTTCCTTTGGTGGGATGAAGCGAACTTTTGCTGTCCTAACTCCTTCGAAGCGGGGCCTCTCCTTCTCCGTAGTGTAGTGGACGCTGCTGATCTCGCCGCTCCGGTTGGTCTTGACGCCTACAACCCGCTCATTGGGTTTAGGTGGCAGGATTTTCGTGCCGGCTGGTACCTTGACGATGGCTTCTTGCTTGGACGACGGTCCCTTGAGAAGAAGGGGCTGCGGTGGTGCAGTAAGAACTGGTTGGGCGTAGTAGGATGAGATTGAGCTGCGCTGGTTTGATGGTGGGGCTGCTAGCTGTCGCTCTGTGTTGGCCGGGACGTAGGCGTCGGGGTCATCCTTGGGCTTGCGGTTGAGGTCGTAAGGGACGATCTCCCAGTTGCGGTGGGTCTTGTCGGCCATTGGAGAAGCAAGGAACTAGACAAGCTCTAATTGAGGGGGAGAGAAGGATTGAATGAATTGGTGTTGAAAGCTGACGTCAGGGGTCTGTTTATATAGGGGTCAAAAAGTGCCTCTAGGGTTTCCATAGATCCATCCCGCTACCGGGCGTGCGTAACAACCCATTCGCGGAATTTTCTGGATAACCATAGATGAGGAAAGCACGTCGGAAGAGGCCGGGGCCGAGGGGACACCAGGGCAGGGTGCCCGCCCTCATCCTCAGGGCGCCTGCCCTGGGCTTGCCTCCTCTGCGGGCCCGCTTGCTCGAGCGTGTTTCTAGAAGTATTTTTATCCCGAAAAATATATACGTGGCCCAAAAACGTCAGATTAAAAAGGTCGGGCTTTAATTCTCCATCGGAAGGTAAAAATGGATCACGTCTATTTCTTCTAATTCTTTATTGGGTTCTAAAAATAATTTAAGACGTTGACCATTTACCTTGAATAACGTACCTTCGTCGTTTTGAAGTGTAATAGCTCCGTGGGATGATGAATTGACTACCTTGTATGGTCCTTCCCATTTACTCCGGAGTTTTCCATGCCCGAAAAGCTTCACCCTAGAATTAAAAAGTAATACCTTATCTCTGGGTGAGAACTCCTTCTTCTTGATCCTCTTGTCATGCCATCTTTTGACTCTTTCTTTGTAGATCTTCGAATTGTGATATGCTTTCTCTCGCCATTCTTCCAATTATGATAGTTGCATTCTTCTATGATCTCCAGCAACATCTAGGTCCATATTCCATCTTCTTATGGCCCAGTGTGCTTTGAACTCTAGTTCAACAGGCAAGTGGCAAGTCTTCCCGTACACCAATTGGTATGGGGTCATTCCAATTGGGGTCTTGTATGCTGTCCGGTATGCCTAGAGTGCATCGGGTAACTTTTCCTTCCATGCTGTTCCCATCTCATTTACTGTTTTCTGAAGAATGTTCTTGATTTGCTTGTTGGAAGTCTCTGCTTGGCCACTTGTCTGAGGATGATATGGGGTAGCAACGTTGTGACGGATTCCATGTTTTGCTAGATAATGCTCAAAGCGTTTGTCGATGAAGTGTGATCCCCCATCACTTATCACCACCCTAGGGACTCCAAATCTTGGAAATATAATCTCTTCAAACATCCTCTTTGAATTAATATTGTCGGCACGCTTGCAAGGTAGTGCTTCTACCCACTTGGAGACGTAGTCAACTGCCACCAAGATGAATTCACACTTCTTTGATGGAGGAAATGGACCCATGTAGTCTATTCCCCAAACATCAAAGAGCTCAATCTGAAGGTTGTTGGTGAGTGGCATAGCATCTCTTGTATTTATGTTTCCGTGCCTTTGACATGGCCCACATCTTCTCATATATTGCCTTGTGTCTTCATACATTGTAGGCCAATAGAATCCACATTGCCAGATCTTTGAATGTGTACGGAATGCTCCATAATGACCTCCGTATGGTGATGAATGGCATCTGTCGATGATCTTCCACCCTTCCTCAGTGGTCACACACCTTCTGAGTAAGCCATCAGCGCATACTCGGAAGAGGTATGGCTCATCCCATATGTGTGAATAACTTTCTTGAATAAGCTTCTTCTTGTTCGCTCCTGGTGGTACATACCCTGAAACCATAAAATTAACAATATCTGCATACCAGGGGTCAGACCTGTTGATTCCATAGAGCATGTCGTCCCGGAGTGAATCATTAATGGGTGTTTCCTGTGGATCCTTAAAGTGCATTCTAGACAAGTGATCAGCAACAGAATTTTCTACTCCCTTTTTATCTTTTATTTCTAAGTCAAATTCTTGGAGTAACAAGATCCATCTAATTTGGCGAGGTTTAGCATCTTTTTTAGTGAGCAAATATTTTAGTGCAGCATGATCAGTGTAAACAATTATTTTAGCTCCTACTAAGTAAGATATAAATTTATGAATGGCAAAGACAACAGCCAGAAGCTCTTTTTCAGTGGTTGCATAATTAAGTTGAGCTCCTTTCAAAGTTTTACTGGCGTAAGCAATTGCATGATGCTTCTTGTCTTTTGTTTGCCCCAAAACTGCCCCCACAGCATAATCACTAGCATCACACATAATTTCAAAAGGCAACGACCAATCAGGGGGTTGAATGATTGGTGCAGAGATGAGTGCATTCTTTAATAATTCAAAAGCTTTTAAACATGCATCATCAAATTCGAAAGGAGCATCCTTGGCTAGCAAAAGAGTGAGTGGTCTAGCAATAAATGAAAAATCTTTTATGAATCTGCGATAAAAACCAGCATGGCCAAGAAAGCTTCGAATTCCTTTTATATTCACAGGTGGAGGTAGTTGTTCTATTACTTCAATTTTAGCTTTATCTACCTCAATACCTCTTTCAGACACTAGGTGTCCTAGCACTATTTCTTCCCTAACCATAAAATGACATTTTTCCCAGTTAAGGACTAAGTGCTTTTCTTTGCATCTTTGCAAAACCTTGTCTAAGTTTTCAAGACAATTATCAAAAGTTTTTCCATAAACAGAAAAATCATCCATGAAAACTTCCATAATCTCTTCAATCATATCAGAAAATATAGATATCATGCATCTTTGAAAAGAAGCTGGTGCATTACATAGCCCAAAAGACATTCTACGATAAGCATAAGTTCCGTATGGACAGGTAAAAGTGGTTTTGCTTTGATCATCAGGATGGATCGGGATCTGGTGGTACCCTGAATATCCATCTAAGAAACAGAAGAACGAATGGTTCGCTAACCGCTCTAACATCTTATCTATAAAAGGTAAAGGAAAGTGATCCTTTTTCGTGGCTTTATTCAGTTTTCTATAGTCAATGCACATCCGCCACCCTGTGACGGTGCGTTGCGGAATTAGCTCGTTCTTCTCATTTGTAACAACAGTCATGCCTCCCTTTTTAGGCACAACTTGAACAGGGCTCACCCACTCACTATGCGGCACAGGATATATAATCCCTGCATGCAGCAACTTTATAACTTCCTTTTTAACTACTTCTCTCATCGCGTTGTTGAGTCTACGTTGGGGTTCCCGAGAAGGTGAAACAGAAGGATCTGTCGGAATGCGATGGGTGCAAATCATAGGACTGATTCCTGTAAGATCTTGGAGTGAGTAGCCAAAGACTGAGTGATGTTTTTCTAAAACGGTCATTAATCGCAGAGTTTGTTCCTGAGTGAGTTTATTACTAATGATCACAGAAACTCTGGATTATTGTTTAGGAAAGCATAGATAAGACCGGGTGGTAAAGTTTTAAGCTCTATAGGAGGTCTGGGTATTTCTGCAAACTCATCTAAAGGTTCGGGTTCAGAAGGTTCAGCTTCCTCTTCTCTGAAGAAAGGGGCTTCTTCTTCTAAGTCTGATTCATTTAAAAGCTCTAGAGACGCAGCTTTTACCTCTTCCATAGGATCAGGCAAAAGAGATGACTCGATCTTATTATTCAAGGAGTGAGAAATTGTCATAGGGAATTTAAAATCCTTTCCAAAAGAAATGTGTAGCTTTCCAGTTTGACCTTCATAAAGGAGTCTTCTAAATGGTTGTCCTATCAACAGGTCGAAGTCCCATGTATCAAAGATATAAAAGTTCAAATGAATCATGGAGCCTTCTACCATAAAGGGTAGGACATTCACAATTCCAAGACTGGGGACCAATCGTCCCGAAGATTCCTTCATGAACTTTGTTGTGGGGGTTAAAATTAATTTTCCAAATAATTTAAGTGCAAAAGCTTCAGACATGATATTGATCCCCACAACAGGATTATAGAGAGCATCAAATTGATCAGAATCATAAGCACAACATATAGTGATAGGAGGTGTATCCAAACGGATCACTTCAGAGGAAAGCTCTGACTCCTCCAACCATTCGCTACTCATGACTGAGATAAGCTCTCTCAATTGATATTCACTTGGTAAACAAATGCTATAATGGCCGCTTTGGGGTTTGTCTATAGAATGGTAGTTTGAAATGTTTCCAAAATCGGCAAAAAGATCGGATTCTATATCCAGCATGAAATCAGGTGGTGGAATTTCTTCCTTTTGTGGCTCAAAACTTGGGATAGCTGAAGTAGGTGAAGAATTCGGCAGAGTGTCTACTTCGGCTTCGTAGGTTTCATCATGGAGGGTATTATCCATCTCAGCTTCTAGGATTCTATCTAGGATCGCTCTAGCTTCATCAGTAGGGATACGAAAGAAAGAACCTCTAGACATTGTATGTAGCATTTGTTTATGATCTTTCTGAAGACCTCGAAAGAAATGAAAAAGGAGAATAGGGTCTTCAATATTGAGTTTTGGACCAGATTCTAAAAGATCAGAAAAACGTTTCCAGGATTTTCCCAAAGTTTCATTTTCTTTTTGTTTAAAAGATAGAACTTCGAGTCTAAGGTCGGCGATACGATCGAGGGAATAAAAATCTAAATAGAAGTTGGCTCGTAAGACTCCCCATTCACCTCGTTGTTGACTTACCTTCTGACTATACCATCGTCTAGCTTCTCCTCTTAAGGAAAAAGGAAAAAGCTTCCAACGTAAAGTCTTATCAGAAATGCCTTCAATGCGAAGACAATCGCATATTTGCTCAAAATCTCTAATATGAAGGTAAGGATTTTCGTCTTCCTTTCCCGAAAAGGATAGGTTCTCAATCATGGCAATTAACCTTGAACTTAACCTATACTGGGATGTTTGGATAGGCTGTGATGACTCCCATGGTAAAAGGTCAGTTTTCGAAGGTGTTACAAATTGATAGATTGATTTAGAATCTTGGTTCTCCATAAGGTAAGAATAAAGAAAAGATAAGGAATAAAAAGATAAAGAAAGATAAAAGTATAGGTACAAGCTAGTAGTAAGATTCAAGGTTATCTCAGCAAACCGTCTTTCTCCCCGGCAACGGCGCTAGAAATGCTTGTTGATATTTGGTAACGCAATTAGGAAATGATCCGCAAGCGCACGGATATCGGTGAGCACTTCACCCGGGATGTTATCCAGAGTATCGTATTTATTTTTTTACCACTAGGAGAAAGCGTGCATCTGACTAACCAAATCTATTACTACTAACCTTTAGGCTACAACCACTGTGATTTGATGTGAGCGATGTATAGAGAAGACTGCAACTACACTCCCGTTCTAACCTTGGTAAGGATGATCTACTGCTCTATTGGGGAGGCTCACGGAATCTAGACACCTCAAAGGATGTTCGACCCGCACCTATAAACCCTATCGATCCTGCTAACGGGATATGGAATACAAAGGTAGCTACGGAAATGTCACGTTCCTCGCTACTACCACGGTCCGGCTAGACAGGGGATATCTATGAGTATCCTAGCCCAAACACCTCGTTTACGCTAGAGATGATTACTCTAAACTCTACGCGAAGAGATTAAAGTAAACTCATAAACCAAAGAACAATAAAACAAAGAACTTACTAGAATTTAGAAGTCGAAATACTGAAGAATCCTAGGAGCAAGCCTCGGGTTAGGAGAACTTGATCCTGCAGGTACAACCTCGAAGTAGTCACCGACAGACCGGGCTTCCTTCGATCTATACCTCCACTCTATCTCTCTCAATCTAGAAGAACTAAGTCTAATCTCACATTGGATGCTAAGCCCTAATGAGGTGGGAACCCTAAGGGAACCTCTCTCTCTGAATCCTCTCTGGAAAATATGAAAATAATGGACTTGGATTCTCCTCTCCAGGGGCCAGGGGTCCTGCTTATATAGTCCCTTCAAGTGAACCTAGGCCGTCGGATCAAACTGACATTAATCGCACGGTTTTCCTTGATCCTTTAGGTCGGTGGGGCATAATCCGCGAGACTCATCCTGATTGGTTGTAGACCTAGGGCGGGCGCCCCAGGGTCCAGGGCGGGCGCCCTGGTCCCGGGCCCGTTCGGCCTCCCGTTCGATCCCGTGGCTTCTGGAGTCTTCTAGATGATAGAAAATCGGTGAACACGTTAATATCTCTATGTAATTCCGACGTGTGGGCCTTTCCTTTGTATTTCCTGATAACCCCCTGCAGAAACAGATAAACAACAAAACTCGTGGAATTCTGTCAGATCAAACCCTAATTCTAGGTGTTGCTTGCATATAGGTCCTTTTCCTTATTTATTGGATAATTGAAATTGATACTTAAGAACCGTCAACACTAGCAAAGGAAGTATTGATAAACTTATGTTATTTGACGTGATTGAAATAGCTATTGACCTCTGCTCAAACAAGCTTACCCGTGTTTTGTCTACTTGTGTATCTTATGCAGGGTAATCTATAATTGGTTTTAACCTTCCGACAAACTAAGTTGAAGGTCTAGAAGCATTAATTAGGAGGACTAAAGCTAAACTCAACAAAGTTTCATCCTCAAGTTCGGAAGACAACCAGACAAGGCGAAGCTTAACACCAATATTTGAAACTATGGCTAATAAGACCCTCCGTGAGTTCTCTGCTCCAACTATGGCTAACATCCGTACTGGACCAACGACCAATGTCAGAGACAATGGATTTGTGCTCAAGCCGGCTCTCATCAACATGGTACAAGCTAGCTAGTTTTGTGGGAAGGCACATGAAGATGCAATTGCACATCTCCAACACTTCCTAAAGATCTATAGCACTTTCACCGTCATGGGAGTTTCCAAAGATGCCATTCTACTCCGTCTGTTCCCATTCTCACTCTTGGAGAAGGCAAAGCAGTGGTTCTACACCAATAAAGATAGAAATACTACATGGAATAACTGCTCCACTGCCTTCCTAGCAAAGTTCTTTCCCACAGGCAAGACCTTTGCTCTACGTGAGAGAATCTTAAGTTTTCAGCAACAACACGATGAATCTATCCTTGAGGCATGGGAATGCTTTCAAGACTACATAGCAGAATGCCCTCATCACGGGATGGAGAATTGGCTACTCATGCAGACGTTCTAGCATGGGTTGACCACTAGTACCCATGAGACTACTGATACTGCTGCTGGAGGTGCATTCTTGTCACTTACACTTCCAGATGCAACGACTCTCGTAGAGAAGATGGCTTCCAACCAAGGTTGGAATGAAGAACATGTTCAACCTCATAAGAGAGGAGGAGGTATGCATCAACTCAAGGAGGTAGACATGCTGTCTGCCAAGATGGACCTGCTGATAAAGAAGCTCAAAGACCGAGCTAATGAGAAGAAAGTAGTCATGCACATTCATGATTCCTATATGACATGTGATGAGTGTGGAGACACTGAGCACTCAGGGAACAACTGCCATAAAATTCATGAGGATGTGAACTTTGTCAACAATAACAACTACTATCATCCTCAATAGAATCAAGGATGGAACTAGCAACAGAGGCCAAACTACCAATGTAATTATCAAGGTAACCCTCAAGGTAATAATTATAACTTCAATCAACCACCCTTGAGAGAATTAATTTCTGGCCAATCCAAACCTATGGATCAATTATCTAGAAAGGTAGCTAACAATGAAAAGATTCTAGAAAATATAAATAATAGAATGGAGCTTTGCTTCTACCATTGAGAACCAGCATAGCTTTAATAAAATGATGGAATCACAAATAGCTCAGCTGGCAGCTATTGTTCCTCCGTCTGACAAAGGTAAGATTTCAAGGCAGTCAAAAGATTTAGAAACTGTAAATCTTGTCGATATTCACAATGAAGCTTACTACTACATGGAGCCATCGATGGGAAGGTGGATAGATTATACCTTGCCGGAAAAGAAGAGCGATTCGGGGAGACCGGTCATCCCTATTGCCATTGGATCTCACATTTTTTAAGAAGTTGTCTCTGACTTTGGAGCAAGTGTCAATATCATGCCTAAGGTAATCTATGAAAAGATTTTAGGAGATCCCTTGTTGTATACAAATATGTGTTCGTAGCTTGCAGATCAATCACTCTGCTACCCCAAGAGAGTTCTTGAAGATGCTATCATTCGAGTGGGATAATCATATGTTCCTGTAGACTTTGTGGTTTTGGAAACAGGTGGAGATGAAAGGGCACCCATCATTTGGGATGACCTTTCCTATGTACCTCAAAAGCCATCATCTATGTGGACAGTGCCAAGATCTGTTTTACAATCAAGGATAAAAAGGAGAAGTTCGCTTTCAAGAACCGCATTCTACAACCTCCTGCACATCCACAAAAGGCATACCTGCCCAAAGATATAATAGTGACCAAGAAGAAGAACAACCGGAGAAGAAGGAAGAACAAGGCTAGCCAGTCACCAGAAGAGACATTTAATATGATCAACACACTCCGATCTGAGTAAGACCATCTCCTCGCTCTACCATTCCTTGCTAAGATGGATGATTCTGGCGTACCGACGATCCAGTGTACCATCGGACAAAGAATCTTCCACAAGAACTTATGTGACATTAGATCGGGCACAAACATAATGTCTAAGGTAACATATGAATATTTATTCGGTAACAAACCCTTGTACCCTACATATATGCAGTTGCAGATGGCGGACCAGTCAATCCAATTCCTAGAAGGCATTGCAAGAGATGTCATGGTGAAGATGCAAGATCACTATGTCCCCGCTGACTTTATTGTCTTGGACATGGGAGAAGAAGAATACGATACACCCATCATCCTTGGACAATCGTTCCTCAACACTACTAACACGATCATCTACGTCGGATTTGGACAAGTTTAATTCCAATTTCCTAGAGAAAAGGTATACTGTTATTTCAATAGTTGTACTACTTATGAGCAGCCGAAGAAGAACCGCTCCAGGAGGAGACCTCGATCATCCCGTCATCAAGAGAATCAATCCTGATGGAATGAATGGGAAGATAAAGAGACTGAAGAACCTATGAAAGATGAATCCACTCCGCCAAAGTCAAGCCCACAGACCATGTAGGTATAGAAAGAAAAGGTGACACCATCACCATCACAAGAAGTATAGTCATCTAGATCTCCATCACTGAGATCGGATGATGCAACTGAAGAGTGAAGGACTATCTCCAGCTAAGTCCTGTCCGGAGGACTTAAAATCTGAGCCCTTGCCGAGAGGTAACATCGGTATATTTACTTTCTAGCATTGCATGAATTATTTTCCACTTTAGCATATTTACTTTCCTATATTATCATTGCATAAGAAAATAAAATAAAAATTTTATCATTGTATTATTAAAATGCTAAGCCCCATGTGAGTAAATCTACGGTGTGTAAGCATCTATGGGAATATTCACTGTGGTGGCATAAAAATAAAAATACCATGCATATGTATTTTCCCTTCTGCATATTAAAAAATAAGAAAATCCAAAAAAATGTTAGATAAACATCCTATTAAAACCTTGCCATTAGAAAATCTATCTAAACCCACAGGAAGAACGAATTCTCGAACGGCTAGCCGCTAACCCCTTATCCTAATCCGAGCCTCGAGTTTTGGTATTCTTGTTGGAATATTTATGCAGGATGATACATATGATCAAGAGCAAGTTAACCCATTTGATTACATCTCACTTCACTTTCGGATGAGAAGAACATTATGCTCTAAGAAGGATCACTCAATATTCAACAATCAACCATGACAACATCTAGCTTGGGGGAGAAGCATCCCCCATGTATCTAGCTAAGTATTTTTCCCTTTGGTTTTATTATTTTAGAGTTTGCTATATATTTGCTAAAAAAATAAAAAGATGTATAACAAACTAAAACAAAATAAAAATTTCTCTTAGCTAGTTATATATATTAGTAGGTGTGATCTTAAAACTTGAAAATATAATAAAAATGTGTGTCTAGATTTCTTTAAGTTTGATTTTTAAAAGCTATATAAATAAAAGGACTCTGAAGATAATCTCTTACAATAGAAATGATAAATAGTTGGTCTGTCGTAATTCCTTTCAAGTACCTAGTTTTCAGCCTTGAATTTTCCCGAGTTTTGGATACGACTGTTTTGATATAAGAATTTACTCTGAGCTTGAAACTCGCAGGTAGCATATGCTTGATCTAAGTCTAGGTAATTGACGAATATGATATGAGAAGGTTTGAGCTACTGTTTATCTTGTTCTAAGTGATATTAGAGTTCCAGAGATTTATCTTCTGAAAAAACATAAAAATCTTTCATGATGAGCTCATTGTTTGACAAAGCTTGAATTTCTACCAAAGCCATAAATGATATTTAGGCTCGTTGAACTTCTGCTTATATATGCTGCTTGTTTTGCATTAAGTTTAGCCAAGCTTTGCCTTATGAGAGGTTTGTCATGCTCTTAAAATCAAGATCACATACACACCACTCACATATGCACTACTCTTACACTAGGTGTAGGCGCAAAAACATGTCATTCCATCTAGATCCACCTAAAAATATTTTACTCCTACACTAATAGGATATTCCCAAATAAATGCTCTAAGTTCTTGTTGCTATCTCTCAAAAGTTTGTTACAGAAAAGAAGCATGTGGCTATGCAAAAGTTATTCATAAAAAAGGTATTGAAAAAATGGACAAGTGTCCGAATTATCAAAACAATGGGTACTTAGATGCTCACCTAAAGAAAAAAAAGAGAGATCAATAAGATAGCCCATGTTTTCTTGCAAAGTTGTTTCCAAGTTTCAAAATAGAGATATGTTTTCTAGGAGCATAGTAGAATTAGGTTAGCCACCAAATATATCCACCATACATCCACACATATGCACATCTTGATTTGATTGTATGACTCAACTCTCTTTGGATCTGAGGTTTGACTTTACAATATATGTATTGCAAGTATGCTCTTTAATGTTTTCTTCCTACCTATGAACTCCACCATAAGCCTTAGTTGTAGGTAGAAAAAGGCATAACATTATCATTGCTTTGGTAAGGATCCACAAATACCACATATATTGAAAGACTCGAGGGTGTCACACAATGGAAGCTCTGAGTTTTATTTTAAAAATCCATAAAAACTCTAGAATAATGGTTAAGCAAAGAACTTAAGACATAGTGCTTGACTTGATCGTTTGTCTTTCAATTGTTCAAGACCTAAGAGAGGGCTAAAAAGCCCCATGGGAGATGGTAATATGGGTAAGTTTGAAAGTCAGATCGGTTTATTCTAATCTAGAGGAGAATTCTTGTTTGAACGCATGTACTTTTAAGGAGTGAATGCATTGAAGCAACTCCTGATCCAAATTTTACTGAGTTTAGCTTTGCTAAGGGACTAGCAGAGGTTAAGCTTGGGGGAGTTTGTTGATGGTAGTTAACAACCATTATTAAACCATCAATAAAACATGTATAAGGGCACAAATGAGATCACCAACAAAGATTTAGGGTTTAAACTAACGAATTCCATGAGTTTTGGTGAATCTGTGATTTCTGTAGGGTTTATCTAGAAAACCGTCAAGGTGTATCTACATGTCAGAGTTAATTATACAATTCCACCGCGAAACCAACGTAGGAAGGTTCCAGAAGATTCGAGAGGACTCCACACCGAAGCAGGAGGTGAGGCATTGCCATGTGGGGCCGGTCAGCCCCACTTGCAGGCTGCCCGACCCCTGGGCCCACTTATCAGCCTCCTCGTTGCTATGTTAGTTTCCCACTACCTCCTAGGATGCATCTTTGCCATTTCTTAAGTTGGTTTGATCTAAGGGCTCATGTTGCAAGCTAGGGCTATATAACTAGGCCCTACCCCCTGTAACACCCTAAAAATTTTATTTGTAATTTACAAATTAAATTGGAGCATTTATTTAACTTTTGAGCATTTTAACCTAGGTCAAATAATAATTTTTGGTTAATTAAAATGAACTATAAGGCTTAGAAACATGTATGTTGCATTCATGCCGAGGCATTTTTGTTTTTGTTTGAGTGTAGGTTTAGTTTGGTTGAGTTGAATTCAAATTTCATTTGAATTTAACTAAGTTTCAAAGCAATGAAAAATAAAAAGGGGTTTCTTATAAATCTTTTCTCTTTTCTTCCTTTTTGGCCCAGTTTCAGAGCTAGCCCAGGGCTTTTTCTTTTTTCTCCCCGCTCCTATAACCGGCCTCGGGTCTTGGTGGATAACCGACCCGCTGCCCCTCCCCTCCCCTCCCCTTCACATGCGCGTGGCCTAGCTTGGCGTCGAGCGAGCCGACCCATTCCACGGTCGCTCGGCGGCCCGAGTGGTGAGGCCTACACTGCTCGCGCGCCTTTCCCTTCCCTCTTCCCCTTTATGCATAGCAGGCCCAAGCCAAGGCCCACGACCTTTTCTTCCAAGCATCCGTGCTCACCCCGCTCTTGGGCCGCTGGTAGCAACCGGCCTGAGTAGCTGGCCCGCTCGTTGTCTACCTCTTTTCCCTTCCTCTCTCTGGCTCGTGGGGCTTGCTCGTCAGTGTCTTTCTCTTCTCCTCCCTCGTGCCAAGCACCTAGAGCTGCCATTCATGTCCGCCATCACTCTGATTCAATCGGCCAAGTGAAGAGGGGCATCAATTGGTGCCTTCAAGTCTTGCCATGACGTCGAGCGAGTTATGCTGCACATGTTTGCACCTTTTCCGCCCTCGCTCTCCCTATAAAGTCTGCTACTGAGCCATCTCACTCTCCCTTCCATTCGCTATTTCGAGCTCGCACCACCCCACTCTCAATTTCGTTGTTCCAAAGCTCGGTCACCGTCGTGGTCATGCCTAGGAGCATCGCTAGGTAACAACGAGGCCGTAGGTGACTTCCTATCTCATTTTCATCATGGTTTGCCCGCAATCGTGCTCATCGATGGCCATTTTTCTCTCCAGTCTGCCGCCGCCCATCATCAGACCTCTTGGAGTTTTCTTGGGCACCACGAACGCCTCCATTGGAACCGCGGTATAACCCTCATCGTCCCCATGCCTTTGGTTTCATCTCTAGTGCATGGAATCATCATACCAGCAAGTTCTAGATCACGCTGGCCATGGTGCCACCACGGGGCCATCATCTTAACGTGCTCCCCACCCTTATTTTTGTACCCTATCGAGTTCGTGTTGTCTTGCTCGTCATCCCGGTGCTTTTGGTTTGGAAAATGGTGGTCGGAAATGCCATACCGGCGTTCGCTGTGGAGCTTAGCTCACCACCGGCCATGGTGGGCTCGCTGTCATCACTGTGCAGGTGGTGGGAGGGTCCTCCCTTTTCACCAGTGCCATTTGTTCTTTGAGTGGCGGTCAGGATTAGATACCCCTTCGGGGTTTGTAATAGGTCCATCGGTTGGACCGTGGACTCGGTCCACAGCGCCGCGTCAGCGTGTCCACACCCATGTGGTGCACCACGCCAATCAGCATGTGCCGCGTGGCAGCCATGTCAGCCGGCGATGGGATCAACCGTGACCCGCCACGCGTGTTTGCACTTTAGTCCCTCAGTTTTTTCTGAAATCAACCCATGGTACAGATCAGTTCAAATGTATTTGTTTTTAATCCTGTTTTCTTATGGTTGAAACCCTATCTTTTTGAATAATAGGATGCACGGTCCAAATCACGTTGGAATTTTACTTTTTATTTGTTTAAATTCAAATTTGACTT
This sequence comes from Saccharum spontaneum, assembly GCA_022457205.1. Taxonomy (NCBI): domain Eukaryota; kingdom Viridiplantae; phylum Streptophyta; class Magnoliopsida; order Poales; family Poaceae; genus Saccharum; species Saccharum spontaneum. The sequence continues at coordinate 42,996,801 of CM039615.1, read as the reverse complement.
CGGTTGATTTACATATTTTCCATTGAAACTTGTATTTAGCATAACTTTTGCTTGTTTTACTCCGATTAGATTGATTCTTTCGCTCATGTGTTCGTAGCAGTACGTAGAATAGATTTATAAGCTTTTTATTCTCTATTTTTACTGCTTGGTGTGTTGTTTTAATAGAAGTCTATTGGTATGCATGTGATGAATGATATGGATGCTTGATTGGTGATTTGGATGACGTTTAGAGGGTGATCAGTTCGTGGTAGCTGAGGAGCAGGTTCTTGAGCAGTATCAGGAGGAGAACTTTGAGGAAGGCAAGTGTAACAAAGGCTTCCTTGTACCTATGAACTCTATAATTCATACATAAGCATGTGTCTAACTTGTATCACCATTAAGGGCATTACCTAGATTTCTTTTGTACCACATATCCTTGTTACCTATGGCTTGGGATGCATTCTTGGATAGATGCTGCCGCGCTTAACTAACGTTATAATAATCATGACTAATGGCCTATGCAACATGCTAAAATTGTGTTTTTAGCAACTTTATAGGGGGCTAGAGTACTGGTTTTTTGAGTGCTCTGGTGCCTCTCCATAAGGACTCAATCTTGAAGCGACAACTCAGGAGGTTCTGTACAACCCCGAGTGTCACATGGCTCTGGCCTTAATCATATGACTAGTACATCTCTAGCTTGTTAGTGGTTACCAAAATGCGTAAAAGGGGGGTACCATGGTGCTTATGGGCCTGGTCCTGCTGGGGTGTGTGCTGGACAAGGTCGAGGTGTGCCACCTTGGTGGAAGGTGCCCATGACACTTGGGAGACTGAAACATAGCAGCTACTAACTTGTTAGGGTGTCTAGTGAAAGGTTAAGTAGTGAAACCCTGCTACGCTTCCTTGGTAGAGGCGACGTGGGCCTTGCAAACCCCGACATTTGGGAATCACGCATAGATACGAGCGGCCTGGATCCTTCATTGATTAGTGGTTACTATGGTTGCTTTGGGAATGATTTAATGTTGACTAATCATTACTGCAAATTTGGGATGGTTCATTCACTAAAGTAGTGTTACAGGTTTAATAAAATTTGACCAACTAAAATTGCTTACCGTAGTCAAACTTTGTCAAACCTTTGAGCCTCATAGACCCCTTTGTTATACTTGCTAAGCATGGTGCGCTTACACTTGTTTTACATTCAATGAAAATCCCGGATGGGTAACAGATGTCATATATGAGGAGTTTCCTGAAGATGTCCAAGACCACTAGTTAGATGTCCCCCAGTTGGAGTCCCAGTGGCGTCATGGGTTTAGCTTTCCATTTTATGTAATAATGATGCTGTTGAGCAGAAACTATGTGGTAACTCTATGATGAATATGCGATGTAATAAAGGACTTTACTTTGATATTATTGCAATTTGTGATATGTGTGTTGGGACATCCTGGGCGTACATATATGAGTGCTTGGTTTTGTTTATCAAAACTAGGTGCTACACCCCCTGAGGCATCAAGTCATTTGAGAAGATAGAAACCCTAATCATCCTCAGAGCTCCTCTATATTCTAGGGCATAGCTAGTTAGGCTAGGTCTAGAGAGAGGCAAGCAGGCTTCGCTTGGATTCCCAACATTGTCAAGAGCATGGTTTGGTATAATTCTTGTACCCCTCTCTCATTGTATCTCCATTATTTTTATATGTTTTCTACAATTGTTATGACAATATTAGTATTCATCTTATTCATGTTCTTAGTTGCAATGTTCATCGTGTACTTTGATTATATACTTAGTATAATTGGATTATCATTATATTTATGCATAAGTTCATATAGCGCTTGCCCTAAGGTTCCATGGGTGGGTGGTTCGCATTATGTAAGCGTGGTGCTTATATACTGTTTGCTTTGAATACACTCTATATTTTGGGTTATGTGGTAGATCACGGATGTGACACTCCCGTTGAGTCCTTTGTAGTCTGCTCCCTGAATATAGGCCATAGAAGTAGGGTCTGGTTATGAAGGAAGAGCGGGCTCTGTTCTTCCCTATGTAATACCCCCTTATGTGAAGGTATAAAGATGATCTTAGTAATGATTACTAAGTGTAGTTGCACTAATCAATATATGATGTGACTTGTAATTCAGAATGACTTAGGAATTATTCCTTTAATATTCTACCTGACCATGCTAATACCATAGATAGAAGTGTTTTGAGTGATTTATTATTATACTTGATCAATACTATCATATACATATCTTGTCCTATGACTTACCCTTCTTATGAGTAGAATATTGGTTGTGGTTTATTTCCCCATCAATACTATAAGCTATCAATACATGTCCACGCTACACCTTCCCTGTGGTAAAATATAAATAATGATACCTGGAATACTCTCGGGTGAAGTACTACAATAGAATAATTATCTGTGTGCTTGCAGATTTGTTTTCATTTATATTATATATTCTTTCTAGTCACATAAAATGATAGAGAACTACTTAGTGTTATTCTAGTAGTGATGCTAAACAGTACCAATAAGCATCTCTGGCACCATCACTAGGGATGATAACCTAGCAAAGTAATGTTAGGAGATGTAGGTAAACAATAGGTGGCTATTAAAACAAGTGACAAGTTAATAAATACCAACAACGTGCAAGTGTGGAATTTTTATAATGTTCCTAATTCTAAATATTTTTTATACTCCTTTGAATCATGAATCTTTCTCTTTTGGATGAGTGCCTCTTATTTGAAAGTATGGGCTATCTTTATTTCTTTCTTTTTTTTTTCTTTTCTTCATGCTCTTTGGCATGCATTTTTTTCTCTCATGCCTTTTGGCATGGATATTTTTCTTTTCCTCTCTTTTTTTCATAGCATAGCCCATACTATTCTTTTTAGCACATGAAATTTTTTGAAAGAGAGACACATGATAAACGAATGGAGTAATTATTTGGTGGACGGAAAAAGCATGTTTGTGCATAACTCTCAGTGTAAGAGTTAGCAATTTATTTGTGGGTGTACGTGTGTCTTGATTATGAGTGTATGATGAGAATCTATACACGGGTCACAATAATTCGACAAAGCTCAATGATCAAAAAAGTAGCATATGACTAAGGTTTGAATGTATGTCATGTCATATGGCCTTGGTAGGTATTCATAATCATTGAGGAACTTTTTGATTTTAGCATTTTAAAAATGAAATCTTCGGATGTCAAGTTTCTCTTAAAACAAAGTCATAGCAAATTCTATTTGTACCATATCATAACTCGCAACAACTTAGAAAAGGAGCATGCATTTGCAACCCACAAGTTTTAAGCTCTTAGGATGAGACATTTTTAGCCAACAAACTTAAATCTTGGGGAATACTAAGTTATAACCTAGGCACAGATGAATTATAGACAAAGCAACTATTCATCATTTTAACATAGGAGAAACTAAACATTCCTAAGACACATATGAGAGTAGAATAAATATTTTTGGTATTTTTGTCATATTTTATTTTTTGGTATTTTTAATTTTTAGATTTTTTATATGCTAATAAATAAATGCAGAAAAATAAATGTGGAAATTAAAAAGATACAAGTTACCTCTGTGGGGGTCCTCTCCCAAGCTAGCTTGAGGCCTGTGGCATGACGTGATGCTTGGTGATGGCTCCGAGGTGAATTATTTTTTTACATATGGTTTTTCTTATAGGTTTATACTTTTTGTTTATCCTATCGTTGTCTATACTCCATGGCTTTGGTTCAATGATCAAAGTAGACACCATGTTTAATTTGATCAAGGTAGACTATTCAATCTAAGCACCATGCTTAATTTGAAAAGCCTATAAAAGTATGATCGCTGAAAATCATACCTCAAACCAAAAAGTACTTTGGAAAGAACATGAAAGAATAACAAAGATTTTAATAAAGGTATTTATTTTATATTAGTAGAACTATTTATAGTTTTGTGAATTAAATATTGAGGACAACTACCGATTTACCTGTGGCAAGGGCTCACCGTTTAAAGTCCAACGAGCAGGACTCTTCTCCTTCACTCTTTGCTTGATGAAGGTATGTTCGTGCCTGGAGAAGTAGGTTGTACCTTCTTCACTTGCCATTCCTACTTAATATTTTTTTGTGGTTGTATCTCGGGCTATTTGTTTTTAGTACATTTATGCATGTTAAATCCATTGAATGGGTATCTCATTGTTTGACCTTGAATGTGAAAGCTAACATGCCCTGACCATACGTGTAAAACTATATTTGTAGTGTTAAGAAATGGTCTCCCTAGGAGGAGGAGAACTTTCTTATTGTGGCCCATGTCTAGAATGACAGTCCATAGGGATGTATGTGTCTCGAATTTTTACCAAGATATTCTTGGCTACTCCCTCCTGAGTTCGTAAGGATCGATCCACCATCTGCAGTTGGAAATGTGCAGCGGACAAAGATCCACCTAGTATTTTATCATATGTTACCTTAGACACGATGTTGATACTTGCTCCAAGGTCGTAGAAGGCGTTGTGGAAGACATGCGAGCCAATTGAGCATGTGATTGTCAGGCGGCCAGGATCTTCTTTCTTGGTGATGAACGGTGGATCTATGAGATGATCGTGGCTTTCCTGACATAGAGGCTTATCGAATCTCGTTGAGACCATTTTGTCAGATTCAAGAGAAGTTTCGATTGCCTAGGATCTTTCTCGAATCAAAAACAGGTAGAGCGGTAGCAATGTGAGCTATTTGAGTTTTAAATATTTTATTAAAGCTCAGTTGATTTTTTACAGAGGAGGATAAAGTTTCAAGTTTTGAATTTATATTTTCAATCATTTTATCATTATAGGCAAGCTTTTTAGTGATATTTTCATTTATTTTAGCTTGGCCTAAGACCAATTCTTTAAAGGTAGGTTGATTTGAATAGTAATTTGAGTTGAAATTCGAATTACCTCTTTGGTATTGTGGGCGTGACTGGTTATAATTTGAGTTGAAATTCGAATTACCTCTTTGGTATTGTGGGCGTGACTGGTTATTCCACTCGTTATCTTCTCCTTGTTGGCAGAACCTGTTGTTGATGTAGGTGGCGTCTTCATGGGTCTCGGGGCAGTCGTTCCCCAAATGGCCAACATTGCCACAGACTTTGCACGTCATATGCAAGTCCATGGCCTTGATGGTGCCGTACATTGCTTCTTTTACGACGGCATGCTCGTCAAGCCTTTTTAATAGGAGATCCATTTTTGCGGCAACCACATCCATCTCCTTCTCGGTATGCATGCCTTCTTGTTGTTTGTTTGGCCTTTCCTTCCCCCAACCTTGATTTGACACCATTTTCTTGATGAGAGCCATAGCTCCATCGATGGTGAGAGAAAGAAACGTGCCTCCAGTAGTGGCATCTATGTGCCCCTTTGACATGGGCGTCAACCTCTCGTAGAAGTTCTAGAGCATGAGCCAATTTTCCATCCCATGGCGGGAGCATGCCTAAATGTAATCCTGCAGACTTTCCCACGCCTCGGGGATGGATTCCATTGAATTTTGCTAGAAGTTCAAAAAATTTCCCCTTAGGGCATGGGGTTTGCCCATGGGGAAAAATTTTGTGAGGAACGCTTGGAACATTTGTCCCATGTGTTGACGACTTCCTTGTCCTTGTAAAACCACTATTTTGCCTTCCCCGCGACGAGAAAGGGAAACAGACGGAGCCTAATGCTTGCTGGTGTGACGTCTTTTATGACATGGTGTCACACAACTCAAGGAAGTGTTGCAAGTGAGCACTTGCATCCTCGCTAGGCAAACCGTAGAACTAGTTTGCCTGCACCATCATGATTAGGCCAGTCCAAAGCTTGAAGTTTCTGATGCCCGTGTTGACAGCGGGCCCAGCGGGCACGTTGGTAATAGCAGGGGTGGAGTAGTCATGGATTGACATGGCCATGAGTGAAGTAGCTAATGGTGCGGGGGTGACTGGTTCAACTACCGGTGGAGTAGCAGAGGAAGAAGCAATACAAGACCTATTCTTCCTTAGGTATGCTTCCAGATTATCGATGTAGTTTTCCGGCAAGACAAACCAGTCATACGCTATCCTATTTTCATCCACAATAGGACAAAACATGAAAGATTAGCTTGCGTGAGCAATGGCTACCATACATGCATATCATCATGAACATGTTTGCCACTTTGTGGAGAATATCCCATGGGATTAACCCCTCCTCTCCACTATATAAGAAGGCCTCCCCTCCTCCTCACAAGACAACACACAAGAGCAAGATCACTCCACTTTGAGCTTCACTTCAAGGCTTAGGCCATAGCTACTTAGAGTTTGTAGTAGGGAGAGATGTGAGGGAGAGAACGGGGAAGTACCGGACTTGTCGGTGTCTCCCCGGACTTGTACCTTGACGAACACCTACACTTTGACTCCTTCATTCGCTAAGTGAGTGTTCATGATTCTTGTGGTATTAAGTCTTTGTTTAGTTAAGCCTTGCCCATATTTGTTTACAGGTTCGTTGTTCGTCCTTGTGGCGAATGCTCTAGTAGAGGGCCTCTAATAAAGACGGGATCACCCTGATATCGCGCTAGAGTAGTAGTCGATAGCGTAGATGTGGTGTCTAGGCTAGAGGCTATCTTCGTTTGCCTCATAATCCACGGTTGAGGGGTCGGCGGCAGGTGGTGACAGCCCTGTCCATCCCTTGTAATCCCCATGTTCAGGTACGGCGTAGAGTAGGCTAGCATCGCTTAGCAGACCAGGTGATCTCTAGTGACTGAAGTAAGCAAGTATAGGTGGAGTTTAGCTATCCTTAGACCCAAAAGCCATAGGAATTCTTCTCTACCTTCTACCAACTCTACCCTTGTGTTGTCCTTGGACGAATTAAGCTAGAAGAAGTACCTCTATTCCCTGTGGAAAATACGATGCCCTAAATACTTCTGGGTGAAGGCTACAATGGTAATTCTGTATACTTGCGGATTCTTCTGCATTCGTTAAGAAATACTAACACTGCTCTACGGCTGCATCCTCTTCTTTGTGTCTCTCTATTTCCTCCACTGATAACTGCTCCTAAGCAGCTCTGAGGGCACGCTGTCCACGACACTGATTGCCACTCAACGCTAGATATGGTAGGTTTGAAGCACATTATCTGTCACCTTGTACTCCCTCTAGCACCAATCTAGATAAGTCCCATTAAGTAGGTAGCAGATAATGAGGGTATTCCTGCTATCATCAAACATTAATAGCATCAGCAATGACATCCTCAATCTCACACAACATGAAGTCCATGAAGTTGAACTGCTCTCTAGTCCAAATGGAGAGGAGAAGCCACTGCTGCAGGCTGGTCATTGACAATCGGTTGCCCCCATGAGGGAGGATTATCTTCCTCAGAGCCAAGTGTAGAACTTGCACTTTCGGTCGTAGTCGGTTCGGTGTACATAGAGAGACATCAACGAACGGCTGCCTGAAGAGTGGGCATATCTACTGGTTTGTAGGGAAGGTACCTCCAGCTCTCCCAAATCACGAGGGATCCACATCACCTTAAACTATCTGGTGTAGCTTCCTATTTGAGGCGGCAACTCCAAGATGCCTTCTCATCTTGCCCAAGTAAATTCAAGTCATATGTTCATTGACCATCAACTGAATGAACCCGTGATGCAGGTTGATCCACACTGTAGCATAAAACTGACATACCCAATGAGTCACAACTTGGTCTACCTCGCTGAAAAGGCGAACGAAGCCCTAGAACCTCTCAAACAGGGGATGGATCAGCATGCCTGCTGCTCTCTCAAGCTCATCCCAGCCAAGTCACCTCTAGTTTGCTATTGCAATATTTCTCATCATATAGCTCCTGTGGAAGCTCTGCTGAGTAATAGTCCAGAAAGCCCTACTACAATCTTTCTCTTTGGCCTGTGGAAACCAGAATGCAACATCGCAGAACCTGATGTCTATTATCTTCTTTGAGCTCAATCTCCTAAAATCATGGAATCTAGGCCCTCTCTCCTACCCACTCTACTCACTTTTGCTCCTCTTTCTGCCACTTAAACCTCCTCCTCGAGTTTTAGGGCCCCTATGATTGCTTGCATGCGGTGCACACAAGTCCGGTGTAAACACAGAAGTCTAGTGTTTCTTGTGGAACGTGCCCTTCCGCTAAATCTACTATTTAGTATACTCTTCCATATATACTCCCTCTAGGATAACTTTATGGGTCTCCTCAGCCCTTCGTGCTAGGCAGGACGATTGTCTAGTCTCCCTCTTTGTAATCCTCAATGCACCACCACAACCTCAACCCCACCTTACCTCTTGGGCCAACATAGCCCTAGTGGCTTGTTCCTCTCTTTCTTGTTGCTTTTCTGTCCTACTTTTCTTCTCCTTTGGATTAGGTTTAGGAGCCTTCTTGATGTGAACTAGGGTTCCCGATCTTCCGAAAGGTTCTGATAACTCGATTTGGTGGAGTCACGACACAATTCGATCCGGCTTCCGAACAACTCGGCTCTGAACCCCGCAATCGCAGCACCATAACTCCTCTGGTTATCGACCGGCGTTGCACGGTCGACCTCGCCAAGAAGGCTAAGTCCTTGCCTGCGAATCGAGAACACACACAAGAACACAAAGGAATGCAACCAAATTACAGATGAATGATTAATCTCACAAAGTTGGGGTCTCACAAACCGACGGCGGCGGCGAAACTGTTATCAATAGAATAATCTAAGCAAAACCCAACCCTAATGTAAGCAGCAACTAATGATTATATAGCCTAAGGGGCGTCCAAGGACCCCTATTCGCGTCCATGGGGAGCGCCGACATGTTACAAGGCCCAAACGGCCTAAAAGACGGCGATACAGCTCCCTGACAGATTCTGGACGGTGACTTATTTCGACGATTCCCGTTGATTCCGAACAGCTTTTTATGTGGGACCACTTGGGTCGGCTTCCTTATCAAATAAGCTTTCCATCCATATATGGATCATAAAAAACGGAGTCTGGACGCGTCCTGGGTGACCAGTTCAAGGCAGACTGGTCCTGGATTCCGAGGTGGACTCGAACTTGATTTGGGCCTCCACCTTGGTGACTCGAACCAGATAAGCTTTGGGCCTTCTTCTCGATTTGGATGCCCTTGCTGATCTCCTTGGCCTCCATATAATTCTCTAAGTATGGTCATATGTGTGGAGGCCATGTCCTTATCATCCTCCCCTTCTTGATGAAAAGCCGTCCTCGGCGTCGATGTTGTTTGAAGTCCATTCTACACAGCATGAAGACAAACGAGGTTGCCAAAATATTGGAAATTGACAATATTGGGAGAAAGAATATGACCACATGTTTCGGTTTGCAGCACGCCTTCTCCTACAAACATGTAGTCTCCTCGATTAAAATACACACGATCTTTATCAATACTATCCTGCAAAAGATTAGTACTAACAAGAAACATATGCTCCCCTTCTTTGGATTCCACTTGGGATTGTAAAGCAAAACTAGAGGAATATGGCATGACAACATTGTTGATTTTATAGTCCTCTAATTGATCATTATTTTGCACAACAAAAGAATAATTCATATTTGTACAAATGTAAACTCGTTGTACCATACATTGTCCTTGGTTGCTATATTTGCCAAAAACATGATATGTATGTCTAGATAACCATGGCAAATCAGCATATGCATAAAGTTTCTCCTCTATATAATTAAGATTGCAAAGAACATCAAATTCAATGTATCCCAAAGTATTTAAAGAAGACATCAATTTCAACTCATCAACATTACTAACATTATGAATAACATTTCTATTTTCAGCAGTAGTGTTCGATTCCGACATACATATAACATGTTCATTCATTAATGGTTGCATTGGAATAATATAAATATCATCATTCAAGTCATCTTTATCACAAGGAACATCAAGCAAATCATCTTGTGACAAAGGTAAATCAAGCGAAGGTTCCACTAATATTTGCTCTATCATAACATGATTGGTGGAAAAATTCAGCACATCAAGAGAACTCTCATCTTCTGTGAGATTAGCATCATTGGCATTACCTTTGCTCTCACTGTCAGCGGAAGTATCACGTGTGAATTTTTACATGAGACTGGAGCACCTCATTTTCTGTCATGTCATCCCCGCTCTTTTGTGCATTGTCCTGCAAAAGGTTAGGCACAGCAGGAGGAATAATAGGAGATTGGTCTAGTTCATGTTCCTCATCATATGAAATAATTACAAGAGATGGATTAATAAAAGTTTCTCTCATAAGAATTTTCATATCGTTCCATGTATGAGGTTTATCTAAAGAACTTAAAGACTCCCATCAAATTGATGCTAAATGTCTCAAAAAAATATTATCTATTTTACTTTCCCACTCAATGTACTTATCAGCCCAATACCATCATAAGTAGGTGGAGAAGAAAGAATAGAACGACCTGCGGAAGGAGGTGTAGCAGCAATAGTGCGTGGCTCATGCATCATTGATGTCTCGTATCGGTGAGTGTTATAACCTGTCATTGTAGACACAAAACAGGAACAAACTGTGAAAGTTATCCCTAATAATCTACTAAGTACGTGGAGTAGTGCCTCTCAAGATCACAGCAAAAGGAGACCCTTTCTCAAGCTCTTACAAGGTTCTTACCAGTAAGGTCAAGGATACCTGGAAGGCGTAGCACTGCGATTACAGGGGTCAAAACTTATATTGTCCAGAAGAAGTATGTGGAGTTAAGGCAAGCAGGCCAAATATGTGAGTGGAACATAATTCAAAAACAGAAAGTAATGCGGAATTATAGTCCCAAATACTTGCTCTCGTTGCTGGTCTAACGTGTTTCAAATACCAGATGTGTGATAACAAAATGGAGAAACAAGTATGATGGATAGCAATGGAAATACGGACAAGGAAAAAGGCACAACAAACAATAGAGCTATCGAGTGTTCCTTATGTGCTCCTTTTTTATCTCTTTTCTCTTTTGCTATTTTTTTCTTTTCTTTTTTTTGGTCCAAATTTTTTTTCTTGCTTTTACTCTTTTGATATTTTTTTCTCAGCAAGGAGCACACAACAATAAACACCAAAAAAATTGAGCTCAATTGGATAAAAGATGTGGCCTATAGAAAATTAGGATTGTGCTCCAAAAAGCATATCAAAACTTGTGGGCCTGGAAACTCGATTTTCCTGATCAAATTTCTCAAATATAATTTTTACGAACCTAGCTTTGCTAGGATGAAACGGATCTAAAATTTTCTGGCATTCTCCGTAGATATAAAATTTGCCCTGTTTCGAGTTCGGATACAAAAGTTATGACTGTTTTAATAAAGCTGCTCGAATCCGGGTTTCAGTGGACACAAGATGCAAACTGATGGTGATACGGGATGGCGGTGGGTGGAGGGATCAACACAAACTAGAAAAGAACACAATCTAAACCAGCAACAAGCCCTTGATCAGGACACAAACTCAACACGACGGAATCTGAAAACAATTATGCAAAAGGTTAAACGTGGTTTCTGGGATAGGGGAAAAACCTAACACTAATTTTTTTGAATTTTCTGTGGACTCTAGGACGAAGGCGAAATCAAACTAAACTAGGGTAAAATTGAACTTGACGGTATATCTGAAGCTCTGATTACTAATTGATGTGAACTAGGGTTCCCGATCTTCCGAAAGGTTCTGATAACTCTCGATTTGGTGGAGTTACGACACAATTCGATCCGGCTTCCGAACAACTCGGCTCTGAACCCCGCAATCGCAGCACCACGACTCCTCTGGTTATCGACCGGCGTTGCACGGTCGACCTCGCCAAGAAGGCTAAGTCCTTGCCTGCGAATCGAGAACACACGCAAGAACACAAAGCAATGCAACCAAATTGCAGATGAATGATTAATCTCACAAAGTTGGGGTCTCACAAACCGACGGCGGCGGCGAAACTGTTATCAACAGAATAATCTAAGCAAAACCCAACCCTAATATAAGCGGCAACTAATGATTATATAGCCTAAGGGGCGTCCAAGGACCCCTATTCGCGTCCCTGGGGAGCGCCGACACGTTACAAGGCCTAAACGGCCCAAAAGACGGCGACACAGCGCACTGACAGATTCTGGACGGTGACTTGTTTCGACGATTCCCGTTGATTCCAAGACGGTGACTTGTTTCGACGATTCCCGTAGATTCTGGACGGTGACTTGTTTCGACGATTCCCGTTGATTCCAAGACGGTGACTTGTTTCGACGATTCCCGTTGATTCCAAACAGCTTTTGACGTGGGACCACTTGGGTTGGCTTCCTTATCAAATAAGCTTTCCATCCATATATGGATCATCGAAAACGGAGTCCGGACGCGTCCTGGGTGACCAGTTCAAGGCAGACTGGTCCTGGATTCCGAGGTGGACTCGAACTTGATTTGGGTCTCCACTTTGGTGACTCGAACCGGATAAGCTTTGGGCCTTCTTCTCGATTTGGATGCCCTTGCTGATCTCCTTGGCCTCCATGTAATTCTCTAAGCATGGTCATATGTGTGGAGGCCATGTCCTCATCACTTCTCCTTCCCCTTTCACGTCACCTGCATGATTTTGGTGGGGGAAAGCCATGAGACTAGGTTAAACAACATAAAAAGCATACAAGCATTTCATCGAACACGTAGCATGCATGATCAGTGGGAGCGAAGGCATCACCTTTCCTTTGCCAATTTGCTGGCCTGCCTTTGGAAGAAGAATGCGTATGATGTCCGGGTGAATGTGCGCAACACGAGGACGCCCATGTGTGCGACGACGGTGATGGTGTGGCTATGGTGTCAGTGGCGCGACACGGAGACGGTGGCGCCAATCACGGGCGGCCGTGTGAAAACACCTCAAGTCATGGGGACGGCGGCGCGGAGCAGTGCGGCCGCGAGCAACCGGGATCACGAGGGCAACGGCAGTGGCGATGGTGATGGCGATGGGGAGCGGCCATGGGTGCGGGGGTGGTTAGGGCATGGGAGAAGAAAAACGGTTCGACCCTTGTTTTTAAATCTGGATCTACGTAGGATTGCCTGACCGCTCGAAAATGATTGTCCTGTGTGTTTTTTCCCTGGCCAAACCGTCCCTCGCCTAGTATTAGTTAAAAAAATTAACAAAAAAATTTGGCCCCCTAGGTTCGACCCCAGGCGGCGGGTCCCTAGAGTAGAGGCTTAACCGTTGCGCTAGGATAGTGAGTGTTTTAGGATAGCTTTCTTTTTTCTTTTAGTTTTTTTTCTTGATGCAGTACTAGATAATAAATTAAAAATTTGGCCAGCGTGGGTTCAAACCCGGGGCTATGGAGACACAGAGTAGAGGCTTAACCGCTGCGCTAGGATAGAACATTCGAGAGAATAGCTTCTTTTTTATTGTCTTTATTTGCTGCAGTATTAAACAATAAAATTAAAAATTTGGCCCACGTGGGGTTCAAACCCGGGGCTTCGTGGAGACAGAGTAGAGGCTTAACCGCTACGCTAGTATTGTATGTTCGATAGAATAGCATTTTTTTCTTCTTTTAGTCTTTGGTTGCTGCGCTAGGATAGTAAGTTCGATATGATTTTTTTTTGTTTTAAGCTTTCATAAGGCAGTATTAACTAGAGAAATCAGTATAATCCATAATAATTTATTAGTACAAACAATTATTCAAGTCACTAATTGTTCAAGTACAGAACAAAGTTCATGCAAACATAAGTAAATTACATATTTGGACCACGTCACATCACGCAGAGGTTGTAGTGCAGGTAGACATCAGTGATGTAGAGCAGCGTATTTATTAGTGCACTCTCTCTTGCTTCACAAGATCTAGCACATGGTCTACCGATGACTGTTAGCAAATGTCATGGAGATGCTGATACCCTTGTCACAAGCACACGTTCTTGGAATCCATGTGTAGTTGCTGTTGGCCCAGCAAATTGCCACTCATAAGGACCCAATTGAGGCATTGCCTGTTTAGAATTGCTTCAAAGCTACAAGCTACAAAGGTTAAGTCATACTCCTCAACCTGTAAGTGTTGAAGAAAATGGATATGAGAACCATGCATATAGGCATACCAATAAATATAGGTATGAGCTATGAGATTCACTTCGAGCTTACCACATCATATTTGTTGTGTTGAGCAAACCTTGCATAAAGACCTGCCACATCATGATGGACACCCCCTTCCAAAGCTTTTATCAGCATGGAGGAGAATGAAGGAATGGTGTACCTAACATTCACAAGTGCCCTTAAACATTGCAGCACAACATATTTTTCTGCCATACTCGGGTAGGGTTGGGGTCTGCACATATCCCTGATTTGTACAGGGTGACCTAGGTCACCCCACCTAGGTTCGATGAAAAAGGTAATTTGACATTGCCAGGCACCATGTATAGTAGGTAATCTCTCAAAATTGGTCTCATCAACACCAAACTTTGAGAGTGTCTCTTCGAACCATTGGAGTGGTCGAATTGTCTATAATAAATTTAATAAGAATCATATATATCAGGAAAAAGATATATGCGTAGGTGTCTTTAAAACATATTATTTTACTGAAACCATGTTCCTTACTATGCTTGGATATGGGAGCTCTCCTTACTATGCTTGGATATGGGAGCTCTGCATATGACAACATTGGATAAAAAATATTCCTCTAATCCACGATGTATTTACCATGACCAATACATGATATTCTTGTGCTACTCCGGCAATCACAAAATACACACCATTTTTATAAAAATATTACTTATTTTGTCCTAGACTGTGCACGTGCATGATTTGTCAACACGTGCACGATTTGTCCTAGACTGTGCACGTGCACGATTTGTCATGTGCTAGTTACACTATCGTACCCAATGCATGTGCATGATTTTGTCCAAGATAAATACACGAAATCATTGAAAAAATACTAACATTTGTGTCGTAACTTGTTGGTAATAATCTAGATCAGGAAAGAGCAGTCACTTACCAGATCAGGGAAAGGGAAAGAGGAGTCCACGTCACCGGCGCCGCCTCCTTGCCACCGGCAAAACGTCGCTCTCGGTCTCGACGAGTGCAGGTGTTGTCGGAAGGAAAGAGAAGTAACACATGCACGTAAGGGTAAAGAAGAGAAGTTACTGCATGCGTGTAACGCGTGGGTAATTTCCAGAAGACATTAGAGGCGGTTATGTAAAGATAACCGCCTCTAAAAATAGCAACAGAGGTGGTTATTTAAAGCGAACCACCCCTGAAATTGTTCACTTGCGAACAGGGGGCCAAACATTTTTAGAGGCGGTTTCCTAAAACAACCACTGCTGAAAACAATTGTCCAGCCAAATAGGATTGTCCGGCCTTCGTTTTTCTGCTCTGGCCGGACTGTCCCTCTACACCATTTTTAAAATTTAGTGCCTGTTTAGATCCCAGAAATTTTGCAAAATTTTTCAGATTCCTCGTCACATCAAATCTTTGAACACATGCATGAAGCATTAAATATAGATAAAAAATAAAACTAATTACACAGTTTAGACGAAATGGACGAGATGAATCTTTTAAACCTAATTAGACCATGATTGGACAATATTTATCAAATAACAACGAAAACGTTACAGTAACGTTTTGCTAAAAATTTTGGCATCCAAACGGTGCCTTAAGTAACTGACTACTTTGTCCGGCCTTTGTGTTTCTACTCTGGCCGGACTGTCATGCGGCTCGATTTGTTTACCCTTCACATCAGGCAGAACTTTTTCACATCAAGCATTAATGGAACCGCCCCTACCATAGTAATATTTTCCGTTTTGTTTATTGACAAATTCTTCAAAAGCAATAGCCAACAAAATAAAATATACATATAAAATTATCAGTTCATCAATGCGGCACGTGGTCTTAATATTATTACAAATGTTCTAGACATAAATTAATAATTAAGCTGTTACAACTCTGCCTTTCGTATCAGTGTGCAGGTATGGAATGACATTTGATTTTTCCACCTTGCTTCTACAAGCTTGATCTTGTTTGGTAGGTCAGTGAATAGTTGCATTTCGCAAGATTGATTGTGCTCCTCCAAATTCTCTACGCCGTCTACTCCTAGGATCCTCTATTTCCCAGATATAACAACATACCTCTTTGGACTCTCAGGATCAGCATAATACAGGATATGTGCCACACGAGTAGCAGGCACCCACGTGTGATCCTTGTAACCTACATTGTCGAGGTAGACACGTGTGAGTCCAAATTTCTTGACCTCAATGCCACTCGGCTGTTTGACCCATTGGCACCGAAACAGGGTGATCTGTATATCTAATTCATAGTCCAATTCCCATATGTCCTCTATGAAACCATAGTGTGTGAACTTCTCCAAATGCATCAACATTTTCAATATGAACCCCGCTGTTTTGAGACATTGACTTCTGGTCCTTTGCTTTGGTGTAGAATGTGTATCCATTTACATCATATGCCTACCAAGATGTGACCTAGGACGATGGCCCCTGAGCCAACCTCCGTAAGGTTTCCCCTTCCGGTAAGTCTTATTCCCCAAGCCATTTGTCAAATAGGCGCTTCTGCTCTCGAACGACCCATTGCTCCGAGTGCCTTGAATTTTCTGCTCTTATGAGTGCAATGTGTTTCTCGATAAATGGCTCCATCACTATTAGGTATTGCAACACACAGGAGTGTGCTTCTTCCACTTGAGGGTATTCCTTATCGATGAATGTTTTCCTACCCTTGCTGCCTTTCCCCGCCAACCTACCTTTATGACGAGTTACTGGCAAACCAAGTGCACGTCTATCCTCTTCTTGCAAGTAATCTTGACAAGCCTCGATGACTTCTTTAGCACAATATCTCTCTATCATGGATCCCTCAGGGTGAACACGATTGTGTACATAGCGGTTTAGAATAGACATGAATTTCTCATGCGGCCACATCTTAGTCAAGTACATAGGCCCGAGCCACCTAACCTAGTCAACCATGTGCACCATGAGGTGCAGTATTATATCAAAAAATGATGGTGGGAAGCACTGCTCAATTTGGCCCATAGTCTCTACCATGAAATGCTTTAAGTCACCTAATTCGTCCTCATGGATCTCCTTCCACCCAATTTGGTTGAAGAAGTAGCACATCAGGGTGATGACCATCCTCACCTATACGGGCTTTATAGCCCTAATTGCAATAGGAAGGGAAACATGTCAACATCATATGGCAATCATGAGCTTTGAAACCGGTTAACATCAGGTCTTCCATCGAGACTAGCCTCTTGATGTTGGAGGAGAAACCTGTTGGCACTTTTAAGCCCTTTAGGCTTAGGCAAATTGCTCTTTTCTCATCATTTGTTAGGTTGTAGCTGGTTGTAGGAAGGTAGTGTCTTCTGTTCCCTAGGTCTTCTAGGTGAAGCTCCGGTCTAGACTCCAAATGTACTAGGTCCTCCCGTGACTTCAGTCCATCCTTTATCTTCGCCTTAATGTCCATCAATATCCCAATGACGCTCTCAAACATATTCTTTTTGATGTGCATGCCGTCGATGGAATGGTGCACGGCCAAGTCCAGCTAGTAAGGCAGGGGCTTGAAGAAGATTGATATCTTCTTGAACAACATGCCGTCAATTGGAGGCGTATCTCTCTTATTGATCTTTCCATCCTTTTTCTTTTTACCATAGGCGACTTTGATGTTCTTCACCATGGTATACACGTAATGCCCGTCCCATCTCTTAGGCGCATGCCCTGTCTTAATAGTACTACCAATGAAGTATTTCATCATCCTCTTGCTTCGATACCTATGTCCTTCCACTAAGAAGTGTCAATGATGCATGTACACTACCTTTCGGGATCCCTCTAGGAACTGAGCTGCAGTGTAAATCAAGCATTCCGAGCATCCCATGAATCCTTTGATCTATCCTGAAAGGGAAAACTGTCCTGGGTAGTCAGTGATGGTAACAAAAATGATGGCTTTGCATGTGAAGCTACTCTTTGCAAGCTCATCCCACATTTTCACTCCATGCTTCCATAGTGTCTCCATTTCTTGCATCAACGGCTCGAGAGAAACATCTATGTCGATGCCTGGTGCTTTGGGCTCTGAAATTATAATGGTCACCAACAAATAGTTCCTCTTCTAACACAACCATGGAGGGTGGTTGTAGATTGATAAGATAATTGGCCATGTGCTATGTGTGCTAGTCCTGTCACCAAAGGGATTCATTCCATCAGTGCTCAAAGCGAACCTTACGTTTCTCGGATCTTCATGAAATTCTAGGTACTTGGCATTGAAGTCCTTCCATTATTTTGCATCGGATGGGTGATGTAGCACTCCATCGTCTTTCTTGCGTTCATCCGAAGCCCACCATTGCATGAGCTCTGAGTCCCTTGGGTTTGAGAACAAATGCCTCATGCAATCAATTGGTGATAGATACCACATAACCAATGCAGGAATTCTTCTTTGGTTAGTATCATCTACTGCTAAGGTGCTGATTTCCTCTTCAACGTTCCGAGAAGCGTCATTTTCCTTTCTGCCCTTCTTTCTCTTTTTCCCAGTGTTAGTATCCTCACTACAGTCTTTGTTTATTTTGTACCGACTAGCACCACAGTTTGGACAATTCATTAGGTCTTTGAACACCCCACGATAAAGGATACAATGGTTTGGACACGCATGTATTTGTTCCACACCCATCGTCAGTGGACTGATAAGCTTCTTAGCTTGATACGTGTTGGTAGGCACAAAGTTTGGCTTAGGAAGCATAGCAGCCAACAGAGTCAATAGGTCATTGAAGCTCCTGTCGGACCAGCCACACTTACCCTTCAAGATCAATATGTCTAGCACAAAACGTAGCAACGACCACCTTTTTCTCACAACCCATTTCCTCCGAGTACAAACGTTCTTCCCTTGCCTTCCGCACCGTCTCTAAGTTATTTTGCCCTTTCAATAGTAATTCTTGTTCTATGTGGCGCAACATGTCATCCAGGAAGTCTTCTTCTTCATCTTCTTTGTTGTCTTCACCATCATCCTCCCCACCACAACCTTCTCCACCACCATAGCCTTCGCCACCACCACCGCCTGGAGCGTCATCTCCTGTACCATCATGCATCATGATGTTATCTTTCCTTACTTCTGATGCATTTGTTCGTCTCTCACCATGATCGTCATCTTCTCCACCACCGTAGCCTTCCATGTTGCCTGCTTCTGTTCGTCTCTCACCATGATGATCCCAAATCTCATAGTTGTCCATGAAACCCCTTTTTACCAAGTATGATCTTATCATATTTGGATCTCGGCATACTATACGGTTCCGACAATCAACACAGGGACAATATATATCCTTTGTCAAAGTGTGCCTTTTAGCCACTTCAATAAAACCATTCACATCTTGTATGTAGGAAGCTTCATGTCTTCTTTTCGTGTACGTCCATGACCTGTCCATATGTGCCCTTCAAAAATAAAAGGTATATTTGCATGAAGGTATTATTCACATATAAATGTTGAAGCAACTGATGTCTATTTTTCTATACAAATATTACATTATTCTAGACCTAAAGCTTAAAAATGATAAAGTAAATATAGAAATTAACTAGAGTTCATGTGAGCCAAAGTAAGTTGGGCAAAAATCAGTCTAAATTGCTAGGAAGAATAAAAAAATCTAACATCATGCATGTCTCTCTCTAGATCTCTAAGTGAAAGAAATTAACATGTGAATAAACGACTTTTTTCCACTACGCCGAAAGTCGGAAATCGAACGGAAAGCGAACGGAGGTCACAGTGGTGACCGGACGCTGGACCGGACGCGGTCTCTGTGTGACCGGACGCGTCCGGTCAGTGTCCAGTGTCTGCGCGTGTTTCAGTTGTCTGATCGGACGCGAGGAGCGTCCGGTCACAGTCGACCGGACGCGTCCGGTCGTCCAGGGAGCTTACTGGACTCCGACCGGACGCGGGCACTGTGGCGTCCGGTTAGTTCTTCAGCGCGTCCGGTCACTGTTTCGTTGTGCGCGACTCAGTGTTGACCAGCGCGTCCGGTCCGTTACGGGACCGGTGCGTCCGGTCGTGCCCGGCGCGTCCGGTCGTTGCGACCGGCGCGTCCGGTCAGTGCTTCGCGAAACTAGCCGTTACGTGACCGGCGCGTCCGGTCAATTGGACCAGCACGTCCGGTCAACGCGATTTCAGCTGGATCTTGTTCCTAACGGCTATATTCGAAGGGGTACGTCTATAAATACTCGTTGGCCGACTCAAGGCTCTTACTCTGGAACATTTGACATACTTGTGAGCACTTTGAGCTAAGCAACTCCCCTCCCACTCATCTCTCTTGCTTCTTTGCATATTCGAAGTGAGATTGAGTGATCCAAGTGCATTTGCATTGTGAGATAGCATCTAGTTGGCACTTGGTGGTTGAATTGCTGCGGGATTCTTGTTTCTCTTGGTGGTTGCCGCCACCTTGACGGCTTGGAGTAGCTTGGAGGCGTTGGCAAGAGTTGGTGATTGTTCTTGGCCACCTCCGGTGATTGTGAGGGGTTTGTGCCTACCTCGGCGAAGCGCCAAAGGCAACATTAGTAAATTGCTCGTGTCATTGCAACCTTTTGCCATTTGGTAGGTTCTTGTGGCGCCTTTTGAGAGGCTCAGTGTGAGACCGATTAGCCACCGAACCACGTGGTAAAGAGGGACACAACGGGGACTAGCGTGCCGGCAAGCACGTGAACCTCGGGATAAATCTTCGTGTCATCACTTTCATATTGTGATTGATTGATCCCGGTGTTCGGTTGTTTTGGTATTCATTGTTGATCATATTGGTTGGCTCAATACTTCGCCCCTCGGTGAAACCCTCCTAACTCAACTCCGCATTACTTTCTTAGTTATCTTTGCTAGCTAGTTTGCTTTGCTAGAGTAGCTCTTTTGTGTAGCTTGCTAGTTGTAGTTGTAGTTTCCTTCTCGGTTTAACTTGAGCGGTTGAGTGCCAATATACTAGAATTGTGAATTGGATAGGTGGCTTGCAAACACCCCGTAGGCTAAGCAAAACTCGCATCTCGCTATTTGTTGTATTGATAAACTTGTTTAGCTTGTCTTTGTAGAAATTTTTATAAGGCTATTCACCCCCCTCTAGCCATCAAGACCTTTCAGGCGGTTCTCTTAAGGAACCGTCTTTGAAAATAGGTCACTTTTAGAGGCGGTTTTGTAAAAAGGACTGCCTCTGAAGATCTATTTTCACAGGCGGCTCTCTTAACACAACTGCCCCTGAAAATGGATGTCTATCAGAGGCGGTTTTCTTAATAGAACTGCCCCTGAAGATGGATCTTTAGTGGCGGTCACTTAGCTACAGTGCTCATTGGCGCGGTTAGAGGCGGTGTGCTAGTTGAACCGCCTCTGATAGAAAATGATGGCGTCATTAAAAATGATTTCTGTACTAGTGACGGGCGTCCATCCGGACGTCCGGGCAGTAGCCATATGGCTGATAAAGTAATGTCAGCGCAAATGGAACATTTCTGCCGCCACTGGAATGAGAAGGGAATTGTTGATTACATGTTTTGTTCGGTTTGGCCGTGGTAACAGGATGGGCTAGAGTGGAATGGTTTGCCAATCAATTCGGACGTAATCGACATATTGAAGCATGGGATTGTAACCCTGCTACAGGATCCTATTGGTGGTGAAACAAACATAAAGTATTGCCATCAGTTTACATTGTGATTGATTCACGTCCATAAATGATTGAATCAAACAGCACCTAAGTTATGCTGCAGCACCCAAGGGAGTAGAATTAGTTGGTGGAATGAGAACATGGGAATGCAATGCTATGCAGCAGGCTGGGCACAGTAAGAGCCTGTTTAGTTGGTGAAAAGGCCAAAAAAAAGTTTACATAGTAACTGTCACATCGAATCTTTAGACGCATGCATGGAGCATTAAATGTAGGTAAAAAATTAACTAATTGCACAGTTTGTCTGTAAATGTCGAGACGAATCTTTTGAGCCTAGTTAGTCCATGATTGGATAAATTTTACCAAATAACAACGAAAAGTGGTATAGGAACTTTACCCAAACTTTTTCACAATCTAAACAGGCCCTAAGATATGAAGAGATCTCTAGCTAGGGTGTACTTGCACTATGGATGATCTGTAAAGCTGTGGGCCGGGGTACTCAAGAGTGAGCTTTAGCAACTAGGGCCAGTGTCCAAACGAAATACAAAACGTGAGCAAAAGAGGCAATCATGCATCGAACTGCATCGGTTCTCTTTTAGTGAGGTCATGCCATTTTCAACTTCACAGGAAAAGCATAAAACAAAATAAAGCAATAATTTATTAGAATTTTGGCAATTGAAGAAAATAGAAGTATGTAGCCTATTGACTTGCACAAGAATATTTTGGTGTATGTAAAATCTTATTTTTCTAGTTACCAACTCTCGAGCAAGAGAAATTAGTGGGGAAGCTAGTCTACAGAGTGCATGCAAGGTGAAATTTTGATCCAAATAGCTGCTTTCATATTTTAGCATGTGTGCATCACATCTGCATTAAGACCGATCTCAGTGAGAAGTTTCATGGCGTTGTTTCTAAGACTACCATGTCATATAGAATGAAATGAAAGTTGAATGTAACATGACA
The DNA here is from genome assembly GCA_022457205.1 of Saccharum spontaneum. Classification (NCBI taxonomy): domain Eukaryota; kingdom Viridiplantae; phylum Streptophyta; class Magnoliopsida; order Poales; family Poaceae; genus Saccharum; species Saccharum spontaneum. The sequence goes on along the minus strand of CM039615.1, from coordinate 42,974,429 downwards.
CAAAGGAAACTTTCCATACAGGTCAACCTGGCCTATTGGTATAATTCCTCCAAAATTACTATAAAACAAGTGTCATTCCAAAGGAATTTCATACGATTTGTAGCAATCCAATCTTTTGCTCCAAAAGGGTTCATAGGAAAATTTCCTATAGGATTTCGATTCTCTAGAATTCCTCCATTTTTTCTCATATATATATATATATATATATATATATATATATAAATATATATATATATATATATATATATATATATACATATATATATATAATCTGACTTCACCCGTTGACCCCTTCTACATTATTCTTTCTCGACACATGTTTTCAGCAGTTCTTTATACAAGTTAAATGACTATTCCAAGGACATAGGGAAGCATTCGAGCTCCAAATGGGCAGATATATACGCCATGCATGTGGCACTTAAATAGATGTGCTCATGTGCACATGCCGTACCTGTGGAAGAATCTATTAATTCTCTACATTAACTAGGTTAATTTTATTAGGATATATGATCACATAAAATATATATTTGATATATCCGTATGGTTTATCAAGAAGCTAAGATGCATATACTTTTCTTGTACAATAAGAGGTATTGACTCGGTGCTTTATAGAACACTTTTTTTTTGCAAATAATCTGTTACTGGGGATGGGCTTAAGGATCAATAAATGAACAGCCAATTACTTTCAGAAAATGGTATACATAGATGCAGTCTAAATGTATGGTGCCAAACTGAAGCAGCTAATGTATTTGTCTCCCTCGTCGTCCTCTCTTCTGCAAGGCAAGGACCAACATGCAAAACACTGGAAGATCCGATAGATATGATTCCAGGGGACGACTAACAATAAGAAATAGATATGTCGATTCCCACCATCGTCTGTGTGGTGCTTAAAACTATGAAAGCCAATGAACAAAGTTTGAAATCCTGTCAGACAAGTAGAAGAGCATCATTCGGAAAGTGGGCAGATAAGAATGTGCTGAAGCTGTGTTGAAAACGAGAATCACATGCACGCACAGCTTCTTGAGCATCTTCTAGGACACTATAAATAGCCCAAAGACCTTGTGATTTACTCAAGCCCATTGGAAGGCCTGATAGCTTTCGTAGGTCTCAGCTACTACCATATACTCTCACACTAAAATATAGCATATGGCTAATGACTCCCTGACGAGGGGACACATAATCGGGGATGTCTTAGACCCGTTTACTGGCTCAGTGCCTCTAACTGTAATCGGGGATGTCTTAGACCCGTTTACTGGCTCAGTGCCTCTAACTGTCATGTATGATGGCAGACCAGTGTTTGATGGGATGGAGTTTCGGGCGTCGGGGGTGTCGGTGAAACCTAGAGTTGAGATTGGAGGTGATGATTTTCGAGTGGCCTATACCCTAGTAAGCCATCACTCCGCAGATCCGATCGAGTCCATTTGACGGTAGGCCATATATATGGCCAAGGTGTCGACTCCTTTTCTTAATCCAGGGGACTACACCAAATGATGCTCAGGAGCCACATTCCAAACTCTTGCCGAAGTTTGAAATCGATGGCTTGGCTCGTTGTGAAGTCTAAAACAGTCTCCTGGTGCATGCCCAGCTCGGTTGACTAGATAGATTGGCCCTAATAAATAGTATTTACGTACAGTGAGAGAGACACTAACAAAAAAAATGCAGGATTTCTTATCACAGCCCAGCCCAAAAATGCTCAGGTTTATTTTTAATTCTCTAACATGTTGACCATGTGCTTGTGTTAATGTACATATATTAGGTTATGGTGGATCCTGATGCGCCTAATCCCAGCAACCCTACCCTACGGGAATACTTGCATTGGTAAGTTCTTGTTCTTGCACATAGTACTATTTGATCAAACTACATATACAGTTCTGCAGAACTGAAAATGGATCTCACTGCCTTATCTTTTGATAGGATGGTGACTGACATCCCAGCATCAACCGATGATAGCTTTGGTGAGCATCGACAACTTGCATTGTATATATATATGCATTATAATATCCCTCTTTTTCAAAATCTCACATAAAAGTCCCCTAGAACTAATGCTCCTTGCATTGTGAAGTGTAACCTTAGGACCGGCCCCTTTCGGAGGGCTCTCCTGCTTCGGCTCCACCAGACACTCCATTGTACAACTACTATAGCATAGAGTCGATACCATTCATAGCAGCATAAAAAACAACATGGAGCCGGTGAAGCCATTTTTTTTACTTCACTGGCTCCTAGAAGCATGTGCTATTGTGCCAAAAAGGCGGAGAAGCCCAATCCGCATAAGGACGTGCCAAAGAGGCCCTTAGTCTTTTCCTTAAAGGTTCATATATATTAAGAAATATTTGTAGAACGTAATGCTAATGTGCCAGTGGAAACTCTTGTCATTATTAGTATTTTTTAGTAAATTCTTCATTATTAATATATTAGTACATATGTAGTGCATATCTTCTATATGACTACAAAATATGTAGTCCCCTTCTCTTAAAACCTAAACAAAAGAATTCCTTTCTTGATAGTTTAGTGTAATGCAATGTTCATGTTTTCTATCGGTTCGAGAATCTGGTCAATAAAAGTAATTTAATTAGACTTAGTCATATATATGTTTGCATATTCCTGATTTATATAGAAAAATATTATTAAAGGAAGTGAACCACTTATAAGCTAGTGTGTGTGTGTGTGTGTGTGTGTATATATATATATATATGTGTGTGTGTGTGTGTGTGTGTGTGTGTGTGTGTGTGTCTATATATATATAATGTAAGATTTTTGTTATCGACAATTCAATCATATAGCACATATTTGTATCAATTAAGTGAAAGTATTGCAAAGGATCGGAATTTGCAATTTGATTAACTTATATCACATTTATGTCCGATCCTAGTCTTTTGTTAGTGAACTTTTACATTAATATATATAAATTTATAAGGGTATATTTTTTTACTTTCTTGTCATATTTGTCTATTATGTGACTTACATCCCTTTGCAAGAACATTATTCATCTAGATGCAACATATTTTTATGATTAAAATAAAATAGGCTACATGTGCTTAGTCAGTGGCGGAGGGAGGGGGTGCCAAACCCTCTCCCCTAAGTCAGTGTAATTTCCATTGAAAATTTTTTAAACTTGATTGAATTTTGATAAAATTTGTCCTGCTGGCCAATTCACATTTCTGACTCTGCCACCGTGCTTAGTTATATATGTGAAAAGAGTAAAGATATTGGGGACATATATAAGTATTTTATAATGTTATGTAATTGTATGTGCTTTAACATATATATGCAATGTAAAAATTTTTATCCATAGTTCTATCACATAAATAATAATATACACTGTATCAATTAAATGGAAATATTATTGCAAAGGAACTAGATGTTTTATATCCTATCTTACAAAACATTTATTCTGTGTTTTGGCATTATAGCCAGCTCTAGTTTTTTATTAGTAAATTGAACTTTCCTAAAAATGTCAGAAGAATATGTATTTTCTTTAATTTATACTCTCCTTTGTCACACTCGTCCTACACATGACTTGAGTGGAGCCTTTGCAAGAATACTCCCCTCTCTCTCTCTCTCTCTCTCTCTCTCTCTCTCTCTCTCTCTCTCTCTCTATTTATATATGCAAGAATATAACTATCAAGATTGTGTTTCTCATGATTTTTTTTGAATTAAATGGCAGGCCGAGAGCTCATACCATATGAGAACCCAAGCCCCACCATGGGCATCCACCGTATTGTCTTGGTGCTCTACCAGCAACTGGGGCGGGGCACGGTGTTTGCACCGCAAGTCCGTCAGAACTTCAACTTGCGCAATTTTGCACGCCGTTTCAACCTCGGCAAGCCTGTGGCCGCGATGTACTTCAACTGCCAGCGGCAAACGGGCACAGGTGGGAGAAGGTTCACTGAGGATTGAGTAATTTACCTACCCCTCATGTCCAAGGTGAAGGCAAGCTTGAGCCTACTAGTTACGTATGTGTGCTTACCTACGTATGGTCGTATCGTCATCATACAGTACCTATGGCACAAAAGCTAGAAATAAGATGCTGTGTATTTCTTGCGCATGTAGGCTCTCATATATAGAGCGTACCTCCCTGAGGGTATGATGTTCGCCTTCTAATAATGGCATGACAAGAGAGGTTATTACTGAGTGTACTGATGTGCTGTGATATTTTTGTCACGCCTTGGCAATAAACATATATATTGGCTCTCTTTTATTTGACTGTGAAACTTACTGAAAATTTAGATGTAAATTACGAAATTCAGTTTTGGTGGATGCCAACTGTCAAAAAAAGGTGACAATCTTTAGTTTTCATGACTTGATGAATGCCCAATAATACATCCATGTTTTTTTTAAACAAAAAGACATCCATGTTGAAGTAGAAGTGAATTGCTCACATTTCCCAAGCATCTTCAGCTTTAAGTTGAATTCGCCGTTGCATGCAACTCAATATGTGTAGTACTCGCTAGAGGTCTTGAGTTTGAACCTTGACGAGTGGGGTTAAATAAAACAATTGCATTTGACTCCTATTTGCATGTTTGAGGCATTTCTTGAGTAATTAAAACAGAAACGTGGTTGTTGGCTGAGTGATTAGTGCAGTTTAATAACCATGGAAAACAGGTGTTCTTTTACATTTTTTTTGGATTATGACTATGAACATAATTAAAGAGATTAATTTTGTTGGTTGTTAGCAAAATGTAACAAGGACCACCTAGACATTTTCCGAGAGTTTTCTGCTGCATTTATATTGCTAATTGCTGAGAATGTATGCCGTAATAATCTTGATGAGTGTTCTGAATTATTTTCCACCTATACGTACTTTGTTACATCATTTTTCCATGAAGTTTTTTGTGCTACAAAACTCCTACAACAATTGAATATTTCTCTGAAATCATGTAGCCCAATGAATCTTGTGGAGACACCCTTATATTTGCAACAAGTTATATCATAATATCCCATATGGAGATTTTCGCGGAACATGGGTGTGGTTGTTAGAGACTCAAATAATTTTTCTTATTTCTAAAAATATTCTGATTCATTCACTAATTCTAGAATGATAATACTATGTTTACTTAAAAAGAGAAAGCACCAATTATCTGAGCCCGAACACTCAAATGGTTATACCGACATCGTTAGGGCTCTGACAAATATTCAAAATGAGGATGCAAAGGAGATCGAGGTCTCTTGCCCTTCGTATTTTTGCTTCGGTTCTTCCCCTTTTTTGCCTCTTGATTCATTGCAATATAGAAGTAATGCACTTATGAAAAACTTGAAAACATATTCTTGTTCTGAGTAAGCTAAATGTATCTTGCAGAAAAAATATATCCCTACATATTTTCAAGGGAAAAATATTTGGTGTTTATTCATTTATGTCTCCAGGATAATGGAACTCACAGGTATAATATTAAGACAAATTTTACACTGGAAAAAGTATAGGCCATCCATGATGAGATCCGACGGTAAAAACATGTACCCATGTGAAGGAACTCCTAAATAAAAAAAAGGTGGGAACGATACCAAAATAAATGCTGCCAGTACTAAAATAGGTGGACTAGTTCCTGATTTTGCTCTATTCATTTTTTTCGGATAAGGGTAAATCGGTAATTTCAATACCTTTATTCAAGAGCAAAAATCGGATTTCCCATCCATCTAGGACGAATTTAGCTGTCAACGAGGGGCTAAGAGCATCTCCAAGAGTTCGCAAAACAATCTCTCAATCCATGATTTTTGGTAAGATTGAAAAAAAATGCATCTCCGACAACTCTCAACCCCACCTCCTTATCTTTCGACACTTAGAAAAATCGACCCTATTGTGCAGATAAATAGCGTGCATATCCATGGCACCAATTTAAGGTGCAAGGATGTAGGAAAAAATAAAAAGTAGGATAGGGTTCCTGATATAAATGTACAAGAGATAAATAAAGTATAAAAGTGGTTGGTGTGATTTAGAAATAGTTCGGGATTCCTGATGTCAAATTATCTTTTAAGCGAGATTTTAAAAACTATTAGAGAAAGCTAACAAATATGCTCCCAACTTTTTTTAGTCACTTGAAAAACTCATTAGTTTACAAAGTGATTTTTTAAAACTATTGGAGATGCTCTAAAGCCCTTCTCCTCCGTGTTGTCCGGGTATGGCCTCACCCCAAGGCGCTGGACTACACCAGGGTTGATCGACAAGCCTGGCAGGTTCGGCCTACTATATATACTTGACGCTACGAGCTCCACTACACCAGGGTTGATCGACAAGCTTGGCAGGTTCGGCCTACTATACTTGACGCTACGAGCTCGTCAAGAACCTACTGATCTGCCAAGAGCACTCCCTGGTATGGGGCGCCAGAAAGCACGGTGGCAACATGGAGCTCATCGAGCTCGCCGCGCAGAAGTACTTCCAACACTTGGGAGTACGTGGTCTTGGCGAACAGCTCCGTGGAAGTGCAGAGCAAGAAGCACAGTTTCCTCGCTTGAGACATGAGCCATGACGAATACTCGGCAATATATGAGGTCTCTAATGCATTGGCTGCACCGTCACCGAGCGCTCCGTGCGACCATTGGATGTGGTGTCAGTAATTCTAGATCGCTATGCAATGGTTTGAATGGTCAGTGCTGGTGCTGCAATTCAGAATGAAACCGCCTCGTTTCTTTGGAGAAAACATGCTACACAGATATGTAATGATCTGAACGCCTCCTCCTCTGAGCAGTTTTGGTCCGAAAGATTCCACAGCTCATTCTCCACCGCAAACGTAGCTCCGTGAGATTGTGAAGAAGATAAATTAGAGACAATTAGCACTACACCCGTAAACCCATAAACCTAATTTACTAACTATTTTTCTTAAAATGATGGTATGTAAGAAATTAACTAGTTTAAATCGGATATATTTTACATCAATCAGCATTTAGTAGACAGGAAAACATTGTAATAAATGTCACTATGCAATCCGCTCAAACAGCTAAAGTTTATCAGGCTTGAATCGCAAATACGTTCATAGTTCGTGTCTAGATTTCAGAGTATTCCGTCTACAAAAGCAATTCCACGTATATATAATAATGGCAAAGAATTTGAGGAGCTAATGAAATTTGGCCATTCCTGATTCTTTTTGCAGAATTTCATACAGGTGACTTGAAAATTTTTATTTCAAATTTGTCAGTAAAACCATGGACGACCAGTTCATAGGTAGATTTTTCTAATACTATTTTTATTGTATTTTGTCAGAGGAACAGGAAAACTACTATATGTGCTGATTATAGCCTATATGGTGTCATGGGAAGATAGGAACACCTTCCCTACGCTTTCACCATAGCAATCGCGGTTGGAAAGTTGACAAAGGGCAAGGGTGTGTTCCATATTCTGCTGCATTGATGCGTGAGTGAAATGAGATTGTTCGTTATGTCGTGAACAAAATTGAGGAGTTTGCCGAAGGCATCACTCATCTGTGGGTGACCTTACTTGGTCCTAATAACTCCTAAGTGCGCCTCCCTTGCTGCAGCCTGCATTATCTGAATCTTTGACTGTGCTGACGGAAACAACTGCGCATAAGCCTATTTCTCTATCAAAACTCAACGGCAAAACAGAATTCCGTTCGGATTTCTCCTCCTCGTCTATTTGGGAATCCTCACATCATTGGTTGGCAAGCATCCTAGCACATGGTAGAGAATGATCTAACAACTTGTTATTTCGATGCCAGCATTTTTCAATTCCCATGTTTCCAGTTCAGAAAATAAAAATATTGCTCATGCAGGACTTTTTTTGCGAACAGCTCATGCAGGACTTGGTTGATGGACAATGTTGTCATTGATGAACAAGAAATTAATGTGGTCCTGGTTGGTTGTTTACAACATATATCCGATGCTATGCGATATGATGGCTACTGGTCACTAGTGGGAGCTCTGTTTAAGCTGAAAACTACCCTTTCGGACTTGGGGCTGGCCATGGAGATTGGAGAATAATAATGTGCTGCAAGCCAGCAAGTCGCATGGGATGGGGCTCTCCTATTGCCGGTCGATTCATGTATTTGGCATCTGTCGATCAAAGCATATCATGGGCGTTAATGGGACTCTCTGTTCCTGATAGATATCAGTACCGAGATTCCCTTGTGGCTGGTAGAACTGAAGATCCACATGGATTTAGCTAGATTTCACCGCGGTTGGGCAAACCTTTGGGTTTCCTTAATAATAATCAATTAATTAACAGGAATGTGAATAATGGCTTGTTTTTTTTCTAATGAGTTCTACTCATCAATTAGTCTCTATTTTTTTGGAACATCAATTAGTCTGTATTAGTTTTGTACTTTTGTTAGACTATGATGATTAGTTAATGTTTAGGCCTTCTAATTGGCAACCAAAACATGGACTAAGATTTAGTTAGTCCATCCAAAAAGGCTCTAAATCGTCTGGTATTAATAATGTTGTGCACGAGTATCAGCCCGACTCATGCATGCCTACAATCCTGAGTCTTTCCACCTTACCCTTCTTCCGCCAGAGATGAATGGCCTCCCTTATTTTTCTTTTACAGTGACTAGCAAACATATCCGTGCATTACAACGAAAGAAAAATTATTATAGCCTAATAAATGTAACAAAAAAATTATACTATATATTTTGAAAAAAATATAGTTAGTATTTGGAAACGTACCAAATGACGTTCTTTTCATACTCTAACATGGAGATCAGAAAAAAAACTCAAACTATTTGTGTGTATCTTTTCTTAAAATGAATTTTGTGTGTATCTTTTTATCTTGTATGCGACTATCTTTTTCTATCCTCTAATTAAGCTGCAATCCCCAGGGGAGATGGCACTCGCGCACGCGTAGATAAAGAACCACTTAAGTTCTTGCTTCATAGTTTGATTAGTTTACTTTTGCTAGTTATATCCTGGCTCAAAGATCAAATAGCATGACTTGTGCACAAAGTCATAAACACAACAGCGGCTTGGTGGTGAAATCTCTTTTATATCGAGATCTAAACATATGTTACGGGTCATATACAAGACACAGAGGGCGCCATGGCAGTTTGGGAAGTAAAAATGTAGGACAGAAGAAATCCTTTGCTCTTTAATATTAGGTATAGATTGTTTGATTGTTACAGCACTGCAACAAAAGATTATATGAGATATTTAGTGACGAGAAGGTCGTGATGTGCCCTTGTTCATTGTGTATGATAAGTAATTATCATGGACGATAAGTCGTTGTGGTGAGTTGTTCTTGCTTACAACGACTAAGCGAAGGTAAAGTAGCGGTGAAGCAACACATATCTTGGCTTGTGATGTGCAGGTGTTGAGCATGTCATAGTGATCGAGGACGATGGCAAAGGTCAATCAAGTCATTGGACCATGGGCAGCGAAGGACGAACACAAAGAATTAGACTGAGGGACCAAAGGCTAAGAGGATGTACCATGAACGACAAGCACTTCAACGAGATGACAAGAAGGAGTACATGTGACAAAGAGATGAAGAGCGTGTTGATTATTGAAGTCAAGATGGTGATTGTACCAAGTGAAGGCAGGTGCATGAGTACTTGGTGATCGGCCTGGCCAAGAGCAAGCAGGACACGCATCGACATCAAGGAGGTTGTGTATAGGCTACATGACTCTAGAGAGTTTGACAGTTTTAGCCTCAAAACCATTGGCAGTAGGTTTGCCGATTTGGGCTTCAAAACAAAAGAATGGCATATCACCTGACACGTGGCTGCATCAGAAACCCTGCATCACAATGAAGTAAAGTCATGAACGTGCCAGGTCTATTCGATGGATGAGAAAAATATGGACCATTTTGTCCTCGGGGTATGTACCTAGTAGTTAGGTACTAGTGGTTGTTTAGTGATCAGCCATGGACATACATTGTGTGTGTATGTCTATGTGTGTAGATGATGAGGACTTAGCTCTTACAACCATAATTTCATTTCCATAGGCTTAGCCAATTTCAGAGAGAGAGAGAGGAGTAGAGAGAGTAGCACCTCTTGTTCTATTTTCTTCAATTTTTTAGTGGAATGATGAAGGGAGGTGGCTAGCCGTGACCTTGTAGAGTGCTTTAATTCATGATTTCGTTGTTTTCCGTTCATTCTAAAACCATCCCTTTCTTGCCTATTCTTCTGTTTTTCTTTTTCTGGATTTTTTGAGGTATTTTTTGTTCTTGACGATTAGCTGTGATTTGGGTTAGTTTTGGGGTGTAAATTTGTGCAATGACATGGATGAGCAATCCTAGGTAGTTCCCCCACCAAATCCTCAACTGAACACCACAAATTTTAAGTTTCCCTAGATTATTTCTTTTCTTAGGTTTTCCCTAATTATGTGAGACTGATGAAGAAATACCTATCTTTTTAACAAGATCACTTGGGAACAACTTCTTCAGAGGTTAAGGAGATGTTTGTACACTACAAGAGATGTTAGGTTCTATGTCATTTTGTTGATGTCATAATATCTGCAATTTATTCATAGTTTAACATTTATGACACTTGATTGATGAAAAAGCTTGCATCAAAATTAAAATCATGCGCCTTAAACCATGTTTTATGTCATTTAGATGTTGGAGTCACAAATGTATGACATTGGTTTTGATGTCACAAAATTTTATGAAATTGGGTTTTAAATCACAAAATTAAACTGTGGCCTACTAAAGCTCACGTAAGGAACATCCTTATAATGGGCGCAACCCATTGTTGTGGCTGAATTTTGACAGAGCCCATTTTTTGTTTTGAAGTTTTTTGGCCCACATATGAATTTTACTAATTCTAGCCCAACCTAACTTGCTTAGGGTGAGCCCGTATGAGGCTTTTGGGGCAGCCTAGTTTTTTTTCGCTGCTATTTATGTGCATACGATTTTTTGGACCAGACCACTTTTTTCTATGTTGTTTAGGGCCTACCCAAAACTTATTTGGGCCAACCCAAATAGCTTCTAATTGGGCCAGCCAAACAACACAATTTGCAAACAAAAAACCCATATTTATACATGCATTCCAACAGATATGACAATACATAAATCTTGCATTTCAAATACAGCCAACACACAAATCTTGCATTTCAAATAACATCCATTCCACCAGCAAATATAAGCATTACATTCACTATTGAGTCTCCAAAATTAGAACCTTCGTTATAGGACCAACAGATATGACCATAAGTTTTCACAGCCAGAATATTACCAGAACTGTGACCACACATAAGGTTCACATGACCAAAACACTATAGGACCAGCCAGCGCATAGACTTCTCAGTTCTCACATAAAATGACCAATCCAAGTTCTTAGATACATGTTAAATAGTGAATATCTGTTGACAAAGGCATGTTCTTAGATACAGTTCTCCTAGGCATGGATGCAATCTTAGGAGACAGTGGAGGAACATTCTGGAACCCAAAGGCGAGAGGCCACCATGGGATGTCGGCCGGCATAGGGGTGGGACCGGCCGGTCCCACCCGGAAGCCTTTTGGGCTCCGCTTCGGTGGAGAGTCTTCTAGAGTCCTCTAGAACCTTCCCATGCAGGTTTTGTCGTGGATTAATATCTTTTTATTCCGAATTCCAAATATAGCAAGTAATATATTAGTTTCGATTGTCTTGACGAGCTCTTCATAATGGTGCACTCCAATTCATCATTTGAGATAGTTTTATTTTGTGAAAAATTAAGTATCCTGCAAGACAAGTGAGAGCACCAAAACTCATAGAATTCATTAGTTTAAACTCCTATACCTATGTTTGGTAATAGAATTAAGCATTTATGCATGTTATATTGACGGTTTATAATTGATGTTAGTGACCATCAACAAGCTCTTTTGACAAAGGCGAGGTGGAATCGTAAGCAAAATAGCGTCTAGTATTATTTTGTTTCCGTCTGCCCATCCGGCGCCTTCACCTGCTACTGCTCCGTGCAAACCCTAGATCTCACGCATCAGCCTTTCCCTTTAAATCTCGGCATGCCTGATTGCTCGCTGTGTTTGCTCTGTCCTATTTCGAGCGGCTGCCTACCTCAGCAAATGCTCCTTCTCGGGCTACAGTCTGAGGATGTCCTGCTGATTCTGGTCCAACTTTTTCACATCATTTGCCTGTCAGTGATTTCACTGTCTTCATCTTCTTCCGGTACTACATTTCCATCTTAATCGAGCTAGCTGTAACATCCCAGATGTTAAGAAACAATTAAAACTTGATTATGAAGCATCATCAAGCATAAACATCAAATGACATGCCATAAATGCATTCATGTTGCACATGTTACTTTAGTCATGTTGCATATGTTGCATGCGTTACATGGTTTGTTTGAGCAATGTTTCCCATGTAAGGTTTATATGTTGCACATGTTTCATGCATATCATGGTAATGTTTTTTATTATTGCTTATGTTTCAAGTAAAGTGCTGAAATGTTTTAGATGTTTCAATAGAATGTTTCACATGCTACAATAGTAATCTGATAGGTTGTTTTTATTAGTATGCTTAATATGTTAATAATGCCATGTTGCTTATCACATGAAATAATATTTTATTAGTGTTAAATAATTAATCATGTTTTAGTTAAAAAGAATAGTCAATTGAATTCAAAACCCTGATTTCCGGAAAACCTCATTTTACCCCTTTTTGTGTAATTCAAAATCTAAGCAAAATTTGAGAAAAAGTTTAAAACCAAGTTTGTAGATCTTTTCAAGTGCTACAATTTTGAAAAGAAGCAAATCTCAAATTTGACCCCTTTTCATTTCCCTATTCCAATTTCAAAATGGAGGCAAAATTTGAAAATGGTTTAAAAAGAAAAGTTGTAGGTATTACCTAGATGTACAAGTTTGATGTTTTGAGTTTTCAAAGTTTCAATGTAAAATTTTGAATAAAATTGAAAAGATGCAAATCCCAAATTTGAATTTCAACTCAATTTCAAAAAATAGGCATAATTGGGTGATGGCCTAATTATGAAAGTTGTAGATCTTAAAAAGTTATACATTTTCTCTTTTTATAGATTTTCATGTTGTATTCAAACATTTGAAGTAATTTTGAATTTACAGAAACCCTACTTTGTCCCCTTTTGAATTCAAATCCAAATTTCAAAAATTATTCAAAATCTGAGTTTGGTCACAAAAGCAAAGTTGTAGAGTTCAAAATTTTGAGCAAATTTTGTTTTTGGAGATTTTTGTGTTTCAATGCAAAATCAGAAGTAATTTTGAAATTTCAAAAGCAGATACTGTTTTAAGCCTTTAAAATGTTAAATCTAGGATTAGGGGGCAATGATGTTGATATGTTGGCGTGTCGCGTTCTTGAGTTTTTGTTAAACAACTTGATTCGATCCAAAAATAAGAGTTGGAGCGTAGGCCAAGGAGAATGGTCAGGCAGAGTTTGGGTTTAGTTGGACTTCGTTTTGATCGTCATGTGTAAAGTTTCTTTATCGCCGCCAACGCGTTGACACTGCAATTTTTGGTGTTGTTTATCTCTTGATCCATGTGACTAATGACCATAGTACCTTAATGAGAAGTGGAGAGTGAAGGGGGATGAAGATCTTTCGTATAGTAGTCTTGGCCTCGTTCTAACTGGAATGTGCTACACAAGGTGTTAAAGATGGGCACATGGCCACTGTCCCTGCCTTGCACGTGGTCACCGTGACCAATTTGATCACGGCGCCGCCCGGGCATGCTGCTGGCGCCGCACGTCCCGCGCCCATGCCGCGCCATCCCTGCCTACAGAAGGCGCCACGCCACACCACGCCGCCCTCTCTCTCGCGCGCGCTCTCCCTCCCTCTCTTTGCCTCTGCCAGCCGAGCACCCGCCTTAGCCACCGGCCGCGCCGCCATCACCGGCCAAGCTCTCACCGCCGCTGTTGTTCCCGCTGCTGCGCTCAGTGGAGGGCCGAGCTAAGCACACCACCACCTCCGCCTTGCTTCCCTCGTCACCTAGCCTGGAGCCACCAGCTATGCCGCAGCCGTCGTGCTGCCGCGCGCCATGGCCGCCGTGCATGTGGCCAGGCCACCACCGGCCGAGCCAAGTCAAAATGACCGCACTACCACTTCTACCTACCCGCGCCGCCCCTCCCTCACTTCTCCTTCAGCTCCGCCACGCCCCGCAGCGCCGCTGTCGCCTGCCGCCATAGCCGCTCGCCGCCAGCCTCCGCGGCTGGACCACCTTGGGCCACTTCTAGGGCTGCCGCTGCCACCCGCGGTTGCGTGCGGGCCTAGGACTGCCGCTCCACCTTTTCTTCGCCGTCGGCAGGCCTTCGGCCGACCGGAACTGGCCTGGCCCAAGCACCTCCTCTGCTCCGGCTGTGAAGAAGGAGAGGAAGAAGGACGTCGCGACGGAATAGAAACTTCTGTAGGGTGTTTTTTGCAAAGGTAAAGACTCATATGAATAGTATTTATTGTACTGCGGGTTGATTTATGTATAACGTAGGGGCCTTTATGCAAATTGTCGAGCCGCCTTCGCTGCTGGGCCACGCGCGATCCTCCACGCCCGGGCTAGCCTCCCCGCTGGACCAGGCCGAGTTGGGCCATTCCGGGCCCGAGGCTCTTTTTCCTTTTTTCTATGATTTGTTAATTTCCATAATTACTGGTATTTGTTATTTTCATAACTAATTATGGAAGCATGATAAAATTATGAAAATTGATGTATAGCTTGTTCATGATGTGCTCTACATAGAAAAAATATGAAATAGTCATTTTCAGTACTTTTGCTGTGGTACAAAAATAGCTCAATTAATTAAGAAATGTATCTTCCATGATTTTTTATAGATTAATGTATAAGTCCAAAAATCATGAAAATTTATGAGTATGCTGAATTTGATGTTGTGAATCCACACAAAAGATTTGGTACTGTTTTGATAACTTTTAATTATATACTTTATTTCATGCCTTTTATTTATTATTTAATAAATGCTTATATGATTAGAATAAATCATAATTTAGGGTTGGTGTGATTTTGGGATTGAGTGATGACCTTGGGTCATTAACATGTAAAGACCCTTGGCACTTTAATTAATTATTTGAGTTCATGATTAACTTGTTAATTAAAGAATTATTGATATGTGATGAATGTAATTAGCATATGTCATTAGTAGTTAATAACTTACTTATGTTAATACTTAGTGGTCTTGTTGTAGAATAACTTGTTATTAGATGCAACCTCTTGGGTAAAAACAAAGTTACGGTTAGTTAGCCTTTAAATTAACCTTGTTAGCTTGCAACTGTACCGCGAAGGAAAGTTGTACTCAAGTAGATAACTAATGTTTATCCTTTCTAAATGTCCCTTTTATACTATGTCTTGTTCACCATCATGCATCATGGCATGCATTCCATCATGTTAAGCATCGCATCATTTATATACGTGTAGTGCCTACGAGAGTGAGAAGATTCGTGGTGAACAAGTGATGACGAGGTTCGTGTCGATCAAGCTTTGGAAAAGATGATCCACCCGTGATGTTGGCGCCAAACTTGACTTCTACGAGAACTAACCACCGCTGCAACGCAGACAAGCCCGGACATACAACCACTCTTTTGTTTTATAAATGCTTTATTACACCTTAAGTCTAGTGTAATGTGCATTATGTTAGTAGGAGTTTGTTGATATTGTTGCTGCATAATTACCTTGATCTACATTTATATCCAGATGATATCCCACAAGTATATGTAGGTCGATCTCTTATGCTTAGTAATGCTTAGACTTCGGTAGAAGTCGAATAATGTTTTCTTTGATCGCAAGAACAAATTTATTACTTGCTTCTCCTAACCTAATGACAGGTCATGAGAGCATGTGGAAATGAATATGAGAATGAACTTGAGACCGGACGGGGTATGGGAATTATCTTTGGTGGTTGGTCCTGTCTGTGTTGGTTAAGGATCGTACGTTGTTGGCCCTCGCATCATGGAGTTTTTATTAGTACTAACCATGTACCCATGTCGGGTAAGCCTTACTTCGGCTATTCCATTACGAGAACATCTAACCTCGCACTGGGAGTGGAGAGATGGCAAGAGTAGTGTGTACCTTCAGGGCTAGAATCAGGCCGGGGTCGAGGAGTACTGTGCTCTCGGGTGGCGATGGACACGTTCTGGTTTTGGGCGACCCAAGTAAGAGTTGATATATGCAAGATTCGGTTCTACATATGTCATGTGATTAGGAATCCCCAGCTGGGTAGATCAAGCTGATGAGGACATGACACCAATAGATACGACCATTGATTATAAGGTGCACTCGTTCCTACATTTGCATAGTAATTTTAGGTACAATTCACTTGGTTCCACATGTACATGTCGTTATTTGAATGTAGGTACAAATGTGTCTCAAAGTACAAATCCATCAAAGTTAAACTTTCGGTCCGTCGGCAGCCTGATAGTGCTTTATTGGGAAGGCCATGACTCATCCATCCGGAGTGCGATCGAGGTGCTACGGCGTCGTCGCAGGCTTGTTATTCACACTTGGGACCCAGACCCAAGTTGGAGCATGCCCCAAGAAGATTGAGAACACCTAAGAGATGCCCAAGGACGTCCTCCTCCTTGGCCACCACCTTAGGAGGCCAGCAAAGACGTCCAAGCCAAGCCGGAGGCCCAGTCCAATTCGAGTTCGAGTCTGCCTCGGTCTTCTGGACCAGTTTGCAATAAAACGGACACCCAAGACACATCTGGACTCCGTTTTTGATGATCCACATATGGATGGAAAGATAATTTCATAAGCTAACCAATGGCTTTGGTTTGAGGCCCAAATTCCATCGGAGTCAATGAGAATCGTCGAAATAAGTTGACGTCCAGAATCTGTCAGGACGTTGCGTCGTCGTCTTTTGGACCGTTTGGGCCATGTAACATGTCGAGACTCCTTAGGGACGTGAGTGGGGGTCCTTGGACGCCCCTTAGGCTTTATAATCAGTAGCCGCCGCCTATGTTAGGGTTTGGGTTTTGCTTAGATTATTATGTCCATTGACAGTCGTCGTCTTTCGGTTTGCGAGACCCCAACTTCGAGTGCTTAATCATTCATCTGCAATTGTCACTTCAATTGAGTTGCGTTTTATCTTGTTCTTGCTTGTGTTCTTTGATTCGCAGCAGGGATTAGCCTTTGTGGCGAGGTCAACCGGATTGTGACACGGTTGATAACCAGAGGAGACGTGGTGCTAAGGTTGCAGGGTTTGGGTCTTTGTGATCTGAAGCCGGATCGGTGTGTCGCTTCCGACCAAATCGACAGTTATCTTGAACCTGACGGAAGATCGGGAATCACGTCCCCATCAAGTGGTATTCAGAGCTAAGGTATACTGTCAAGTTCATATTTACCCTAGTTTAGTTGATTTTTGCCTTCGTCCCATAGTCCACCGCCATATTTGTTTCCTGTCCTATAACCATCCGTGCCATAGCCTTTGCATATTTCAGTTTCAGAGTCCGTCGTGTTGAGTTTATGTCCTAGGTCAAGGTCATGTTGCTGATTTAGATTGTGTTCTTTTTCTAGTTTGTGTTGATCCCTCCATCCGCCATCATCCTATCTCAACATCAGTTTGCATCTTGTGTTCACATAAAACCCTGATTCGAGCAGTTTTCATAAAACAGTCATAACTTTTGCATCCGAACTCAAAACGGGGCAAATTTTATATCTACGGAGAACGCCAGAAAATTTTAGATCTGTTTCATCCCAGCAAAGATGGGTTCTCAAAATTTAGAATTGCGAAATTCGATTAGGAACATCGAGTTTCAGGGCCCACAAGTTTTGGCCAGCTTTTTAGATCACAATCCTGAATTTGTATAGGCCACATCTTTTGTCCAATTGAGCTCAAAATTTTTAAGATTTGTTCTTGTGTGCACCTTGATGAGAAAAAATATCAAAAGAGCAAAATCTAAAAAAAAGTTTGGACAAAAAAAAGAAAAGAAAAAAATAGTAAAAGAAAAGAGAAGATAAGAGAAAAGGGAGCACATAAGAAACACGTCAATAACTCTATTATTTGTGGTGCCTTTTTACCTTGTCCATATTTCCGTTGCTACCTTTCATACTTGTTTCATTGTTTGTCACAACTGGTGTAGGAACACGTATAGGCCAGCAACTAGGATAAGTGCTTTGGACATTTATTCAATATTGCTATCTGTTACTGAATTGTGTGCCACATATATATATTTGTTTTATGTGTGCCTTCCAAGCTCCACATATATACTCTAGATCAGTACAGAAAAAGATCCTTGCAATCTTAGTGCCACGCCCTCATCGGTATCACAAACCAGCCGTCGGTTGTACCATCCACTGCTTGCGTTGGTAAGAACTTGGTAAGAACTTGATAAGACGTGTGTGAGGGTGTGATTCCATTGACCCATAAATAGTTGATAGGGTACTTATTTTGATTCTAACAATATATGCCAAACAACGAGTTTCTTTTTAAGAGTGAATTGCAGGACATCATGGATGGACGGTCTACGAAGTTTGCACAACGAGTGCTCAGTTCTCAAATGGAGAAGGCGGAGCAAAACCAGTTCAATATCTTGTTTCAAACATACTTTGTTGTGAAGGAATGGCGTTGTCGTGTTATGATTGATGGCGAGACTTGCAACAACCTTGCAAGCTTAGAGATGGTTGAGAAGCTTGGTCTGACCACAAAGCCACATCCACGTCCATACTACGTCCAATGGGTAAATTCTTGGGATAAGATAAAGGTAACTAAAATTGCACGCATTGAGTTTTCCCTTGGTCCTTATAAGGATAGTGCTGAATTTGATATAGTACCTATGCAATCATGTCAATTGTTATTTGGTAAACCATGGATATCTGAAAATAATGTTGTGCACCATACAATTACTAATAAATATTTGTTTAAATATAATGGTACAAAAATTACACTTATACCTATGACTACTACTCACATTTTAAGGGAA
The DNA here is from genome assembly GCA_022457205.1 of Saccharum spontaneum. NCBI lineage: Eukaryota > Viridiplantae > Streptophyta > Magnoliopsida > Poales > Poaceae > Saccharum > Saccharum spontaneum. Next base: position 42,955,667 of record CM039615.1, on the reverse strand, counting down.
GATCTCCTAAGGGCCGAGAGGAGGAAGAATGAGCCTTTTAGACAAGAATGGGTTATTTCAAATGTTACAATACCTTCATCTAGATCTAAATTTTTACAAAATGAAGATATTACTTTGCCTCTTGTTGGAACTAATATTTTGCAGCATGTATCCAAAAACGAGGACAAGATGACTGAGAAAGAACAGGTAAATGTATCAGATAAGAGCTCTCTTGTTGTAATGAATTTTCCCACCAATGATGCTAATAATCCTATACTAAAACCTTCTATTGATTTACCTTTGTCACATGGCGAATGTTCTACTGATCTTTGTGATAAAGAAAAGTTGTGTGACAGTGGTATGATTATTCATGAGCAGCAACCAGTGAATGAGAATGCTTCTTTTGTTTTGGAACAAAATACTTGTGCTAAAAATAAACAATTGCTTCCAATTGCCACTGAACAAGATGAACTAAAATTGTTGACTTCTTTAAATACTTTGGGATATATTGAGTTTGAAACACTGTATTCTCTGAGTAGTTTGGAGGAGAAATTTTTATGTGCTGAATTACCATGGTTGTCTACATGTATATATCAATTTATTGGCAAATATAATTGTAAAGGAGAATATATGGTACACCGAGTTTATATTTGTTCAAATCTAAAATCTCCTTTTTCTGTGCATCAATATGACCAATCAAAGGGTTGCATTAGATATAATCATGTCATGTCAAGATCCCCAAGTTTTGTTATAAAGCAACAAGTTAAATTTCAAAAAGAGAAGCAATATTGGCTACAACCTACAATCTGTCCTCCAACTAAGCTCAAACCGAGGACGGTTTGTTGTCAAGAAGGGGAGGATGATGAGGACATGACACCAATAGATACGACCATTGATTATAAGGTGCACTCGTTCCTACATTTGCATAGTAATTTTGGGTACAATTCACTTGGTTCCACATGTACATGTCGTTATTTGAATGTAGGTACAAATGTGTCTCAAAGCACAAATCCATTAAAGTTAAACTTTCGGTCCGTCGGTAGCCTGATAGTGCTTTATTGGGAAGGCCATAACTCATCCATCCGGAGTGCGATCGAGGTGCTACGGCGTCGTCGCAGGCTTGTTATTCATACTTGGGACCCAGGCCCAAGTTGGAGCATCCCCAAGAAGATGAAGAACACCTAAGAGATGCCCAAGGACGTCCTCCTCCTTGGCCACCACCTTAGGAGGCCAGCAAAGACGTCCAAGCCAAGCCGGAGGCCCAGTCCAATTCGAGTTCGAGTCTGCCTCGGTCTTCTGGACCAGTCTGCAATAAAACGGACACCCAAGACACATCTGGACTCCGTTTTTGATGATCCACATATGGATGGAAAGATAATTTCATAAGCTAACCAATGGCTTTGTTTTGAGGCCCAAATTCCATCGGAGTCAATGAGAATCATCGAAATAAGTTGACGTCCAGAATCTGTCAGGACGTTGCGTCGTCGTCTTTTGGACCGTTTGGGCCATGTAACATGTCGAGACTCCTTAGGGACGTGAGTGGGGATCCTTGGATGCCCCTTAGGCTTTATAATCAGTAGCCGCCACCTATGTTAGGGTTTGGGTTTTGCTTAGATTATTCTGTCCATTGACAGTCATCGTCTTTCGGTTTGCGAGACCCCAACTTCGAGTGCTTAATCATTCATCTGCAATTGTCACTTCAATTGAGTTGCATTTTATCTTGTTCTTGCTTGTGTTCTTCGATTCGCAGCAGGGATTAGCCTTCGTGGCGAGGTCAACCGGATTGTGACACGGTTGATAACCAGAGGAGACGTGGTGCTAAGGTTGCAGGGTTCGGGTCTTTGTGATCTGAAGCCGGATCGGTGTGTCGCTTCCGACCAAATCGACAGTTATCTTGAACCTGACGGAAGATCGGGAATCACGTCCCCATCACAAGCGGTTCGAATCGTCCTTGCTCCATGAGAATGGAGTCTTGACCTTGCACCAACATCGTAGTTAAGAAATGAAATATGTTGAAGGAATGAGAAAGGATTTGATAAGAAGTGAATAACAAATGTAATGTTTATATTTATGATTGAGATAGATACAGGTGCAAAAGTTAGCTATAATTAGGCTATACTAAAACTGGAGCCAAAACTTAATTAAAAGTTTGAAAGCAAGGATGCTCTGGTAATAAGCTTTTCTGCAAAACTTCTCTTTTCTAGCTTCACTACTTCCCTTAAGCCAGCATATCCTTGGAGTTTTTTTTCTTTTCGTCGGGTAAGTCTTGCGGAGTACAATTGAGTACTCAGGGTTTGTTAACCCCTGTTGCAGGTACTGACTAGTACTGTTAACCGAGGTCATGTTGGTGGGCTCGATATGATCAGGTTGTCCTCTCCTGACTTAGGTGCTCTACCTAAGTTGTCTTCTGTAGTTCTACTCGACTTCCGCAATACAAGTTAAGTTTGTAAAAAGTTAACTTAATCATGATTTATAAATTTATTGTTATTATTCTTCCACACTCTGATGTAAAGTTTTGTACAAATGTTGTAATGTTGTAGTTACTCCTTTGTCGATCCTGGTATGAGTTGTCAAACGTAGTTGAACCGGGGTCCTGCGAGGGCACCCGACAGATCTTCTTAGGTTATCTGGTGTACATGCATCGCTGTCAGAGGTCTTAGGGACAATGACAGGTGCATGTGGGCCATATAATTTAGGAGGTTCTGTGACAGGTGGTATCAGAGCTCATACAATGGATCAACTACAACATTACATTTGAAAACTTCAAAATGAATTTACAATATGAAAGTTTTAGAGGATAACAAGTTAAAAATGGACTTCTATCTATCTTCTTACTTGCTGGAAGACTTCATGAAGATTTTCTGATGGGTCAAGTACAAAGGCTTCAAGAAATTCGTCAACTCGTCTTTGGAAGGTCAAGAGGAGAGTCAACTTCACCGATAAAGCTCTACCAAAGTATATCTCAATAGTCCGTCTTGGCCAGTGAAGATAGTGTATAAATAAAGCCCTATAATCTACTAACAGGTGGAAGATGAAGCAATCCTAACGTTGAGAAGATGTATAGGACGAGCATATCTCATATCATGCATAAAATGATAATAAAATAATGATTAAAATTCCGTCCTTATATTCGGGGAGCAGTTATTATTCGTTATAACTGTTCTATTAATGAATCTCGTCCTGTACTAGGTTTTATTAGTCATTTGATGATCCCTGCTCCACAAGTTCCTAATCTTTGGGGGACTTCTGGATGCACTTTATTTACCATGTCGACTCAATGTAAAACCTAGGACTACTCCTTGCATTGACTTCTCAATGTATGCATGTGTCACGTCTTGATTTCTTCTATTCTGACACGTGCTGTTACGTTGATATTGATAACCAACATGTGTTGGACGAGGGTTACTTTAGTTGTTCTCTATAGTGGTGCCTCGACCCGTGACTATTGTAACACCTCAGGTGTTTAGCTCCATAATTGCATTGCATTTGCATAAGCATAAGCATGCATCATCTCATGTTATTTTATGTGTTGCAAGTAATGTGGATGTTTTAGAATTTTGTTTGGTTCACATCATGTGACAGTAGGGAGTTAGTGTAACTAAAGGGTAGAGTAGCTAATTACATCTCACATCACCTTAGTTATACTGAGGGTCACTAATGGAGCAAGGTTCATGTTGACCAAAATCACCAAAATGCCCCCCAAGGTGTAGTTGACCAGCATTTAGCCCTAGGATGCTCTAGTTTGACCAATTAAAAAGTCTAGCTTAGAGACCTTGCATGGAGGAGCACCCTTAAGAAAAGTTGTAGGGAATTTTATGGGGAACAAAAGTCTCAATATGACCATCTCATGAAACTGACCAGAACATGCTCAAAAATGGCCCACAAGTCAGCTAGAGGGGCTGTCTCAACACTTAGAAATTTTACTGTCTCAAAAGTGCCCTCTAGTTTTACTGTGGCCTACTTTAGAAGCTTGTAGTTTGTAAACCAGGCCAAACCAACTCACACTCATGTTGACACTTTTGTAGTACTCACTTAGCTCTACAACATTGTCAACATCACTATCACCTAGTTCTAAATGGTTTAGGAGATATGGTGTCTTGAAAATAGGGTTTCAGTCGGTTTCTTTAACTCAAAACACGTTTCAGTTTCAAAGGGCACCACTTTGGAGCTCTGTAGTTTCAAATCTAGGCTGAACCAGTCCAGGAGCCAATTGACAAAATTGTAGTCCTCATGTAGCTCTACAAAATTGGTGTTATCATCTTCTGCTAACTCGAGCTGGGTTAGGATATAATCATCGTTGAAATTGCTCTGTCAGTCTATCACCGATGCCACGATTGCAACTTCGATTCAGTTCGTCAGTGAGCAGTGGCCGACCGGCCACAGGCCCTCGCTGACGCGTGGACGCGCGGTGGCAACCGTACGCCAGCCGTGGCCCCACCGGTCAGTCCATGGAGCCTTCAAGGCCGCCACGACACACCGGAGCTGCCCCCATTCCCTCTCCCTCCCTCATTCGGCTTCGAGACGGAGAAACTAAGCCGCCATTGCCGCCTCCACTCCGGTGAGCTCGCGCGCGCTCACCACCGCACTGCAGCCCACCAAAACTCGTCCACTGCTCCGCCTTGAAGCCCCCTCCATCCTCCACCTCGCAGTTGGGTCAATTATGCGGAGGTAAGGCAGCATTGCCATCTCCGCCACCGTCCGCCTCGGGCATTTCTCACCGGAGCACCCCTGTGTCATGGCCGTGCTTCCCTAGCGTCTCCCTATCTTCCGTCCTTGGTGTGTCGCGTCCGCCATGAGCCACTGATGCTCACCGGACCAGCCATTAGGGCTGAGCAGCCGTCTAGCTCGTCGGAGCCGGCATGCCGCGGCCGTGGGCCGCCATTGCCGTCGCCGACTACCTTAGCTGCCACCGTAGCCCTCTTAGATGGTACCCTTAGATACGTATCGAGGTGGGGAACACGACAGTGCACTTGGCCTCGCCAAAACCGCTATCGGCGGCGAACTCCGGCCACCGTTCCTGTCCCCTGTCCTTTCTCCCTCTGGCCTGTGGGCCCACGCTGTCAGCACCACACGCGCTGGCGGGAGTCCAGGACGGGCCGCGCGGTGGCTGGGCCGCGCCGACAAGCCGGGCCGGCCCAGCAACTGTAGCGAGTTAGGGTTCGGTTTTGTTTTTCTTTTCATATTTATCACAGATTTTAGTTGATGTTTGGAAAATGTAGATCTAGGGTTTTACTTGCCCAAAAATTATGAGATAAATTTTGTTAGGATCTACATGATGTGTAGTATTTTAGAAAAATATAAAGCTGATATGTAATGTTTAGTTTGTGGGAAAATTAAATAGGTCTTTGAAATATGTTGAAAAAGGGAGGTAACATTGTTAAATGAATAACTTGACTTGTACTGTTCCAAAAATTGTGAAATTTGGTGGGTAGGCTAATTTATATTTGCTCTAGCTCTGGTAAAAATTTGGGCATTAGTGCTTAAGTACTTTTCAAGTTATAATGCTATTTTGTTGTTTTAGGAAATACTTGATTGAATTTTTGTAATTTTTCTACATGTGCAATGTTCTTATAAATTTTTGGAGAATGTCTTGGCACCATAAAGTGTCTAAGAAAAATATGAAATCTGTTGTTTGATACTTTTTAATATGATTTGTTAATTATACAAAAATCAGCCTTTTGGGCTTGTGAGTTTTGTATAGGGAGTTTCTGTGAATAAATTTAGTTCAAATTTTTACAGTAGTCTCTTTTTGGGTCAGAGAGTCTCCTGTAATTTTTGTAGAATTTTAGGAATAGTTTACATATATGTTTAAAATTCCACTTAATTACTTAAGTAAATTAAGAAATGATTATAAATAAATATTTTAGGTGGGCACACCTTACTTTCTGGTGTTTTTGTGACCCATGTGAACTTTTGGTAACATTAGTTTGGTCTTAGGGGAAGTTTGCTACATCAATAAATATTTAATCTTTACAATTCTAGGTTTTCTGGACAGCTGGTAGTATCTTTGGGTTTGACCTTTGATAAAGGTGTTTATTGGAAAACTTATAAATACCAAAGTTGTAGTAAACTTGATAAAGTAGCTTGTGTCAAAATTTGGGATCATTTGGCTTAGTAGTTTGGGAGTTATTGCTGTTCTAAGTGGCAGTCCAGAATTGGCTGCTCTCTGTTTAGAGAGGACAACTTCTGGAACTTGGGAAATTCGACATGGAGAACTTAGGAATTTAGGGTTGATGTAACAGAACCGACCAAATTATAAGAGCACAAGTACGAAAACAAGCACCGAAGCGCTCAAATTTTCAAACTTGAGCCCATATAATCTCGGTAGTCAATCGAAACCACGAAGGATTTCAAACCAAACTGCTTACAACCAGGATCGCATCATTCAACATACACATCGTACGTTACATTTCACAAGTAGTTCCGAAATAAGTTTACACCACGGAGTAGCAAATATTACAAACCAAGTTTGGAAAGTAGCGGAAGCATAACACACACACTAGTTGATTAATTACTGCCAGTCTTGATGATCGACAACCCGCAAAAGCATGAGGAAAGTACATAAAGACGATCACGCCCTAGTGATCTAGTCATCATCACCCGCAGGGTGGAGACACGTCTTGCAGAAGCCTTGATAGAGCATATCATCTGCAACAGGGGGGAATAAACCCTGAGTACTGGAATGTACTCAGCTAGACTTACCCGTCATAAACCAGAAATAATAAGACACCAAGGATTATGCAAGGCTTACACAAGAGGCTAGCTGACACCACATTTGCATAAAGGCATAAGTAGTTGAAACTCTTATAACCTGTACTAGCAGTTATTTTTAGCATTTACCTGTCATCTATCTTAGCACCTGTACTAAACATGCACTTGATTATCATCAAACAATTATTAACATTATTTCCATAGCAGGTATAAATTGTGGCAACATTGTATCATTCACTTAACCATCTGTTCAATTAATGAGATCTACGTTGCCGCTGCTCAAGTCAAGTGCTCACTAACCGGGAGCGACGGCGATTCGAATCGAATTCCTATCCAGCTGGAGGGGTATTTCTAACACTCACCGCGCAGACCCCTGCCAGAGTCGCACAAGCCATCTTTCGTATGATTCAGGAATCGCGGGTCCGAATGATGTCGCGACCCCAAGGGCGACACTCTGCCAGGTGATAGGGACTCTAACCCCCCTTAGTCTCACGCCAATGTCCCCAAGCACATCCTTTCTCTCCTCCAAGAAGCAACCTACCATTCGATTCCCGGCCTGAATCACATTACTCGGCTTCGCGGTCGGAACGACTTATCCGGCCAACTAAGTGTTAGACTGCGTTCAACATGACTCAAGGACGTACAGCGAATCGGTCCTTAAACGACTCAGACGGGCATGGCTCCACACCCAAGACGTGAAGTGTCTTGCAGCTGTACCATCGAACTCCCGCCCGGTCTCAATTTCATTTTAAAGCATGGTTCCATCACGATAGCCATAAGCCACTCGCGACCCAATCCTATCTCTCGCGGATGACCGGAAATCACCCGACTTCTACCGTACTAAGCAGGGCTAAGCAATGACACGTGCCTAAACCTAATATAGGAATTAAGTACGATATCTGGACAAGGACAGGTACAATGCAGCAAGTGTTTTCATATAACTCCTAGAACTTAATGCAATAAACAATTGAAAGTACTCAAGATAGATTTATAAAATGATGGGTTCAGCATGCACCGGGGCTTGCCTTTGAGAAAGGTTGCAGGCCTGTGGTCCGGGCACTCAGGAAGGTCTTCTTCGGAAGCTTCTCCGCCGGTGGATTCCTCTGTTGGTTCCGGCGGGTTCTGGATCTCCTCCGGTACCACTTGTTCGAATTCGAGGAGTGTTACCCCCTCCGGAACACCTATTGCATGAGTGCATAATAAATCTCATGGATGCATAGTGAAAGATGCAGGATGCTCGGAATGAAATGCATTACAACACTTTTAAAGCTCTATTCAAATCACTTCAAAAGAGTAGGTGCAAATTTCCTCTCCGGTAGGGAAGTACTCACCTAATCTACCCAACCTAAGATAAAGCTGCTCTTCTTCAGTTAAGGCCCTAACACCTAACAATTACAAGAGTAGCATTTCTTAGGATACCACACCACATCTAATCAGCAAAGTACCACAGTAAAACATTCTGGACAGCAGCTACTTGTTTTTATCATAACTGGAGATTTCCAATTCCAAAAGATATGATCTAAGACAATCTGGAAAGCCTAAGAAATGCACTACAATTCATTTTCAGACCTCAACCCCAAACTCCTAAGTTTTCCATGTCAAATTTCATAAGTTCCAGAATCTGTTCTCTCTAAACAGAGAGTAGCAGATTCTGAACTGCCACTTTAAACAGCAATAACTCTCAAACTACTAATCCAAATGCTCCCAAATTTTGACACAAGCTAGTTTATCAAGTTTACTACAACTTTGGTATTTACAAGTTTTCCAGCAATCATTTTTATCAAAGGACAAACTTAGAAATACTACCAGCTGTCCAGAAAACCTAAAATTGCAAGGATTAATTATTTATTGATGTGGCCAAAGTCCCCTAAGACCAAACTAATGTTACCAAAGGTTCAAATGGATTACAAAAACACCAGAAAGTAAGGTGTGACCACCTAGAACATTTATTTATACTCATTTCTTAATTTACTTAATTAATTAGGTAAAATTTTAAACATATATGTAAACTGCTCCTAAAATTCTACAAAAATTACAGGGGACTCTCTGACCCAAAAAGAGGCTACTGTAAAAATTTGAACTAATTTCATTCAAAGAAACTCCCTATACAAAATTCACAAGTCCAAAAGGCTGATTTTTGTATAATTAAAACATCATATTGAAAAGTATCAAACAACAGATTTCATATTTTTCTTAAACACTCTAGGGTACCAAGACATTCTCCAAAAAGTTACAAGAACATTGCACAAGTAGAAAAATTACTAAAATTCATTCAATTATTTCCTAGAATAACATGATAGCCTTATAACTTGAAAATTACTTAAGCACTAATGCTCAAATTTTTACTAGAGCTAGGGCAAGTATAAAGTAACCTACCCACCAAATTTTATGATTTTTGGGATACTACAGCTCAAGTTATATATTTAACAAATTTGCATGCATTTCAAAACATATTTAAAAGATCTATTAAATTCTCACAGAATTTAAACATTACATACCAGATTTATATTTTTATAAAATACTATACATCATGTAGATCCTACCAAAATTTATCTCATGATTTTTGAGCAAGTACAACCCTAGATCTACATTTTTCCAAACTACCACAAAATCTGTGACAAAATAATTAAATGAAATAATTTTCACTTGGAACTGGGCCGGCCCGGGAACAGCGCGGCCCATGACGCGCGCGCGCGGCCCGCTCGGACTCCCGCCCGCGCGCGGCACTGACGGCGAGGGCCCACAAGCCAGAGAGAGAGCGGGGGGGAGAAAACAGCCGCGACTCCTGTGAGCTCCGGCTCGCCGACGGCGGCGCCTCCGGCTGCGGGAAGAGCACCAACGGCTTCCCCGCGACTCCCCGCATCGACCAAACCTAGATTTGCTGACCCTAACCCAACCTAGCTACGACGGCCATGGAGACCGCGGCTCTGCGGCGGCACCCGGTGGCGGTCCGGCGAGCTCCGGGAACCAGCGACCCAAGCGAGGTGTGCTCCGGCTCCCTCAGGACATGGCGGACCTCTCCATGCCAAGGAATAGGACGGAGGTGGAGCGAGTGCCGCTGACCGCGTGAGCACCACACCGGCGGCCATGGCGCGGCAGCGCACGACGGTGTTCCGACGTGTACCGGCCATTCCATTCGGTAGCGTCATCACCTAGGTTGCTCTACCAACCCCAGAACCCAGAACACGTGGTGGGACGATTGGAGGATGACTGTAGAGAGCCGGCCACGGTGAGCCGCCGCGTGGACAGTACGCCGGCGAGGACTCGCGGTGGCGGAAACCGAAATTCGCCCTCACCTCTGCACAATCCGGTCAAGCAACGGGTGACGGAGGTGGAGGGGATGCTGGCGGAGCAGTGGACGAGATTTGGAGGGCGGTGGTGAGACAGTGACCTCGCGCGAGCACGGAGAAGGCTGCGGCGGTGATGGCGTCTCCGATTTCTGCCTCGGTGACCCCGGCTAGAGCGAGAGGGAGGGAGAAGAGAATGAGCGTGCGTGAGGGAGGTGGGGGTGGCCGCTCGGTGTTCAACTTCACGCCTGGCTCGCGACGTGGAGGGAAGGCAGTGCTCGGTCGCCACACATCGCCGGTTTCCTGCTCGAGCGCCACGATGCGGACGTCGTCCGAGTTCGTCGACTGAATCGACTGCAAGTGTCATCGGTGGCCGACTGACAGAGCAATTTTGGCGCTAAATATCTCCCAAACTGGTTCGAGTTAGGAGCAGGTGATAATACAACATTTGTAGAGCTTTGTGAGGTCAACAACTTTGCTAATTGGCTCCAGAACCAATTCGGCTCAGATTTGAAACTATAAAGCTCCAAAGTGATGCCCCTGGAAACTGGAATGCAGTTTCAGAGACAACTGCCGACTGAAACCCTAACTTCTTGACACTATATCTCCTAAACTATTGAGAACCAGGCTTGGGTGATGTTGGCAATGTTGTAGAGCTACATGAGGACTACAAGTAAGTCAATATGAGTGGAAGCTGGTTTGGCCTGGTTTGCAAACTACAAGCTCCTAAAGTAGGCCTCAGTAAAACTGGAGGGTCAATTTACAGACTTAGAAAAATTCTAAGTATTGAGGGCACTCCTCTAGCCGACTTGTGGGCCACTTTTGAGCATGTTCTGATCAATTTCATGAGATGGTCATATTGAGACTTTTGTTCCCCATAAAATTCTTTACAACTTTGCTTAAGGGTGCTCCTCCATGCAAGGTCTCTAAGATAGACTTTTTAAATGGTCAAACTAGAGCATCCTAGGGCCAAATGGTGGTCAACCATCTCTTGGAGGGCATTTTTGTAATTTTGATCAACATGAACCTTGCTCCAAGAGTTACCCTAAGTATAATTAAGGTGTTGTAGGACATGATTGGCTACTCTACCCTTTTGTTACACCAACTATCAAGTATCCATGATATGAGCCAAACAAAACTCCTAGAAGCAATCACATGTGTTGCATCACATAAAATAACAAACATGAATGATGCATGCTTATGCTTATGCAAATGCAATGCAATTATGGACTAAACACTTGAGGTGTTACAGTTGAGGTCTGAAAATAAATTGTAGGGCATTTCATAAGCTTTCCAGATTGTCTTAGATCATATCTTTTGGAGTTGGGAATCTCCAGTTATGTTAGAAACAATTAGCTGCTGTCCAGAATATTTTGCTGTGATATTTTAGTGTCGGTGTGGTAACCTAAGTGATGTTACTCTTGTGATTGTTAGGTGTTAGGGCCTTAACTGAAGAAGAGCAGCTTTACCTTAGGTTGAGTAGATTAGGTGAGTACTTCTCTACCGGAGAGGAAATTTGCACCTAATATTTGAAGTGATTTGAATAGAGCTTTAAGAGTATTGTAATGCATTTCATTCCGAGCATGCTGCATCTTTCATTATGCATCCATGAGATTTATTATGCACTCATGCAATAGGTGTTCCGGAGGGGGTAACACTCCTCGAGTTCGAGCAAGTGATACCGGAGGAAGTCCAGGACCAGCCGGAGCAGCCAGAGGAACCAATCGGCGACGAAGCTCCTGCAGGAGATTTGCCCGAGTGTCCTGACCACCGGCCCTCGACCTTTCTAAAAGGCAAGCCCCGGTGCATGCTGAACCCATCATTTTATAAATCTATCTTGAGTACTTTTAATTGTTTAATGCATTAAGTTGTAGGAGTTGTATGAAAACAATTGTTGCATTATACCTGTCCTTGTCCAGATATCGTACTTAAATCCTAATTTAGGTTTAGGCACGTGTCAATGCTTAGCCCTGCTTAGTACGGTAGAAGTCGGGTGATTTCCGGTCATCTGCGAGATGTAGTAAGGAGTCACGAGTGGCTTTATGGCTATCGTGGATGGAACCATGCCTAAAAATGAAATTGAGACCGGGCGGGAATTCGATAGTACAACCGCAAGACACTTCACGTCTTGGGTGTGGAGCTATGCCCGTCTGAGTCGTTTAAGGACCGATTCGCTGTACGTCCTTGAGTCATGTTGAACGCAGTTTAACACTTAGTTGGCTGGATAAGTCGTTCCGACCGCGAAGCCGAGTAATGTGATTCAGGCCGGGAATCGAATGGTAGGTTGCTTCTTGGAAGAGAGAAAGGATGTGCTTGGGGACATTGGCGTGAGACCAAGGGCGGTTAGAGTCCCTATCACCTGGCAGAGTGTCGCCCTTGGGGTCGCGACATCATTCGGACCCGCGATTCCTGAATCATATGAAAAGGTGGCCTGTGCGACCCTGGCAGGGGTCTGCACGGTGAGTGTTAGAAATACCCCTCCAGCTGGATAGGAATTCGATTCGAATCGCCGTCGCTCCCGGTTAGTGAGCACTTGACTTGAGCAGCGGCAACGTAGATCTCATTAATTGAACAGATAGTTAAGTGAATGATACATTGTTGCCACAATTTATACCTGCTATGGATAAAATGTTAATAATTGTTTGATGATAAGCAAGTGTATGTGTAGTATAGGTGCTAAGATAGATGACAGGTAAATGCTAAAAATAACTGCTAGTACAGGTTATAAGAGTTTCAACTACTTATGCCTTTATGCAAAATATGGTGTCAGCTAGCCTCTTGTGTAAGCCTTGCATAATCCTTGGTGTCATCTTATTTCTGGTTTATGACGGGTAAGTCTAGCTGAGTACATTCCAGTACTCAGGGTTTACTTCCCTCCTGTTACAGATGATATGCTCTATCAAGCCTTCTGCAAAACTTGTCTCCACCCTGCGGGTGACGAAGACTAGATCACTAGGGCGTGATCATCCTTTATGTACTTTCCTGATGCTTTTGCGGGTTGTGGATCAACAAGACTGGCAGTAGTTAAACAACTGGTGTATGTTATGCTTCCGCTACTTTCTAAACTTGGTTTGTAATAATTGCGACTCCGTGTGTGTAAACTTATTTCAGAACTACTTGTGAAATGTAACGTATGATGTTGTATGTTAAATGATGCGATCTTGGTTGTAAGCAAGTTGTTTTAAAATCCTTCGTGGTTTCGATTGACTAACGGATTATATGGGCTCAAGTTCGAAAATTTAAGCGCTTCGGTGCTTGTTTTTGTACTTGTGCTCTTATAATTTGGTCGGTTCTGTTACAGCTGGTATCAGAGCATAATTCAACATTAAACACATCATACGAGTAATTAAAAACGAAAGTATTTGTTTATAAAAAGGGTTAAAACTATAAAAATTATTTTTATAGGTATGCCAGTGATCACATCCCTTAGCCCAAATAAGGACTCTTAGGTGGCTTATTATAAAGACTAACTTGGGGGCCTTGTCTGTTTTTGTTTCGTCGTCCATACGGCGTGATATTGTATGGATGCCATCCACTTGGGTGGTAATGTATGGATCAATTACCTCGACACTCTGGTAAGTGTGAGATGTGAGAGCATGATCGTCCAACCGGTGATCTAGGGGAGAGTAGCTTTGGTGACTTGCATACTTACATATTTAAACCGTGTAATTATGTAAGCACTTAATTGTGGGAATCTTTAAATCGGGTAGCTTTGATACTGAAGTATATACATCAGGGGATGTGTATATGGAAAGTATTTAGTTTACTGCTTTCTTGTGTGTTTATATTGGGAAACTATTGGGCTGAAATGAAAAATTCTGCAGGTACACTAACAGCGTAACAAGTAGACCGATAGTTTCGTTTATATGAGAGAACGTATGTATGCCACAGCCTAGCGTTAGAACTTTAGGTCTTTACTAAGGTGAGAGGGCGTACGGAACGGACATGCATCATGTTTAATTATCTCATACATGTCATTTTACTCCCTCCTTAAAATATCAATAGTCACGACTAAATTAAATTTCGTATCCCCTAAATTATCCTCACCTTAAGTCATACCTTTTTGATACAGATGGCACGTACTAAGAGGCGGAAAGGCCCGTAAGTCGACCGGAGGAAGGGCCCCTCGCCACCAGCTAGTTCCACGTGAGCCCCGCCCCGAGCCCACTGAGGTGGAAAGGCTGCGGGCTGAGTTGGCCGAAGTGACTGCTGCCAGGAATGCAGCGCATCAGCAACTAGAGCAAGTGATCCATGACCGTGATCAGGAAACACTTGCAGTCCAGAGGTTGACAGTAGCAAATCGCAACTGTCAACGCATGCTGGTCTGCGTCATGAACCAGAGGGATGAAGCCTGGCACGAGGAGAACGTTCTGAGAGCTCGTCAGTTTGAGCTCGAGCAACAGTTGGAGAACGCTGAAGAATACAATGACAATCTTCATGAAGAAGTGCACCGCTTGAGCAACCAGCTCAATCCTCTGCTGCCTTGAAACAACAACGCAGACGAGGACATGGGTTCGGGAATCTTCATGGCTGAAGATGATGATGAAGTGGAGGTCAATAGACCGCAGGATGCCCCACCAGAAGAAGAACCAGAAGAAGAAGAAGAAGAAGAAGAAGACGAGGAGTTAGAGCCTGTTAGTGATGAGGATGGCGGGGAGATCCTTGACACCGACTCTGAAGATGATGCTTAGAGTAGTCATCACGTAGCTATGATGTTAGGATCGTCTTTTGTGCCCTCCCTGTGGGAGAGAGGCTTTGTAATAACATGGCTTTTGGGATGTAAGGTCGAACCCTATGTTTCCTGAATGTTTAGTTTGAACCTGTCAATCTCGATCACAATTGGATGTCTTATTGTGTTGCGTTCGATGATGGTGTCACGATTAGCACCCTTCGGTGCCACGACGAAACCGAGGGCCTCCTGTGGCGCGCGACATAAGGCTGTGCTGCTTGGCACGCGCTGGTATCGAGGTGGCTAGTCATGATCCACCACGAAACTCTACCGTTGAGAAGTCTCTTTGTGGTCAGTTTGAAGTAGCCTTTCTCAGTCGATTAGAAATTTTTAGGATTGAATCCGAGTACCCGTACGAAGGGTCGAAAAATCACGTAAATATGAAAGTAAACCGTTCGGTCACTGCTGTGCTCCCTGGGAGTGGGCCTTATACCAAAAATACATCTGGTTGGATACCCACACACGATTACGTCAATTGAGGCGCTTGAATGGATTGTGCGGTTGTGATGAATTATTGTGCTTTGATTCTTTGCAAAGTCATTTTTCATGAAGTCAGTTTGACCTATTTACAATAATTCATCTACAAATTTCCCATATCGTCAGTGCTCATTGGCTATGCATTTTGCAGATGTCGTACAACCTCCGTCGGGGTCATGGCAATGAGGATGAGGAACAGCCACCCCCTCCGCCACCACCTACCCCGGCTGAGCTCATGCAGTCCGTGGCAGAAGGGCAGCGCATGCTGGCTGATGCTATGCGCCAGCTTGCCAATCGAGAGGCTCGTCATGGCCGCCAGGGCCCAGAACCCAATCAGTACAGTGATTTCAACGACTTTCTTGATACTAAGCCCCCGCTCTTTAAGGAGGCGGAGGAACCACTGCAAGCCGACGAGTGGTTGAACACTATTGAACAAAAGTTTCGTCTGCTTCGCTTGACCGGTGAGCTAAAAACTGAATATGCTTCTCATCAGCTGCATGGTCCAGCGGGTATTTGGTGGAGCCACTATCGTTCCACACTGCCTGCAAATATCTCGATTGCTTGGGACCAGTTCAAGGCAGCATTTCGTGGGACCTATATTCCTCCAGGTCTTATGGCTATCAAGCACACATAATTCATGAGGCTGTCGCAGGAAAATAAAAGCTTGACTGAATATCTGCAATCTTTCAACAACCTGGCAAGGTATGCCACAGAGTTTGTGGACACCAATGCCAAGAAAATTGCTAGCTTTAAAAGAGGCCTCGGCCCAAAACTGATGAAGACCATGGGCACGAGCAAGTGTACTACCTTCAACGATTTTATCAGTGATGCTTTGACTCAGGAAAACAATAATGCTATTTATTCTGCCTCTAAGAGCCGCAAAAGGGCCATTGAGGCGAGTGCTTCGCAGTCTCGGACTCCAGCTGCACCTAGGGCTTCCCCTCGCCCACCTGCTCAGAATACCAAGTTCCGTCCACCACAGAAGAAGCCTGCCACCAAAACTGGGTTCCGCAAGGCTTATAAGTCGCTCTGCCAAAGGGAAATTCTGGTCAGAGCAGCTCCAGTGTTCCTCCCAGCAACATGCCTTGCTGGAACTGCAACAAGCCAGGCCATTGGTCTAGAAATTGCCCTTATCCTAAGAAGAATGTCAACCAAGGTGGCCGTCAGGGGCATGCTCATTATAACAGTATTGAGGAAATCCCATCTGGTGAGGTTGTCACTGCTGGTAAGTTCCTAGTTGACCAACATCCTGCAGTGGTACTTTTTGATTCAGGTGCTTCGTATTCCTTTATCAGTCCTAAGTTTGCATCAAAGTTTGCACACAAGTTACATACTGTTGAAGGTGGGGGTTATTGCATTAGTGTTGACGGTTCTTAAGTATCAATTATAACCATCAAATAAATAAAGAAAAGGACCTATATGCAAGCAACACCTAGAATTAGGGTTTGATCTAACAGAATTCCACGAGTTTTGCTGTTTATCTATTTCTGCAGGGGGTTATCAGGAAATACGGAAGAAAGGCCCACATGTCGGAATAATGACGGGATATTAACCAAACACGTAATTATCTTACATCTAGAAGATTCCAGAAGCCACGGGAACGAACGGGAGCCGTAACGGGGCCGGACACAGGGCGCCCGCCCTGTGCCCTAGGGCGCCCGCCCTGCCCCCGGGACCAATCAGGTCGAGTCTCGCGGATTATGCTCCACCGCCTTTGAGGATCAAGGAAAACCGTAGGATGAAGGTCGGTTTGATCCGACGGTCCAGATTCATCCAAAAGGGCTATATAAGCAAGGCCCCTGACCCCTGGTGGAGGAGACCCCAATTCATTATTCAGTTGCATATCTCTAGTTAGGGTTTAGAGAGAGAGGTTCCCTCTAGGGTTCCCACCTCTTAGGGCTTAGCATCCAATGTGAGAGTAGAATTAGTTCTACTAGATTGAGAGAGATAGAGTGGAGGTGTAGATCGGAGGAAGCCGGCCTGTCGGTGTCTACTCCGAGGTTGTACCTGCGGGAGCAAGTTCTTCTAACCCGAGGCTTGTTCTCAGGATTCTTCAGTATTTCGACTTCTAAATTCTAGTAAGTTCTTTGTTTTATTGTTCTTTGGTTTATGAGTTTACTTTGATCTCTTCGCGTAGAGTTTAGAGTAATCATCTCTAGCGTAAACGTGGTGTTTAAGCTAGGATACTCATAGATATCCCCTCGTCTAGCCGGACCGTGGTAGTAGCGAGGAACGTGACAATTCCGAGTTACCTTTGTATTCCATATCCCGTTAGCAGGATCGATAGGGTTTATAGGTGCGGGTTGAACATCCTTTGTGGTGTCTAGATTCCGTAAACCTCCCCAATAGAACAGTAGATCATCCTTACCAAGGTTAGAAGAAGAGTGCGGTTGTAGTCTTCTCTATACATCACTCACATCGAATCATAGTGGTTGTAGCCTAAAGGTTAGTAGTAATAGATTTGGTTAGTCAGATGCACTCTTTCTCCTAAAGGTAAAAATAACTGCTAGTACAGGTTATAAGAGTTTCAACTACTTATGCCTTTATGCAAAATATGGTGTCAGCTAGCCTCTTGTGTAAGCCTTGCATAATCCTTGGTGTCATCTTATTTCTGGTTTATGACGGGTAAGTCTAGCTGAGTACATTCCAGTACTCAGGGTTTATTTCCCTCCTGTTACAGATGATATGCTCTATCAAGCCTTCTGCAAAACTTGTCTCCACCCTGCGGGTGACGAAGACTAGATCACTAGGGCGTGATCATCCTTTATGTACTTTCCTGATGCTTTTGCGGGTTGTGGATCAACAAGACTGGCAGTAGTTAAACAACTGGTGTGTGTTATGCTTCCGCTACTTTCTAAACTTGGTTTGTAATAATTGCGACTCCGTGTGTGTAAACTTATTTCAGAACTACTTGTGAAATGTAACGTATGATGTTGTATGTTAAATGATGCGATCTTGGTTGTAAGCAAGTTGTTTTAAAATCCTTCGTGGTTTCGATTGACTAACGGATTATATGGGCTCAAGTTCAAAAATTTAAGCGCTTCGGTGCTTGTTTTTGTACTTGTGCTCTTATAATTTGGTCGGTTCTGTTACAGCTGGTATCAGAGCATAATTCAACATTAAACACATCATACGAGTAATTAAAAACGAAAGTATTTGTTTATAAAAAGGGTTAAAACTATAAAAATTATTTTTATAGGTATGCCAGTGATCACATCCCTTAGCCCAAATAAGGACTCTTAGGTGGCTTATTATAAAGACTAACTTGGGGGCCTTGTCTGTTTTTGTTTCGTCGTCCATACGGCGTGATATTGTATGGATGCCATCCACTTGGGTGGTAATGTATGGATCAATTACCTCGACACTCTGGTAAGTGTGAGATGTGAGAGCATGATCGTCCAACCGGTGATCTAGGGGAGAGTAGCTTTGGTGACTTGCATACTTACATATTTAAACCGTGTAATTATGTAAGCACTTAATTATGGGAATCTTTAAATCGGGTAGCTTTGATACTGAAGTATATACATCAGGGGATGTGTATATGGAAAGTATTTAGTTTACTGCTTTCTTGTGTGTTTATATTGGGAAACTATTGGGCTGAAATGAAAAATTCTGCAGGTACACTAACAGCGTAACAAGTAGACCGATAGTTTCGTTTATATGAGAGAACGTATGTATGCCACAGCCTAGCGTTAGAACTTTAGGTCTTTACTAAGGTGAGAGGGCGTACGGAACGGACATGCATCATGTTTAATTATCTCATACATGTCATTTTACTCCCTCCTTAAAATATCAATAGTCACGACTAAATTAAATTTCGTATCCCCTAAATTATCCTCACCTTAAGTCATACCTTTTTGATACAGATGGCACGTACTAAGAGGCGGAAAGGCCCGTAAGTCGACCGGAGGAAGGGCCCCTCGCCACCAGCTAGTTCCACGTGAGCCCCGCCCCGAGCCCACTGAGGTGGAAAGGCTGCGGGCTGAGTTGGCCGAAGTGACTGCTGCCAGGAATGCAGCGCATCAGCAACTAGAGCAAGTGATCCATGACCGTGATCAGGAAACACTTGCAGTCCAGAGGTTGACAGTAGCAAATCGCAACTGTCAACGCATGCTGGTCTGCGTCATGAACCAGAGGGATGAAGCCTGGCACGAGGAGAACGTTCTGAGAGCTCGTCAGTTTGAGCTCGAGCAACAGTTGGAGAACGCTGAAGAATACAATGACAATCTTCATGAAGAAGTGCACCGCTTGAACAACCAGCTCAATCCTCTGCTGCCTCGAAACAACAACGCAGACGAGGACATGGGTTCGGGAATCTTCATGGCTGAAGATGATGATGAAGTGGAGGTCAATAGACCGCAGGATGCCCCACCAGAAGAAGAACCAGAAGAAGAAGAAGAAGAAGAAGAAGAAGACGAGGAGTTAGAGCCTGTTAGTGATGAGGATGGCGGGGAGATCCTTGACACCGACTCTGAAGATGATGCTTAGAGTAGTCATCACGTAGCTATGATGTTAGGATCGTCTTTTGTGCCCTCCCTGTGGGAGAGAGGCTTTGTAATAACATGGCTTTTGGGATGTAAGGTCGAACCCTATGTTTCCTGAATGTTTAGTTTGAACCTGTCAATCTCGATCACAATTGGATGTCTTATTGTGTTGCGTTCGATGATGGTGTCACGATTAGCACCCTTCGGTGCCACGACGAAACCGAGGGCCTCCTGTGGCGCGCGACATAAGGCTGTGCTGCTTGGCACGCGCTGGTATCGAGGTGGCTAGTCATGATCCACCACGAAACTCTACCGTTGAGAAGTCTCTTTGTGGTCAGTTTGAAGTAGCCTTTCTCAGTCGATTAGAAATTTTTAGGATTGAATCCGAGTACCCGTACGAAGGGTCGAAAAATCACGTAAATATGAAAGTAAACTGTTCGGTCACTGCTGTGCTCCCTGGGAGTGGGCCTTATACCAAAAATACATCTGGTTGGATACCCACACACGATTACGTCAATTGAGGCGCTTGAATGGATTGTGCGGTTGTGATGAATTATTGTGCTTTGATTCTTTGCAAAGTCATTTTTCATGAAGTCAGTTTGACCTATTTACAATAATTCATCTACAAATTTCCCATATCGTCAGTGCTCATTGGCTATGCATTTTGCAGATGTCGTACAACCTCCGTCGGGGTCATGGCAATGAGGATGAGGAACAGCCACCCCCTCCGCCACCACCTACCCCGGCTGAGCTCATGCAGTCCGTGGCAGAAGGGCAGCGCATGCTGGCTGATGCTATGCGCCAGCTTGCCAATCGAGAGGCTCGTCATGGCCGCCAGGGCCCAGAACCCAATCAGTACAATGATTTCAACGACTTTCTTGATACTAAGCCCTCGCTCTTTAAGGAGGCGGAGGAACCACTGCAAGCCGACGAGTGGTTGAACACTATTGAACAAAAGTTTCGTCTGCTTCGCTTGACCGGTGAGCTAAAAACTGAATATGCTTCTCATCAGCTGCATGGTCCAGCGGGTATTTGGTGGAGCCACTATCGTTCCACACTGCCTGCAAATATCTCGATTGCTTGGGACCAGTTCAAGGCAGCATTTCGTGGGACCTATATTCCTCCAGGTCTTATGGCTATCAAGCACACATAATTCATGAGGCTGTCGCAGGAAAATAAAAGCTTGACTGAATATCTGCAATCTTTCAACAACCTGGCAAGGTATGCCACAGAGTTTGTGGACACCAATGCCAAGAAAATTGCTAGCTTTAAAAGAGGCCTCGGCCTAAAACTGATGAAGACCATGGGCACGAGCAAGTGTACTACCTTCAACGATTTTATCAGTGATGCTTTGACTCAGGAAAACAATAATGCTATTTATTCTGCCTCTAAGAGCCGCAAAAGGGCCATTGAGGCGAGTGCTTCGCAGTCTCGGACTCCAGCTGCACCTAGGGCTTCCCCTCGCCCACCTGCTCAGAATACCAAGTTCCGTCCACCACAGAAGAAGCCTGCCACCAAAACTGGGTTCCGCAAGGCTTATATAGTCGCTCTGCCAAAGGGAAATTCTGGTCAGAGCAGCTCCAGTGTTCCTCCCAGCAACATGCCTTGCTGGAACTGCAACAAGCCAGGCCATTGGTCTAGAAATTGCCCTTATCCTAAGAAGAATGTCAACCAAGGTGGCCGTCAGGGGCATGCTCATTATAACAGTATTGAGGAAATCCCATCTGGTGAGGTTGTCACTGCTGGTAAGTTCCTAGTTGACCAACATCCTGCAGTGGTACTTTTTGATTCAGGTGCTTCGTATTCCTTTATCAGTCCTAAGTTTGCATCAAAGTTTGCACACAAGTTACATACTGTTGAAGGTGGGGGTTATTGCATTAGTGTTGACGGTTCTTAAGTATCAATTATAACCATCAAATAAATAAAGAAAAGGACCTATATGCAAGCAACACCTAGAATTAGGGTTTGATCTAACAGAATTCCACGAGTTTTGCTGTTTATCTATTTCTGCAGGGGGTTATCAGGAAATACGGAAGAAAGGCCCACATGTCGGAATAATGACGGGATATTAACCAAACACGTAATTATCTTACATCTAGAAGATTCCAGAAGCCACGGGAACGAATGGGAGCCGTAACGGGGCCGGACACAGGGCGCCCGCCCTGTGCCCTAGGGCGCCCGCCCTGCCCCCGGGACCAATCAGGTCGAGTCTCGCGGATTATGCTCCACCGCCTTTGAGGATCAAGGAAAACCGTAGGATGAAGGTCGGTTTGATCCGACGGTCCAGATTCATCCAAAAGGGCTATATAAGCAAGGCCCCTGACCCCTGGTGGAGGAGACCCCAATTCATTATTCAGTTGCATATCTCTAGTTAGGGTTTAGAGAGAGAGGTTCCCTCTAGGGTTCCCACCTCTTAGGGCTTAGCATCCAATGTGAGAGTAGAATTAGTTCTACTAGATTGAGAGAGATAGAGTGGAGGTGTAGATCGGAGGAAGCCGGCCTGTCGGTGTCTACTCCGAGGTTGTACCTGCGGGAGCAAGTTCTTCTAACCCGAGGCTTGTTCTCAGGATTCTTCAGTATTTCGACTTCTAAATTCTAGTAAGTTCTTTGTTTTATTGTTCTTTGGTTTATGAGTTTACTTTGATCTCTTCGCGTAGAGTTTAGAGTAATCATCTCTAGCGTAAACGTGGTGTTTAAGCTAGGATACTCATAGATATCCCCTCGTCTAGCCGGACCGTGGTAGTAGCGAGGAACGTGACAATTCCGAGTTACCTTTGTATTCCATATCCCGTTAGCAGGATCGATAGGGTTTATAGGTGCGGGTTGAACATCCTTTGTGGTGTCTAGATTCCGTAAACCTCCCCAATAGAACAGTAGATCATCCTTACCAAGGTTAGAAGAAGAGTGCGGTTGTAGTCTTCTCTATACATCACTCACATCGAATCATAGTGGTTGTAGCCTAAAGGTTAGTAGTAATAGATTTGGTTAGTCAGATGCACTCTTTCTCCTAAAGGTAAAAATATAAATACGATACCCAGGATAACATCTCGGGTGAAGTGCTCACCGATATCCGTGCGCTTGCGGATCCTATTTCCTAATTGCGTTACCAAATATCAACAAGCATTTCTGGCGCCGTTGCCGGGGAGAAAGACGGTTTGCTGAGATAACCTTGAGTCTTACTACTAGCTTGTATTCATACTTTTTATTTTCTTACCTTTTCCATTCTTTCTTTTTCTTTTTACCAAAAATGGAAAACCAAGGTTCTATATCTATCTTTGATGCCGCAACACCTTCAGCAACTGACCTTTTACCATGGGAGTCATCACAGCCTATCCAAACATCCCAGTATAAGTTAAGTTCAAGGTTGATTGCGATGATTCAAAATTTATCTTTTTCGGGAAAGGAAGACGAAAACCCTTACCTTCATATTAGAGATTTTGAGCAGACATGCGATTGTCTTCGCATTGATGGCATCTCTGATAAGACTTTACGTTGGAAGCTTTTTCCTTTTTCTTTAAGAGGAGAAGCTAGACGATGGTATAGTCAGAAGGTAAGTCAACAGCAAGGTGAATGGGGAGTTTTAAGAGCCAACTTTTGTCTAGATTTTTATTCCCTTGACCGTACTGGTGACCTTAGACTCGAAGTCCTATCTTTTAAACAAAAAGATAATGAAACTTTGGGGAAATCCTGGAAACGTTTTTCTGATCTTTTAGAATCTGGTCCAAAACCTTTGCTTGAAGACACTGTTCTTTTATTTCACTTTTTTCGAGGTCTTCAGAAAGATAATAAACAAATGCTGCATACTATGGCTAGAGGTTCTTTCTTTCGTATCCCTACTGATGAAGCTAAGGGGATCTTGAATAGAATCCTAGAAGCTGAGATGGATAATGCCCTCCATGATAAAACCTACGAAGCCGAAGTAGACACTCTGCCAAATTTTTCATCTACTTTAGCTATCCCAGGTTCTGAGCCACAAAAGGAAGAAATTCTACCATCTGATTTCATGCTAGACATAGAATCCGATCTCTTTGCCGATTTTGGAAACATTTCAAACTACCATTCTATAGACCGACCCCAAAACGGCCAATTTAGCATTTGTTTACCAAGTGAACGTCAATTGAGAGAGCTTATCTCGGTTATGAGTAGCGAATGGTTAGAGGAGTCAGAGCTTTCCTCTGAAGTAATCCGAGTGGACACACCCTCTATAACTATACGCTGTGCTTATGATTCTGATCAATTTGATGCTCTCTATAATCCTGTTGTGGGGATCAATATCATGTCTGAAGCTTTTGCACTTAATTTATTTGGGAAACTTGTTTTAACCCCCACAACAAAGGTCATAAAGGAATCTTCGGGACAATTAGTCCCCAGTCTTGGAATTATTAATGTCCTACCCTTTATGGTAGAAGGCTCCATGGTTCATTTGAACTTTTATATCTTTGATATATGGGGTTTCGACCTACTGATTGGACAACCTTTTAGAAGACTCCTTTATGAAGGTCAAACTGGAAAGCTCCACATTTCCTTGGGAAAGGATTTTAAACTTCCAATTACAATAACTCACTCCTTGAATAATAAGACCGAGCCATATCTTTTGCCTGATCCTATGGAGGAGGTAAAGGCTGCATCTCTAGAACTTTTAGATGATCTAGACTTAGAAGAGGAAGCCCCCTTCTTCACTGAAGAAGAGGCCGAACCTTCTGAACCTGAACCCTTAGATGAGTTTGCAGAAACACCTAGACCCCCCATAGAACTCAAAACTTTACCACCCGGTCTTACCTATGCTTTCCTAAACAATAATCCAGAGTTTCCTGTGATCGTTAGTAATAAACTCACTCAGGAGCAAACTCTGCGATTAATGACCATTCTTGAAAAACACCACTCTGTTTTCGGCTACTCACTTCAAGATCTCACAGGAATCAGTCCTATGATTTGTACCCATCGTATTCCGACAGATCCTTCTGTTACACCCTCTCGAGAGCCTCAACGTAGACTTAACAACGCGATGAGAGAGGTAGTTAAAAAAGAAGTTATAAAGTTGCTGCATGCAGGGATTATATATCCTGTGCCGCATAGTGAGTGGGTAAGCCCTGTTCAAGTTGTGCCTAAAAAGGGAGGCATGACCGTTGTTACTAATGATAAGAATGAGCTAATTCCGCAACGCACCGTCACTGGGTGGCGGATGTGCATAGACTATAGAAAACTTAATAAAGCCACGAAAAAGGATCATTTTCCTTTGCCTTTTATAGATGAGATGCTTGAGCGGTTAGCAAAACACTCGTTTTTCTGTTTTCTAGATGGATATTCAGGGTATCACCAGATCCCTATCCATCCTGATGATCAAAGCAAAACCACTTTTACATGCCCATATGGAACGTATGCTTATCGTAGAATGTCTTTTGGGTTATGTAATGCACCAGCTTCTTTTCAAAGATGTATGATGTCTATATTTTCTGATATGATTGAAGAGATTATGGAAGTTTTCATGGATGATTTCTCAGTTTATGGAAAAACTTTTGATAGTTGTCTTGAGAACTTAGATAAGGTTTTGCAAAGATGTGAAGAAAAGCACTTAATCCTTAATTGGGAAAAATGTCATTTTATGGTTAGAGAAGGAATAGTGCTAGGACACCTAGTGTCTGAAAGAGGTATTGAGGTAGATAGAGCTAAAATTAAAGTAATTGAACAACTACCTCCACCTGTGAATATAAAAGGAATTCGAAGTTTTCTTGGCCATGCTGGTTTTTATCGCAGATTTATAAAAGACATTTCATTTATTGCGAGACCACTTACTCTTTTGCTAGCCAAGGATGCTCCTTTCGAATTTGATGATGCATGTCTAAATTCTTTCAATTTATTAAAGCAAACACTCATCTCTGCACCAATCATTCAACCCCCTGATTGGTCGTTGCCTTTTGAAATTATGTGTGATGCTAGTGATTATGCTGTGGGGGTAGTTTTGGGACAAACTAAAGATAAAAAGCATCATGCAATTGCTTATGCAAGTAAAACTTTGACAGGAGCTCAACTTAATTATGCAACCACTGAAAAAGAGCTTCTGGCTGTTGTTTTTGCCATTGATAAATTTAGATCTTATTTAGTTGGAGCTAAAATAATTGTTTACACTGATCATGCTGCACTAAAATATTTGCTCACTAAGAAAGATGCTAAACCTCGCTTAATCAGATGGATTTTATTACTCCAAGAATTTGACTTAGAAATAAAAGATAAAAAGGGAGTAGAAAATTCTGTTGCTGATCACTTGTCTAGAATGTACTTTAAGAATTCACAGGAACCCCCCATTAATGACTCACTCCGGGACGACATGCTTTACGGGATTAACAGATCTGACCCCTGGAATGCAGATATTGTTAATTTTATGGTTTCAGGTTATGTACCACCCGGAGCAAACAAGAAGAAGCTTATTCAGGAAAGTCGTTCACATATATGGGATGAGCCATATCTCTTCCGAGTATGCGCTGATGGCCTACTTAGAAGATGTGTGACCACTGAGGAAGGATTGAAGATCATCGACAGATGTCACTCATCACCATACGGAGGTCACTATGGAGCATTCCGTACACATTCAAAGATCTGGCAATGTGGATTCTACTGGCCTACGATGTACGATGACACGAAGCAATATATCAGAAGATGTGGGCCATGTCAAAGGCACGGAAACATAAATACAAGGGATGCCATGCCACTCACCAATAACCTTCAGATTGAACTCTTTGATGTCTGGGGAATAGACTACATGGGTCCATTTCCCCCATCTAAGAAGTGTGAGTTCATCTTGGTGGCGGTTGATTACGTCTCCAAGTGGGTAGAGGCACTACCTTGCAAACATGCCGACAATATCAGTTCGAAGAGGATGTTTGAGGAAATCATATTTCCAAGATTTGGAGTCCCCAGGATAGTGATAAGTGATGGAGGATCACACTTCATTGACAAGCGCTTCGAGCACTATCTATCAAGACATGGAATCCGTCACAACGTCGCTACTCCCTATCATCCTCAGACAAGTGGCCAAGCAGAGACTTCTAACAAGCAAATCAAGAACATTCTTCAGAAGACGGTGAACGAGATGGGAACGGCATGGAAGGACAAGTTACCCGATGCACTCTGGGCTTACCGGATAGCATACAAGACCCCAATTGGAATGTCTCCATACCAATTGGTATACGGAAAGACCTGTCACCTACCTGTTGAACTTGAGTTCAAGGCACACTGGGCCATAAAAAGATGGAATATGGACCTAGATATCGCCGGAAAACATAGAAGAATGCAATTATCGGAGTTAGAAGAATGGCGGGAGAAAGCATATCACAATTCAAAGATCTACAAAGAAAGAGTCAAGAGATGGCATGACAAGAGGATCAAGAAGAAGGAGTTCTCACCCGGAGATAAGGTATTACTTTTTAATTCCAGGGTGAAGCTTTTCGGGCATGGAAAGCTCCGGAGCAAATGGGAAGGACCATTCAAGGTAATTCATTCATCATCCCACGGAGCTATCACACTTCAAAATGACGAAGGTACGTTATTCAAGGTAAATGGTCAACATCTTAAATTATTTTTAGAGACCAATAAAGAATTAGAAGAAATAGACGTGATCAATTTTTACCTTCCAATTAAAAATTAAAGCCCGACGCCAACAAGAGGATCGATGAGTTAGAGCATAGTCTTAGGAGGCGTGAGCGTCGCTGAGCTATCTAGATTAGATCTTGGGGCTATATATGTCTTAGTTATTATTAGATTCGATTAGGTTCGCTTATAATCAGTTTAGATCTATTATATTCGGTTATTATTATTATTCGGTTGTAATAAATGCCTCAAGATTAATAAAGATTATTATTAGTATGTCTTGTGTGTCTCTACTTTATTTTTGTGCAAGAAAGCAGAAAACAAGTATGGGGGAGATTCCCTGACATGTCACACACTTCGATTGCACCACTCCATGAATCAGGTACACACTCTGCACACTTTTATTACACACTTACACACTCACCTTAGTTTGTGCAGAATTTTATCTCTCTAAACATGATAAATTAAAAGGATAAAAATGCTTATAATCATGATCAATCTCACTCTGTGATATTTCCTGGAAACCTGCAATTATTAAAATTATTTCAAAACCCTGTGTTGCTAAAAGTCATTGTGGAATAAGAGATGGTAAGGGTATGAGTACCTTATTCTTAGTATCTTTATTGCTTGGAGAATTTGTTTTAAAAATCTCAAAATTATAGCTACCATCCTCAAGTTTTATATGCCTGCTAAACATGAAAATATTAATTAAAGCTATCTGCTTTGTATTGAGTTTGTTCAAAACAAGTTAGACCCTTGTTGAGAGATTTATCATACTCCTAAGATCAAGACATTTTTATTCAGAAAAATTCACTCTTCCGAAGTATTATTGCATTAGAGGCATGGGCTATGCAAAATTATGAATATATTGAGGAAATAAAAAGGAGCAAGTGCTCGATAACCTCGTGGAAAAAATGGACAAGTGTCCGGCAGTAGAATTAGGGGTACCTCGGTATCCACCCAAAATGAAAAAAAATGAGATATGATAAAAATATGATGGAAAGAAAATGATAGCCCATGGTCCCTCTAATAAGCAATATGCCAGTAAGAGTGACAAGTTTTTAATTTTCAAAATCTTTGATCTAAGAGTATGGCATTCCTCTCCTCGGATCCCGTTTTGACCATACAATAAATGCAAGGTATGTATGCTCAAAGAATTTTTGCAAAATCAAAACAGCCTCAGAGAGAAATATAAAAGATAATGAGTGACTCTGAGAGCACCTATGAGGATAAAGGTATGCTAAGTTTTTCTTTTCAAAAATATGTAAAAACTCCAAGTGATAGGGATTAAGAAGAAGAAAGGCTCTTTACTCTGACCATATATTTCCCTGACTATAAGTGCACAGTGGATTTTTACAACACCCTGCAGGTATGAAAGAATGTTTCAACCCCAGATGTTTTATTAACCAACCTTTTCTCGAGGACGAGTAAAAGCCTAAGTATGGGGGTGTTTGTTGACGGTTCTTAAGTATCAATTATAACCATCAAATAAATAAAGAAAAGGACCTATATGCAAGCAACACCTAGAATTAGGGTTTGATCTAACAGAATTCCACGAGTTTTGCTGTTTATCTATTTCTGCAGGGGGTTATCAGGAAATACGAAAGAAAGGCCCACATGTCGGAATAATGACGGGATATTAACCAAACACGTAATTATCTTACATCTAGAAGATTCCAGAAGCCACGGGAACGAACGGGAGCCGTAACGGGGCCGGACACAGGGCGCCCGCCCTGTGCCCTAGGGCGCCCGCCCTGCCCCCGGGACCAATCAGGTCGAGTCTCGCGGATTATGCTCCACCGCCTTTGAGGATCAAGGAAAACCGTAGGATGAAGGTCGGTTTGATCCGACGGTCCAGATTCATCCAAAAGGGCTATATAAGCAAGGCCCCTGACCCCTGGTGGAGGAGACCCCAATTCATTATTCAGTTGCATATCTCTAGTTAGGGTTTAGAGAGAGAGGTTCCCTCTAGGGTTCCCACCTCTTAGGGCTTAGCATCCAATGTGAGAGTAGAATTAGTTCTACTAGATTGAGAGAGATAGAGTGGAGGTGTAGATCGGAGGAAGCCGGCCTGTCGGTGTCTACTCCGAGGTTGTACCTGCGGGAGCAAGTTCTTCTAACCCGAGGCTTGTTCTCAGGATTCTTCAGTATTTCGACTTCTAAATTCTAGTAAGTTCTTTGTTTTATTGTTCTTTGGTTTATGAGTTTACTTTGATCTCTTCGCGTAGAGTTTAGAGTAATCATCTCTAGCGTAAACGTGGTGTTTAAGCTAGGATACTCATAGATATCCCCTCGTCTAGCCGGACCGTGGTAGTAGCGAGGAACGTGACAATTCCGAGTTACCTTTGTATTCCATATCCCGTTAGCAGGATCGATAGGGTTTATAGGTGCGGGTTGAACATCCTTTGTGGTGTCTAGATTCCGTAAACCTCCCCAATAGAACAGTAGATCATCCTTACCAAGGTTAGAAGAAGAGTGCGGTTGTAGTCTTCTCTATACATCACTCACATCGAATCATAGTGGTTGTAGCCTAAAGGTTAGTAGTAATAGATTTGGTTAGTCAGATGCACTCTTTCTCCTAAAGGTAAAAATATAAATACGATACCCAGGATAACATCTCGGGTGAAGTGCTCACCGATATTCGTGCGCTTGCGGATCCTATTTCCTAATTGCGTTACCAAATATCAACAATTAGTGCGGCAAGTGGGAATATTTCCACAAGTAAAGTGGTGGGGAATCTTGAGTTTGAGATAGAAGGGCGAAAGTACTCGCTTGCCTTAGTGGTTTTATCGGGATTAGGCATAGATGTTATTTTGGGCATGAATTGGATGAGTCAGAATAGGGTACTCATTGATACATCCACTCGGGTAGTTATGCTCAGAGATCCTACAGATCAAAAGGGTTTTCTAGTACAACTTCCCAGAAAAGTTGATTTGTCTGGGGAAGTTCATGCTGTGCAAGCAAAGGCGTTGACTGAAATTCCCGTAGTAAATGAGTTTCCGGACGTGTTTCCCGATGATTTGTCAGGACTCCCTCCGGATCGGGATGTGGAATTTAAAATTGAGTTGTTGCCTGGCACGGCACCCATCTCTAGGAGACCTTATAGGATGCCTCCGAATGAACTAGCTGAACTTAAGGTGCAATTGAATGAACTTTTGAAGAAGGGGTTGATTCGTCCTAGTTCGTCTCCGTGGGGATGCCCTGCTATCTTTGTAAAGAAGAAGGACCAGTCCTTGCGGATGTGTGTAGATTATAGACCTCTGAATGCAGTCACTGTCAAAAATAAGTATCCTCTGCCACGTATCGATATCTTGTTCGATCAGTTGTCCAAAGCTAAAGTCTTTTCCAAGATTGATCTGAGGTCTGGTTACCATCAGATTAAAATCCGTCCTGAAGATATTCCAAAAACAGCTTTCTCGACCAGATACGGCCTTTATGAGTATCTTGTTATGTCTTTCGGCCTGACAAATGCCCCCGCACACTTCATGTGCTTGATGAATTCGGTGTTTATGCCCGAATTGGACAAGTTTGTGGTGGTGTTTATTGATGACATCTTGATATATTCTGAAAATGAGGAAGAACACGCTGAACACCTGCGTATTGTCCTCACCAGACTGCGAGAACATCAACTGTATGCGAAGTTCAGTAAATATGAATTCTGGCTTCGTGAAGTACCTTTCCTTGGGCATGTGTTGTCCGATGGGGAAATTATGGTGGATCCCACCAAGGTACAGGAAGTATTGAACTGGAAGGCTCCCACTTCGGTTCATGAGGTCTGGAGTTTTCTTGGGTTGGCTGGCTATTATCGTCGCTTCATCCCGGATTTCTCAAAAATAGCCAAACCCATGACTCGGTTGCTGCAAAAAGACACCAGGTTTGTCTGGACTCCTGAGTGCGATGCGGCTTTTCACCAACTGCGAACCCTCCTTACCTCGGCTCCGGTTCTGGCACAACCGGATATCGAGAAACCGTTTGATGTTTATTGTGATGCCTCAGGTATAGGTTTGGGAGGTGTGTTGATGCAGGAAGGCCGAGTAATTGCATATACCTCGCGGCAACTTCGGAAGCATGAGGTGAATTATCCAACGCATGACTTAGAACTGGCTGCAGTTGTTCATGCTTTGAAAGTATGGCGGCATTATCTGTTGGGCAATGTCTGCAACATCTATACGGACCACAAAAGCCTCAAATACATCTTCACCCAACCCGAGTTAAATATATGTCAAAGAAGATGGCTCGAGTTGATTAAGGATTATAATCTTCAAGTACACTATCATCCTAGCAAGGCAAATGTGGTTGCGGATGCTTTAAGCCGTAAGTCTCATTGTCATACCCTAGTTGAAATTGATTTTCATCGATCTCGCCTTCTACATCCAGTAGTCTTGTACAACATCACTGTCAGTTGTACTCTCAAAAGCAGAATTATTGAGCTTCAAAAGACGGATCCTGGTGTATTCCACATAAAACGTAAGATGAAAGAGGAAGAAACTAAGCACTTCAGGGTAGATGAAGAAGGTGTGTTGTGGTTTAAGGATAGATTAGTGGTACCCAAGGACCGAGAGATTAGAGATCAGATCCTGTCCGAAGCACATTCGTCCAAGTTGTCCATCCATCCTGGTAGTAATAAGATGTATTATGATTTGAAGCCACTTTATTGGTGGACCAAGATGCGGAAAGAGATAGCTGCATATGTTGCTAGATGTGACACCTGCTGTAGAGTTAAAGCGGTACACATGAAAGCTGGGTTACATCAACCACTTTCTATCCCAGGTTGGAAATGGGAAGAGATGAGTATGGATTTCATCATCGGACTTCCTCCTACTGTCAAAAATCATAACTCCATCTGGGTAATTGTGGATCGTTTGACCAAATTAGCTCACTTTATTCCGGTTAGAGTGGACTATCGTCCCACTAACTATGCTGAGTTGTACTTCAATCAGATAGTCCGGCTCCATGGGGTACCTTGTACTATCGTTTCTGACCGTGGTCCCCAGTTCACTGCTCGCTTTTGGGAGCACTTGCATCACCTTCTGGGAACCAAGTTAGTGAGAAGCTCTGCTTATCACCCCCAGACGTCTGGTCAAACGGAACGAGTTAACCAAATCTTGGAAGATCTGTTGCGAGCATGTGTAATATCATCCAAGGGTTCTTGGGAAAAGTGGTTACCTCTAGCCAAGTTTTCGTATAATAATAGTTACCAAGAGAGTATTAAGATGGCCCCGTTCGAAGCTTTGTACGGTCGTAAGTGTAGAACTCCACTAAACTGGGTAGAAGCTGGTGAAAGAAGGTATTATGGTATTGATTTTGTTCAGGAAGCTGAGGAACAAGTCCGTACCATCCAAAAACATATGGCTGCAGCCCAAGCTAGACAGAAAAGCTATGCTAATCGTCGTAGAAAGCCACTCGAGTTTGAAGTTGGAGACTTCGTTTATTTGAATGTTTCTCCAATGAAGAGTGTCCAACGTTTTGGTGTTAAGCGAAAACTTGCGCCAAGATACGTGGGTCCTTTCCAGATCATAGGCAAGAGTGGAGCTGTTGCGTACAAGATCCAGTTACCTCCTGAAATGAGTGCCATATTCAACGTTTTCCATGTATCTCAGCTCAAAAAGTGTCTTTGAGTTCCTGAGGAAAGAGTTCCTTTAGGAGATATCAGGCTTGAATCCGATCTAACTTACGAAGAAAAGCCAGTCCGAGTGATCGATACTCAGGAACGAGTAACTAGAAGCAAAGTGGTTAAGTGGTATAAAGTGATGTGGAGTAATCAGGGTAGTGAAAGTGACGCTACGTGGGAACGGGAGGATTATTTGCGGGATGGTTATAAGGAATTCTATGAAAAATGGTACACTTTCCAAATCTTGGGACAAGATTTTTATAAGGGGGGAGGGCTGTAACACCTCAGGTGTTTAGCTCCATAATTGCATTGCATTTGCATAAGCATAAGCATGCATCATCTCATGTTATTTTATGTGTTGCAAGTAATGTGGATGTTTTAGAATTTTGTTTGGTTCACATCATGTGACACTAGGGAGTTAGTGTAACTAAAGGGTAGAGTAGCTAATTACATCTCACATCACCTTAGTTATACTTAGGGTCACTAATGGAGCAAGGTTCATGTTGACCAAAATCATCAAAATGCCCTCCAAGGTGTAGTTGACCAGCATTTAGCCCTAGGATGCTCTAGTTTGACCAATTAAAAAGTCTAGCTTAGAGACCTTGCATGGAGGAGCACCCATAAGCAAAGTTGTAGGGAATTTTATAGGGAACAAAAGTCTCAATATGACCATCTCATAAAATTGACTAGAAGATGCTCAAAAATGGCCCACAAGTCAGCTAGAGGGGCTGTCTCAACACTTAGAAATTTTACTAAGTCTCAAAAGTGCCCTCCAGTTTTACTGTGGCCTACTTTAGAAGCTTGTAGTTTGCAAACCAGGCAAACCAGCTCACACTCATGTTGACACTTTTGTAGTACTCACATAGCTCTACAACATTGTCAACATCACTATCACCTAGTTCTAAATGGTTTAGGAGATATGGTGTCTTGAAAATAGGGTTTCAGTCGGTTTCTTTAACTGAAAACACGTTTCAGTTTCAAAGGGCACCACTTTGGAGCTCTGTAGTTTCAAATCTAGGCCGAACCAGTCCAGGAGCCAATTGACAAAATTGTAGTCCTCATGTAGCTCTACAAAATTGGTGCTATCATCTTCTGCTAACTCGAGCTGGGTTAGGATATAATCATCGTTGAAATTGCTCTGTCAGTCGGTCACCGATGCCACGATTGCAACTTCGATTCAGTTCGTCAATGAGCAGTGGCCGACCGGCCACAGGCCCTCGCCGACGCGTGGACGTGCGGTGGCAACCGTACGCCGGCCGTGGCCCCACCGGTCAGTCCACGGAGCCTTCAAGGCCGCCACGACGCACCGGAGCTGCCCCCATTCCCTCTCCCTCCCTCATTCGGCTTCGACACGGAGAAACTGAGCCGCCATTGCCGCCTCCACTCCGGCGAGCTCGCGCGCGCTCACCACCGCACCGCAGCCCACCAAAACTCGTCCACTGCTCCGCCTTGAAGCCCCTCCATCCTCCACCTCGCAGTTGGGTCAATTGTGCGGAGGTAAGGCGGCATTGCCTTCTCCGCCACCGTCCGCCTCGGGCATTTCTTGCCGGAGCACCCCTGTGGCGTGGCCGTGCTTCCCTAGCGTCTCCCTATCTTCCGTCCTTGGTGTGTCGCGTCCGCCTTGAGCCACTGATGCTCACCGGACCGGCCATTAGGGCTGAGCAGCCGTCTAGCTCGTCGGAGCCGGCATGCCGCGGCCGCGGGCCGCCATTGCCGTCGCCGACTACCTTAGCTGCCGCTGTAGCCCTCTTAGATGGTACCCTTAGATTCGTATCGAGGTGGGGAACACGACGGTGCACTTGGCCTCGCCGAAACCGCTACCGGCGGCGAACTCCGGCCACCGTTCCTATCCCCTGTCCTTTCTCCCTCTGGCCTGCGGGCCCGCGCTGTCAGCGCCACGCGCGCGGGCGGTAGTCCAGGACGGGCCGCGCGCTGGCTGGGCCGCGCTGTCAACCCGGGCCGGCCTAGCAACTGTAGCGAGTTAGGGTTCGGTTTTGTTTTTCTTTTCATATTTGTCACAGATTTTAGTTGATGTTTGGAAAATGTAGATCTAGGGTTTTACTTGCCCAAAAATTATGAGATAAATTTTGTTAGGATCTACATGATGTGTAGTATTTTAGAAAAATATAAAGCTGATATGTAATGTTTAGTTTGTGGGAAAATTAAATAGGTCTTTGAAATATGTTGAAAAAGGGAGGTAACTTTGTTAAATGAATAACTTGACTTGTCCTGTTCCAAAAATTGTGAAATTTGGTGGGTAGGCTAATTTATACTTGCTCTAGCTCTGGTAAAAATTTGGGCATTAGTGCTTAAGTACTTTTCAAGTTATAATGCTATTTTGTTGTTTTAGGAAATACTTGATTGAATTTTTGTAATTTTTCTACATGTGCAATGTTCTTATAAATTTTTGGAGAATGTCTTGGTACCATAAAGTGTCTAAGAAAAATATGAAATCTGTTGTTTGATACATTTCAATATGATTTGTTAATTATACAAAAATCAGCCTTTTGGGCTTGTGAGTTTTGTATAGGGAGTTTCTATGAATAAATTTAGTTCAAATTTTTATAGTAGTCTCTTTTTGGGACAGAGAGTCTCCTGTAATTTTTGTAGAATTTTAGGAACAGTTTACATATATGTTTAAAATTCCACTTAATTACTTAAGTAAATTAAGAAATGAGTATAAATAAATATTTTAGGTGGGCACACCTTACTTTCTGGTGTTTTTGTGACCCATGTGAACTTTTGGTAACATTAGTTTGGTCTTAGGGGAAGTTTTCTACATCAATAAATATTTAATCTTTGCAATTCTAGGTTTTCTGGACAGCTGGTAGTATCTTTGGGTTTGACCTTTGATAAAGGTGTTTACTGGAAAACTTGTAAATACCAAAGTTGTAGTAAACTTGATAAACTAGCTTTTGTCAAAATTTGGGAGCATTTGGCTCAATAGTTTCGGAGTTATTGCTGTTTTAAGTGGCAGTCCAGAATTGGCTGCTCTCTGTTTAGAGAGGACAGCTTCTGGAACTTGGAAAATTCGACATGGAGAACTTAGGAATTTAGGGTTGAGGTCTGAAAATAAATTGTAGGGCATTTCATAAGCTTTCTAGATTGTCTTAGATCATATCTTATGGAGTTGGGAATCTCCAGTTATGTTAGAAACAATTAGCTGCTGTCCAGAATGTTTTGCTGTGATATTTTGGTGTTGGTGTGGTAACCTAAGTGATGTTACTCTTGTGATTGTTAGGTGTTAGGGCCTTAACCGAAGAAGAGCAGCTTTACCTTAGGTTGAGTAGATTAGGTGAGTACTTCTCTACCGGAGAGGAAATTTGCACCTAATATTTGAAGTGATTTGAATAGAGCTTTAAGACTGTTGTAATGCATTTCATTCCGAGCATGCTGCATCTTTCATTATGCATCCATGAGATTTATTATGCACTCATGCAATAGGTGTTCCGGAGGGGGTAACACTCCTCGAGTTCGAGCAAGTGATACCGGAGGAAGTCCAGGACCAGCCGGAGCAGCCAGAGGAACCAATCGGCGACGAAGCTCCTGCAGGAGATCTGCCCGAGTGTCCTGACCACCGGCCCTCGACCTTTCTAAAAGGCAAGCCCCGGTGCATGCTGAACCCATCATTTTATAAATCTATCTTGAGTACTTTTAATTGTTTAATGCATTAAGTTGTAGGAGTTGTATGAAAACAATTATTGCATTATACCTGTCCTTGTCCAGATATCGTACTTAAATCCTAATTTAGGTTTAGGCACGTGTAATGCCTAGCCCTACTTAGTACGGTAGAAGTCGGGTGATTTCTGGTCATCCGTGAGATGTAGTAAGGAGTCACGAGTGGCTTTATGGCTATCGTGGATGGAACCATGCCTAAAAATGAAATTGAGACCGGGCGAGAATTCGATAGTACAGCCGCAAGACACTTCACGTCTTGGGTGTGGAGCTATGCCCGTCTGAGTCGTTTAAGGACCGATTCGCTGTACGTCCTTGAGTCATGTTGAACGCAATCTAACACTTAGTTGGCCGGATAAGTCGTTCCGACCGCGAAGCCGAGTAATGTGATTCAGGATGGGAATCGAATGGTAGGCTGCTTCTTGGAGGAGAGAAAGGATGTGCTTGGGGATATTGGCGTGAGACCAAGGGGGGTTAGAGTCCCTATCACCTGGCAGAGTGTCGCCCTTGGGGTTGTGACATTATTCGGACCCGCGATTCCTGAATCATATGAAAAGGTGGCCTGTGCGACCCTGGCAGGGGTCTACACGGTGAGTGTTAGAAATACCCCTCCAGCTAGATAGGAATTCGATTCGAATCGCCGTAGCTCCCGGTTAGTGAGCACTTGACTTGAGCAGCGGCAACGTAGATCTCATTAATTGAATAGATGGTTAAGTGAATGATACATTGTTACCACAATTTATACCTGCTATGGATAAAATGTTAATAATTGTTTGATGATAAGCAAGTGTATGTGTAGTACAGGTTCTAAGATAGATGACAGGTAAATGCTAAAAATAACTGCTAGTACAGGTTATAAGAGTTTCAACTACTTATGCCTTTATGCAAAATATGGTGTCAGCTAGCCTCTTGTGTAAGCCTTGCATAATCCTTGGTGTCATCTTATTTCTGGTTTATGACAGGTAAGTCTAGCTAAGTACATTCCAGTACTCAGGGTTTATTTCCCTCCTGTTGCAGATGATATGCTCTATCAAGGCTTCTGCAAAAATTGTCTCCACCCTGCGGGTGACGAAGACTAGATCACTAGGGCGTGATCATCCTTTATGTACTTTCCTGATGCTTTTGCGGGTTGTGGATCAACAAGACTGGCAGTAGTTAAACAACTGGTGTGTGTTATGCTTCCGCTACTTTCTAAACTTGGTTTGTAATAATTGCGACTCCGTGTGTGTAAACTTATTTCAGAACTACTTGTGAAATGTAACGTATGATGTTGTATGTTGAATGAGGGATCTTGGTTATAAGCAAGTTGGTTTGAAATCCTTCTTGGTTGTATGTTATATGGGCTCAAGTTCGAAAATTTGAGCGCTTCGGTGCTTGTTTTTGTACTTGTGCTCTTATAATTTGGTCGGTTCTGTTACAACTATGGTGTTGTGTCAAACCTAGAATACTCTATGATTCGCACGAGTTCCACCAGAACATGCACTCGTACCGTAGTCGGTGCTCCTGAACCATTATAGCTCACAATTAATGTGTTTTCACTCGTTGGACATTCGTCGGAGAATTCTAACCTCTCCAGATCCTTTGTTATTATAACCAATCTCTGATTTCGGTTATAATACCGACATTTTGAAACAAGTTACTGCAGTTGTGCCCTATGATGGTACCATGATCAGTGACAATGGAACAACGTGTATCCTGGAGTTTCTTGTGACTTGCTACCATAAGGAAATACGGGACACTTGCTGTTATCAAGGTCTATGATCATGATTCCTTATAGTCCACAATTAGGATGTTTTCATTCTCGGGACATTCCTTAGGGATTCAAAGTTGTCATTTTGAGCTCCCTAGATGCCTTGTGATTGTGACCGACTTCTGATCTCGGTTACATTCTCAATATTGTGAGACGAGGGTTATTGTTGTTGCGCCCTATAGTGGTGCCCCGTTCTGTGACCACGGTGCCACGTCGGAACCTAGAGTCTCTTGTGTGCCCGGGTCACACAGGTTTCTGCTGGGTGCGCGCAGGTATCGAGGTTTGCGGTTGTGATCCATTATAGTCCCATGACTAATATGCCCTCGCTATTTGCAATATGTCTTGGGAATTCATGTCCATACTTCTTTTGAATTATCTTAATCCTTGATGTTGGAACCATTATCAAATCATGGATTATAATCTTGATCTCTTTTGTGAATATTTTTGTTTCAACAGAAGACCATGTTTTCTTAAAATTTGCTACAATTGTACCCTATAGTGGTACCATGATCTGTAACAATGGTATAGCAAGTATCCTGGAAATCCCTATGGCTGATCACTGTACGGGAATACGGGGTATTTACTATAGCAAGGTCTACGACCATGATTCATTATAGGCCGCAGTTGACATGCTTTTGATTCTCTTAGAATTTCTTTTTGGAATAATCCATGTCTTCGGGATTTCTCAAAATACCTTGTTAATTATAACTATCATTATGAAATCGGTTGTAATTCTTGAACCAATCCTTATTACTTTGTGAACTTTCTCAAGGTTAATGTACTTGACACATTTCCTTTTCCATTATTTAACGCCACGGGTTATGTCGTTCCCGAAATCTCGGGACGAGATTTCTTTAAGGGGGTTAGGCTGTAACATCCCAGATGTTAAGAAACAATTAAAACTTGATTATGAAGCATCATCAAGCATAAACATCAAATGACATGCCATAAATGCATTCAAGTTGCACATGTTACTTTAGTCATGTTGCATATGTTGCATGAGTTACATGGGTTGTTTGAGCAATGTTTCCCATGTAAGGTTTATATGTTGCACATGTTTCATGCATATCATGTAATGTGTTTTATTATTGCTTATGTTTCAAGTAAAGTGCTAAAATGTTTTAGATGTTTCAATAGAATGTTTCACATGCTACAATAGTAATCTGATAGGTTGTTTTTATTAGTACGCTTAATATGTTAATATGCCATGTTGCTTATCACATGAAATAATGTTTTATTAGTGTTAAATAATTAATCATGTTTTAGTTAAAAAGAATAGTCAATTGAATTCAAAACCCTGATTTTCGGAAAACCTCGTTTTACCCCTTTTTGTGTAATTCAAAATCTAAGCAAAATTTGCGAAAAATTTTAAAACCAAGTTTGTAGATCTTTTCAAGTGCTACAATTTTGAAAAGAAGCAAATCTCAAATTTGAACCCTTTTCATTTCCCTATTCCAATTTCAAAATGGAGGCAAAATTTGAAAATGGTTTAAAAAGCAAAGTTGTAGGTATTACCTAAATGTACAACTTTGGTGTTTTGAGTTTTCAAAGTTTCAATGTAAAATTTTGAATAAAATTGAAAAGATGCAAATCCCAAATTTGAATTTCAACTCAATTTCAAAAAAAAATAGGCATAATTGGGTGATGGCCTAATTATGAAAGTTGTAGATCTTCAAAAGTTATACATTTTCTCTTTTTACAGATTTTCATGTTGTATTCAAAAATTTGAAGTAATTTTGAATTTACAGAAACCCTACTTTGTCCCCTTTTGAATTCAAATCCAAATTTCAAAAATTATTCAAAATCTGAGTTTGGTCACAAAAGCAAAGTTGTAGAGTTCAAAATTTTGAGCAACTTTTGTTTTTGGAGATTTTTGTGTTTCAATGCAAAATCAGAAGTAATTTTGAAATTTCAAAAGCAGATACTGTTTTA
This sequence comes from Saccharum spontaneum, assembly GCA_022457205.1. Taxonomy (NCBI): domain Eukaryota; kingdom Viridiplantae; phylum Streptophyta; class Magnoliopsida; order Poales; family Poaceae; genus Saccharum; species Saccharum spontaneum. Next base: position 42,915,448 of record CM039615.1, on the reverse strand, counting down.
AGCCTTTAAAATGTTAAGTCTGGGATTAGGGGGCAATGATGTTGATATGTTGGCGTGTCGCGTTCTTGAGTTTTTGTTAAACAACTTGATTCGATCCAAAAATAAGAGTTGGAGCGTAGGCCGAGGAGAATGGTCAGGCAGAGTTTGGGTTTAGTTGGACTTCGTTTTGATCGTCGTGTGTAAACTTTCTTTATCGCCGTCAACGTGTTGACACTGCAATTTTTGGTGCTATTTATCTCTTGATCCATGTGACAAATGACCATAGTACCTTAATGAGAAGTGGAGAGTGAAGGGGGATGAAGATCTTTCGTATAGTAGTCTTGGCCTAGTTCTAACTGGAATGTGCTACACAAGGTGTTAAAGATGGGCACATGGCCATTGTCCCTACCTTGCACGTGATCACCGTGACCAATTTGATCACGGCGCCGCCCGGGCTTGCTGCTGGCGCCGCGCGTCCCGCGCCCATGCCGCGCAATCCCTGCCTACAGAACGCGCCACGCCACACCACGCCGCCCTCTCTCTCTCGCGCGCGCTCTCCCTCCCTCTCTTTGCCTCTGCCAGCCGAGCACCCGCCGTAGCCACCGGCCGCGCTGCCATCACCGGCCAAGCTCTCACCGCCGCTGTTGTTCCCACTGTTGCGCTCTGTGGAGGCCCGAGCTAAGCACACCACCACCTTCGCCTTGCTTCCCTCGTCGCCTCGCACGCGCTCGCCTAGCCTGGAGCCACCAGCTATGCCACAGCCGCCGTGCTGCCGCGCGCCATGGCCGCCGTGCGTGTGGCCAGGCCACCACCGGCCGAGCCAGGTCAAAATGACCGCACTACCACTTCTACCTACCCGCGCCGCCCCTCCCTCACTTCTCCTTCAGCTCCGCCACGCCCCACAGCGCCGCTGTCGCCTGCTGCCACAGCTGCTCGCCGCCGGCCTCTATGGCTAGACCACCTTGGGCCACTTCTAGGGCTGCCGTTGCCACCCGCGGTTGCACGCGGGCCTAGGACTGCCGCTCCACCTTTTCGTCGCCGTCGGTAGGCCTTCGGCCGGCCAGAACTGGCCTGGCCCAAGCACCTCCTCTGCTTCGGCTGTGAAGAAGGAGAGGAAGAAGGACGTCACGACGGAATAGAAACTTCTGTAGGGTGTTTTTTGCAAAGGTAAAGACTCATATGAATAGTATTTATTGTACTGCGGGTTGATTTATGTATAACGTAGGGGCCTTTATGCAAATTGTCGAGCCACCTTCGCTGTTGGGCCGCGCGCGCGCCTCCGCGCCCGAGCTGGCCTCTCCGCTGGACCAGGCCGAGTTGGGCCATTCCGGGCCCGAGGCTCTTTTTCCTTTTTTCTGTGATTTGTTAATTTCCATAATTGCTGATATTTGTTATTTTCATAACTAATTATGGAAGCATGATAAAATTATGAAAATTGATGTGTAGCTTGTTCATGATGTGCTCTATGTAGAAAAAATATGAAATAGTCATTTTCAGTACTTTTGCTATGGTACAAAAATAGCTCAATTAATTAAGAAATGTATCTTCCATGATTTTTTATAGATTAGTGTATAAGTCCAAAAATCATGAAAATTTATGAGTATGCTGAATTTGATGTTGTGAATCCACACAAAAGATTTGGTACTGTTTTGATAACTTTTAATTATATACTTTATTTCATGCCTTTTATTTATTATTTAATAAATGCTTATATGATTAGAATAAATCATAATTTAGGGTTGGTGTGATTTTGGGATTGAGTGATGACCTTGGGTCATTAACATGTAAAGACCCTTGGCACTTTAATTAATTATTTGAGTTCATGATTAACTTGTTAATTAAAGAATTATTGATATGTGATGAATGTAATTAGCATATGTCTTTAGTAGTTAATAACTTACTTATGTTAATACTTAGTGGTCTTGTGGTAGAATAACTTGTTATTAGATGCAACCTCTTAGGTAAAAACAAAGTTACGGTTAGTTAGCCTTTAAATTAACCTTGTTAGCTTGCAACTGTACCGCGAAGGAAAGTTGTACTCAAGTAGATAACTAATGTTTATCCTTTCTAAATGTCCCTTTTATACTATGTCTTGTTCACCATCATGCATCATGGCATGCATTCCATCATATTAAGCATCGCATCATTTATATACGTGTAGTGCCTACGAGAGTGAGAAGATTCGTGGTGAACAAGTGATGATGAGGTTCGTATCGATCAAGCTTTGGAAAAGATGATCCACCCGTGATGTTGGCGCCAAACTTGACTTCTACGAGAACTAACCACTGCTGCAACGCAGGCAAGCCCCGGACATACAACCACTCTTCTGTTTTATAAATGCTTTATTACACCTTAAGTCTAGTGTAATGTGCATTATGTTAGTAGGAGTTTGTTGATACCGTTGCTGCATAATTACCTTGATCTACATTTATATCCAGATGATATCCCACAAGTATATGTAGGTCGATCTCTTATGCTTAGTAATGCTTAGACTTCGGTAGAAGTTGAATAATGTTTTCTTTGATCGCAAGAACAAATTTATTACTTGCTTCTCTTGACCTAATGACAGGTCATGAGAGCATGTGGAAATGAATATGAGAATGAACTTGAGACCGGACGGGGCATGGGAATTGTCTTTGGTGGTTGGTCCCGTCTGTGTCGGTTAAGGACTGTACGTTGTTGGCCCTCGCGTCATGGAGTTTTTATTAGTACTAACCATGTACCCATGTTGGGTAAGCCTTGCTTCGGCTATTCCATTACGAGAATGTCTAACCTCGCACTGGGAGTGGAGAGATGGCGAGAGTAGTGTGTACCCTCGGGGCTAGAATCAGGCCGGGTTCGAGGAGTACTATGCTCTCGGGTGGCGATGGACACGTTCTGGTTTTGGGCGACCCAAGTAAGAGTTAATAAATGTAAGATTCGGTTCTACATATGTCGTGTGGTTAGGAATCCCCAGCTGGGTAGATCAAGTGGTTCGAATCGTCGTTGCTCCACGAGAAAGGAGTCTTGACCTTGCACCAACATCGTCGTTAAGAAATGAAATATGTTGAAGGAATGAGAAAGGATTTGATAAGAAGTGAATAACAAGTGTAATGTTTATATTTATGATTGGGATAGATGCAGGTGCAAAAGTTAGCTATAATTAGGCTATACTAAAACTGGAGCCATAAACTTAATTAAAAGTTTGAAAGTAAGGATGCTCTGGTAGTAAGCTTTTCTGCAAAACTTCTCTTTTCTAGCTTCACTACTTCCCTTAAGCCAGCATATCCTTGGAGTTTTTTTTCTTTTCGTCGGGTAAGTCTTGCTGAGTACAATTGAGTACTCAGGGTTTGTTAACCCCTGTTGCAGGTACTGACTGGTACTGTTAACCGAGGTCATGTCGGTGGGCTCGATATGATCAGGTTGTCCTCTCCTGACTTAGGTGCTCTACCTAAGTTGTCTTCTATAGTTCTACTCGACTTTCGCAATACAAGTTAAGTTTGTAAAAAGTTAACTTAATCATGATTTATAAATTTATTGTTATTATTCTTCCGCACTCTGATGTAAAGTTTTGTACAAATGTTGTAATGTTGTAGTTACTCCTTTGTTGATCCTGGTATGAGTTGTCAAACGTAGTTGAACCGAGGTCCTGCGAGGGCACCCGACAGATCTTCTTAGGTTATCTGGTGTACATGCATCGCTGTCAGAGGTCTTAGGGACAATGACAGGTGCTGTGGGCCATATAATTTAGGAGGTTCTGTGACACTAGACTTCTGAACCACTCCTTTGGGCATCTCCTCTCGACCTAGAGGAGGCACCATGCTGTCTCCCACCACCTAGGGAGCTGGTGGTTCCACCATTGCTATGCCATCTCGTGCAGATGTCTCTGCAGCTGTGAAAGCTACCGCCTTGGATGCTTCCGCCCTGTCCACCGGTGGCTTCGGTGCTTTGTTCCATGGTGGCATGATAAGCTCGAGCGACAACCACGGTGGGTACCAATGTTGTTCGAGGCCTAAACCTTTGAACACCGGGTCACCGCAAAGAGCTTACTGGAAAGCGGAACAACAAGCAAATAGTGGGTGAGCAAAATGAAGGAACAGACTTTATTGATCTTGTTCTTCCTCCCTTTTACATTCCCTCGGTGGGGCTATTTATACATGCCTTTAGCCTTTTGGTGAGACAAAAATGCCCTTACAACCACTACACATTTGGGGAATATTCCCCGCCTCCATGGGCTAGCTCGCCATTCAGAGTTCCCGCCTGCCTTGGGTACCACTGGCCCGAGGGGAGCCGACCAGCCCCGCCTCATGTCGCCTCTACGACCAACCGAGTGGGCCCCTGGCGGACAGAAGTTGTCGGCCACGTGAAGGCGTCTAACCCCTCCAATGGCAAAACCTGCAAAAATGACTAAATGAACCATTATCGACTATTCGCCCGAGCGAATAGCTCAAGCCGATCCCGCACCCCCGGCCGTGTTGGCTTAAGCTAGGTCGTTCTTCCCACCAGGGCGGAAGGAGTTGAGCCGGACGCTGGGTTCGGGTGGACCCATATCGTCGGATCCGCGATTTCGCTCCGACGAAATGGGAGTCAAAGCAAGACTATCATGAAACAGGGCGGCTGGAGCCGCCCCTCATCTCGCCTTGACAAGATGAGAACTCCACAACACATGTTCTCTTTCTCGCGCCGTATCACACTCATCATTTCTTTAAAGCAAAATGTTAGGTGCGCCGACAGGCCGAGACCGTTCATGCCCTTGACGTCCATCATGGAGCCTGCACGAGATGTTATTTGCATTAGCAGGGTGCAGATGGGGCAGTAAATGAGCCCCATGGGGTGCCTAGAGGTGGGGCCTGCCCCCAACACCAAGCAATGCCAGCCTATAGCTCTACGCCGTACCCAAACGTGGGGGATTACGAGGGACGGACAGTGTAGCACCCAAAAATTTCAAATTTTAGAATTAGTGGATTTCAAATAATTTAGATAACAATTAATGGGGAATTATGATTTAAAAAAAATAGAAAAGAATATTTGGTGATGCATTCATGCTGTTGCATTTATTTTACTTTGTGGTGTGGAATTTATTTCATTTGATTTGGTTTAGAAAATTATATTTGAAAAAGGTTTTGGAAAATAAACAAATAAAGAAAAGAAAGAAGAAAAAAATAAAACAACTTACCTTCTCACCTGGCGGCCCGAAGGCCCGCTCGGATCGGCCTGCTCTCCCGCGCCCGCGCTATGCTGCGCTGATGGGCCGTTGCCGCGTCGGTGGGCCGGACCAGAACCGAAGCCACGCCCTCTTTCTTCCTTGTTTCGCTGACCACTGGACCCCACTTGTCAGCGCCCTCTTCTTCCTTCTATCGTGACCGAGCCGGTCTCGAACGTGATATCCACCGAATCAAAACCGTAGTTCTCAGGATTTCCAATCAAATTGAGGTGTCCCAACCCTATTTAAGCTAGATCCGAATCTGCCCTTCCTTTTTGTCCGCAAAATTAAGTAACAATTTTGCCCTAGCCGCGTCGCCGAACCCTAGAAGTCGCCGCGAGAAGCAATTCGACGAGTACGTCATCGTTTTGCCACTGTAAACTACCCTACTGGTTTTAGCATGTTCTTGTGAACATAAGGGTGCCTTCAATTGGGTTGCTAATTGTTTATTGTGCTGTCACCGTGAGCAGGAGCTCGGTCGTCCGCCCTTTTGAGCCGCCCGATTTGTACGAGCCGTTTTCGCTTTCATCTTCGTGTCAGGTGAGATCGTCTTGATTTCCTCAGTCGATTGGTATAGGTATTGCGGTAAATGGTGGTCTGGGGAGCTTGGTTGGTTGCTCCGGCGAGCCGCTGGCCATGACGCCGCCGTGGGGTTGGGGAAGAACGGTGACAGCGCCGCCGGTTTTCTCTGGATGAATGAGGGCCGTCCATCTTGAGATCTGCGGTTTATATTAGAAGATACCCTTTTGGGGGTAGATTTCTTAAAGAGCCCCTGAACTTTTTCAAATTAGAACCCGCCATCCCTAAGCGTAATCCCCGAAAGGTGTTTTCGTGTTTTGAAAGTGTATTCTCTCGCGGTAAATCAAAAATATATTTTTAGATATTTACAGTTTTGCCACTAGGATTGTTTTGGTCATAAAATCTTCGTTTTAACTCCGATTTGATCCGTTCAAGTTGCGTTAGGTTCGTATTTGTGAGCTCTACATGTTAGTATAGTTGTACAGTTAGTTTGGATAATTTAATTTTCGAGTTTATAATTAAGTATTTATTTATCTATAGGAAATCTTAGAAAATTCGTAACTTTCACGTTTTAATTCCGAATTTGGTGATCTTTACGTCTGTGAGATCGTAGGAACGTGTAGAAGAGTTTTATAAACTTTTATTACTGTTTTGTTACTGTTGGTGTACTGTTCTAATTATATCTCTTTGTTTGCTTCGTGTATGTTTGATTGGATGCATGTATGTTGTTGATTGATGATCGAGTATAGAAGGTGAGCAGTTTCTGGATGATCAGGAGTATTACTTTGAGCCAGAACAGCAGTATCACTCGGAGAGTTTTGATCAAGGCAAGTATAACATGGGACTATCCTTGTTACCTATTCACTGAAATTATCATACATATGCATGTGCTTTCCTTGATAACCTTAGAGATTTTAACTTAGTGATTGTTATCTTGATTCCTTGTCAACCTTGGGAATACATTTGGGTAGCTATTGCTAGCGCTTAATTATGAACAATGATCTTGTAATTTGATTAATGGATTAAGCAATCAATCATTAAGATGATTTTATTACTGTTAAAAAGGGGGCTAGAGCATGTGTGTTATTTTGATGTTCTAGTTTCTCTCCATAAGGACTTATCTGTACGTGATCATCTAGGACATACAGTACAGCTATGAGGGCTATATGGCTCTGGCTTTAGTTGCTTAAAGGACCTTTTCTAGCTTGTTAGTGGTTACCTTAAATGGCATAAGAATGGCTTGCCACGTTGGGTGTAGGACAGCCTCTAGTCAATGAGTATTGCCGAGAAGGAAGTGTGCCATTTGAAAAGGGGGATCCTACATCTGCCTGCCGAGTGAATCTAATGGCCCTAACTTGTTAGATGAACCTTTAAGTGGCTTTATATGATTTTCGGTGTTTTGGGAATGGCCTCTCCATGCATTTGGAAGTTATGACTCACAGTGAAAGTGTACACCTCTGCGCAGAGTTAAAAACTAGTATACTAGCCGTGCTCACGGATACGAGCGGCCTTGGAACATTTACAGATAGATGATCACCATTATTATATCATGCTTAATTATTGTTGTTATTATTATGCTCATGTTAATGCTATTCATTATCTTTATTACAATTGATCATTGGTTCATTAATGGGAAGTGGATTACTTTGATGCTACTCAATTGCTAATTACATGATGAATAAAAGCTAAACGCAGTTAAACAGTGTCTAGCCTTTTGTGCCTCATTGTTGACGGTCCTTAAGTATCAATTATAACTATCAAATAAATAGAGAAAAGGATCCAAATGAAACCAACACCTAGACTTAGGGTTTTATCTGACAGAATTCCACGAGTTTTGCTGTTTATCTATTTCTGCAGGGGGTTATCAGGAAATACGGAAGAAAGGCCCACATGTCGGATTAATGACGGGATATTAACCGAACACGTAATTATCTTACATCTAGAAGAGTCCAGAAGCCACGAGAACGAACGGGAGGCGTAACGGAGCCGGACACAGGGCGCCTGCCCTGGTCCTTAGGGCGCCCGCCCTGGCCCCGGAGCCAATCAGGCTCCGCCTCAAGGATTATGCTCCACCGACCTAGAGGATCAAGGAAAACCGCACGATCAATGTCGGTTTGATCCAACGGCCCAGATTTATCCGAAAGGGCTATATAAGCAAGGCCCCTGACCCTGGAGGAGAGGCCCTCGTCTCATACTTCAAACCCTAATTCAGGAGGAGAGCCTCTGATCAAGCACTAGAGCCACCACATCAACTAGATCTCTAGTTAGCATAGCTACATAGGATTAGAACTAGAAGGAGTCAATCTTCGATTGGTTCCCGGATCTGTCAAGAGGATTCTTGGTAATTCCTCTATTGTTCTTCAATTGTTCATCATTGTTCTTCAATATTATGAATATGACTTTGTTCTATTTCAATATATTGGTTATGACTTTGCTCTACTTGATTATATTTGCAATTATATTGTTCTTAGTTTATCATAGTTATATGCTTGTCTTAGTTAGATTGGAATTATATACATGCCTAGGATCGTATAGCGTTTATCCATGTGTACAGTGGGTGAATGATAATTATTGTGTAGACGTGGTGTCTATACCGTATTTATCTGCGATTGCACCCTATATGCCGGATTGTGGGGTAGTTCGCGATAGTGACAGCTTCGTTGATTCTTATATAGTCCCCCTCTCGTGTATAGGGCAGGCAGAGCAACACTATTACAGGGGAGTGATTGCTATGTTCTTCATCTTCCTTGCTAATATTCACTATGCATGGATATAGTCTTTTCTCACCATGATTGCCAAGTATAATTGCACTAACTATGATATGCTAGACTTTATAGTTAATAATAACTTAGGGAATATCTTTGTAGTTCATCCTAATTCCATGCTAATGACTTGCTAGAATATCTGTTGAGGTGCTTATCATTATTATATGTGGCTAGCTGATCAGATTAATTATCTTTGTCACCATTATCACTTTACCTTTACTTAATGTGACATTTATACCTGTATAAAGAGATTGATAAATACTCTCGGTTATACATGCAATGATGTGTACTCAGTTCCATATTCTCATTCCATTATCAACCATGATACTTAGAAATCCCTTCCCAGTGGTAAAAATATAAATAACGATACCTGGAATACTTCCCGGTTAAAATGCTACATCGGTATTAATCTGTGCGCTTGCAGATCCCTTTTATTATTTATCTTGATGAGCAAATGCATATTTCAATACCGCGTCTCTCATGTCATGCTGGGGATGACAACTTGGCTTAAGTGGCATGAGGGATAGGTTTGGCATTTTTGGCGCCGTTATCAGAATTAGAAAACTAAGTCTACTTTTGGTAGTGACGTTAAGAATGCCCAACAAGCATGCTTAAGTATCAAAAATGCCATGCTTGTTGGGCATTCTTATGAACCATGCTTGTTGGGCATTCTTAACGTCACTACCAAAAGTAGACTTAGTTTTCTAATTCTGATAACGGCGCCAAAAATGCCAAACCTATCCCTCATGCCACTTAAGCCAAGTTGTCATCCCCAGCATGACATGAGAGACGCGGTATTGAAATATGCATTTGCTCATCAAGATAAATAATAAAAGGGATCTGCAAGCGCACAGATTAATACCGATGTAGCATTTTAACCGGGAAGTATTCCAGGTATCGTTATTTATATTTTTACCACTGGGAAGGGATTTCTAAGTATCATGGTTGATAATGGAATGAGAATATGGAACTGAGTACACATCATTGCATGTATAACCGAGAGTATTTATCAATCTCTTTATACAGGTATAAATGTCACATTAAGTAAAGGTAAAGTGATAATGGTGACAAAGATAATTAATCTGATCAGCTAGCCACATATAATAATGATAAGCACCTCAACAGATATTCTAGCAAGTCATTAGCATGGAATTAGGATGAACTACAAAGATATTCCCTAAGTTATTATTAACTATAAAGTCTAGCATATCATAGTTAGTGCAATTATACTTGGCAATCATGGTGAGAAAAGACTATATCCATGCATAGTGAATATTAGCAAGGAAGATGAAGAACATAGCAATCACTCCCCTGTAATAGTGTTGCTCTGCCTGCCCTATACACGAGAGGGGGACTATATAAGAATCAACGAAGCTGTCACTATCGCGAACTACCCCACAATCCGGCATATAGGGTGCAATCGCAGATAAATACGGTATAGACACCACGTCTACACAATAATTATCATTCACCCACTGTACACATGGATAAACGCTATACGATCCTAGGCATGTATATAATTCCAATCTAACTAAGACAAGCATATAACTATGATAAACTAAGAACAATATAATTGCAAATATAATCAAGTAGAGCAAAGTCATAACCAATATATTGAAATAGAACAAAGTCATATTCATAATATTGAAGAACAATGATGAACAATTGAAGAACAATAGAGGAATTACCAAGAATCCTCTTGACAGATCCGGGAACCAATCGAAGATTGACTCCTTCTAGTTCTAATCCTATGTAGCTATGCTAACTAGAGATCTAGTTGATGTGGTGGCTCTAGGGCTTGATCAGAGGCTCTCCTCCTGAATTAGGGTTTGAAGTATGAGACGAGGGCCTCTCCTCCAGGGTCAGGGGCCTTGCTTATATAGCCCTTTCGGATGAATCTGGGCCGTTGGATCAAACCGACATTGATCGTGCGGTTTTCCTTGATCCTCTAGGTCGGTGGAGCATAATCCTCGAGGCGGAGCCTGATTGGCTCCGGGGCCAGGGCGGGCGCCCTAAGGACCAGGGCGTGCGCCCTGTGTGCAGCTCCGTTACGCCTCCCGTTCGTTCTCGTGGCTTCTGGACTCTTCTAGATGTAAGATAATTACGTGTTCGGTTAATATCCCGTCATTAATCCGATATGTGGGCCTTTCTTCCGTATTTCCTGATAACCCCCTGCAGAAATAGATAAACAGCAAAACTCGTGGAATTCTGTCAGATAAAACCCTAAGTCTAGGTGTTGGTTTCATTTGGATCCTTTTCTCTATTTATTTGATAGTTATAATTGATACTTAAGGACCGTCAACACTCATGAACCCTGTGTTGTACTTGTTGAGTTCGACATGGACTCACCCTTGCTATTTCCACCATAACAGATGAAGATTATGAGGAAGATTATCGTAATGAGTACTAGTCTTGGTGTCAACCAGTCAACCGTGTCCCTGTGTTTGGAGTTTCCGCTGGAGATCTACTATTAGTCATTAATATTTATCGTTCAAGACTATGTGTTAAATACTTATTCGCTATGTAATAAGCACTGTGATGATACTATGTAATTTGTCTACTTGTGTGTGCGATCATGTCCTAGGGCGCACATGAGTCTTTTATGCATCCTATTTTTGTCCTTAAAAATTAGGTGTGACAGATAGGGTTGTCACCACCTGCAGCCTACCCCTCAATCATGGAGTACAAGGCAAACGAAGGTAGCCTCTAGTCTAGACACCACGTCTACGCTATTGACTACTACTCTAGCATCGATCAGGGTAATTCGTCTTTATTAGGAGCTCTCTACTAGAGTATCCACCACGGTGATGGATGATGAACCCGCAGATAAGTAAGAGAAAAGCTTAACTAATTAAAAACTTTATAAGCAAAAGAACCATGAACACTCACATAGCGGAAGATTTCATTGAAGTATAGGTGTTCATTGAGGTACAAGCAGGAGAAGACCGATAGGTCTAGCACTTCCCCGAACCCTCCATCACACCTCTCTATTGGTATTTATTAACTTATCACTTGTTTTAGTAGTCAGCTATTAATTACCTACATCTCCTAGCATTACTTGTACTAGGTTGTCATCCCTAGTGATAATGCCAGAGATGCTTGTTGGCTCTACCTAGTATCACTATTAGAATGATACTAAGTAGTTCTTTATTATTTCATATGACTAGGAAGAATATAAAGATATATGAATGAAAAGAATTCTGCAAGCACACAGATAATTATACCATTGTAGCACTTCACCCAGGAGTATTCCAGGTATCATTTTTTATATTTTACCATAGAGAAGGTCTAGCATGGACATGTATTGATAACTTATAGTATTGATGGAGAAATAAATCACAACCAATACGCTACTCACAATAGGGGTAAATCATAGGATAAAATATATATATATTATAAGTATTGATTAATGATAAATCACTCAGAGCACTCCTATCTATGGCATTAGCATGGTCAGGTAGAATATTAGAGGAATAATTCCTAAATCATTCTTAATTACAAGTCAAAGCATACATTGATTAGTACAATTACACCTAGTAGTCATGGCTAAGATCATCTTCATATCTACAGATAAGGGATATAACTAAGGAGGATTAAGAACAGAGCTTGCTCCTCCTTCGTAACCATATCCCACTTCTATGCCTATATTCGGGGAGTGGACTACAAAGGACTCAACGGGAGTGTCACATCCGCGATCTACCACATGGCCCAGAATATAGTGTATTCGTAGGTAAACAATGTATAAGCATCACGCTTACACAACATCGACCACCCACCCCATATACTTTAGAGTAAGCACTATACGAACTTATGCATAAACATAATGATAAACTAGCTATACTAAGTATATAATCAAAGTAGATGATGAACATAATAACAAAGAACATGAATAAGATGAATACTATTATTGGCATAACAATTGTAACAAGCATATAAAAATAATGGAGTTAAAAAACAGAGGGGATACAAGGATTATACCAAACCACGCTTTTGACAAGATTGGAAATCCAAATGAAGCCTGTTTACCTCCCTCTAGACCTAACCTAACTAGCTATGCCCTAGAATATGGTGGAGCTTTGAAGAAGATTAGGGTTTTTGTCTTAAATTGACTTATGCCTCAGGGGGGCAGGGCCTGGTATATATAGCCCAGAGCTTCCAACATGAGCCCTTGGATCAAACCGACTTAAGAAACGACGGAGATGCAACCTAAGAGGCAGTAGGAAACCAATGTTCGAAGGAGGGACTGACATGTGGGGCCAGGGGGTCAGCCTCCCGAGGTCTGCTTTGGGGGGTTGCCTTCTGGGGTCCTCTGGAATCTTCTAGAGTTGTTACCGCGGTGGATAAGCGCGATTAAGTCTGACATGTAGGTCCTCCTTGACGATTTTCTGGATAAACCCTGCAGAAATCATAGATTCACCAAAACTCGTGGAATTTGTTAGTTTAAACACCTAGACCTTTGTTGGTGATCACAATTGTGCCCTTATACATGTTTCTTTGACAGTTTATAATGGTTGTTAACTACCGTCAACACCCTCCCTACTACATAACTCTAGATAGCTATGGCCTAAGCCTTAGAGTGTTGCTCTTGCTTCTTGCTCTCTTCCTTTGTGTGTTGTTGTTGAATGAGGAGGGGGTGGCCTCCTTTTGTAGGCGGAGAGGAAGAATAATCCCATGGCATATTCCCTTGATTCCTTCCTAAAATAACCAAACCGCCATCTTGAGCATTAATTCCACCTCGATACCCATGTAACCGTTGTTAGAGAGGTGGCAAGAGTCAACCGACCAAACATCGGGCCGATCGGAGTAGGTGGGGGTGTGGCTGGCCGCACCTGGGCTTGGTCCAAAATGGCCCAACTTTGTTGGGTCGCCTCCTGTGATCCTCTGGACTTGGCCCATGGTGGTTTCACACGGAGTTGAGTTGGTTTGGTTTGGTTTTGTCCTTATTCTCCACTCTTTCAGTCCCTGATTCTGTTGGTAAGTGGCCATCTTCCCTTGGACTCATGTCGGATGTCTATAATGCTGCATTTCATGTACACTTTAGACTCATTTTCTGTATAATCCCGACATGTCCTCCTGCAAATGAATAATCACCAAAACTCGTGGAATTGATTAGTTATAAGTCCTAATTCTAAGTTTGGTGTTTATTTAGCAGTTTTTATATGAAAGTTGGCTATTAGAAATTGGAGTTAAGGACCACAAACAACCAGTATGCTTCTCAGTTTACTAACTCTAATGTTGCGTCGTTTGCTCATCCTACGCCTTTCTATTGAGCAGGTTGGAGGCCTAGAGGACATATGGCTCGTTGACTCCGGATGTTCGCGCCACATGATCGGATGTTCCAAATGGTTCTCTAGCCTCAACCCTGTGCATGGTAAGGAATGGTAAGGAATACATCACATTCGAGGAAAACTACAAAGATAAGCTAGTCTCTCATGGAGCCATCAAGGTTAATGAGAGTTCATTCTCAAATATGCTGCTTTGGTTGAAAATCTTCATTTCAATCTTCTTGAGGTTGGGTTTGAGGTGCGTTTTAAGAAGGGCTTGTCGCATGTTTTGGACTCTTGATGAAACATGATTTGCCGGATTTCTCCTTTCGGTCGAGTGTTTCGTGTTGATTTCTCCAAGTCCTTTGGCCCTTCTCCGTGTCTTGTGGATGGATCTTCTTTTGAGCTTTGAAGTGGCTTTGGAGGTTAGAGAATTTGAGCTTTGATCTACTTGCTAGACTCAGTTCACTTTGACACATCCAAGGATTGCTCAAGATTTGAGAAAGATCTTGTGTGCCACCCGTGTCATCACGGGAAGATGGTTGCCGTTTCTCACCCATCTATGAACAAGGTTATGACCAAGCGACCCGACCTTTAGTCTTGGTTGGAGCCATCAACTGGGACTAAAGGTCCCTTCTTGATCAACCTGCGGCACTAGCTAACCGTTGGACCTAGGACTAAAGCTGACTTTAATCCTGGGCCAAGGGCAACCAGGACTAAAGCCTAAAACCGTTGCTCGATGCTCTACCAGTGAACACATACTATCATCTTGAAGTGTAATTATTTTACCAACAAAGAAGATAAAAAAAACAAATGATACACCAAAATAAACCAGTACATGACGTAGATTCACATTCATAGCGATCATCGCCTCAGGTGATCTCTTATCCAAGTTCATTTGGTGTATGGTGTTTATGTCGATCATATCATGCATAACGCATTGATCAGAAAAAAAAAATATCATGCATAGCTCAACAATGCGTCGACATTGAAACCATCATCTTCCTGCACGGCTGCTGCACCTCCCTACGTACATGTACCTGCAGATTATTGTATTATATATTCACTCGGGGACGAGATAGACACGCGCGCTCATACGTGTACGTTGTTTGGATCCAAAACATGAACACGGCGATGGTTATAGCTCCTCGGTTGAGCATCAGTTAGTCTGTCTGGCGCTCTTGGTGACCTCGGCAAGCGTCTTGTCGGTGCGGCGGATGAGATTGTATGCCCACGCTCCGGCTGCCGCCCCGGCGAACGGCCCGAAGATGTACACCCACAGTGACCTGTACTTGTTCCCCACCAGCGCCGGTCCGATGCTTCTCGCCGGGTTCATCGACGCTCCAGACACCGGCCTGCCCATCGCGATCGGAAACGAGAAAGTTCAAATCTGACAAAACGCATGCATGCCGGTGGTGTTTTGTTGCACAACCTAGCTAATTAACTGATGAGAGCAGTAAGCAAGCAGTGACATACGCACCCAGCAAACAGCGCGTTGAGGATGATGGTTCCGCCCACCGCGAGCCCAGCCATCTGCCCGACCTGCACAGCAGAGGCGTCCATCATCAGTTCGTTTATGTGTCGCATGCGAGAATGGGGATGGCTTTGCTATTATACTATATATTACCGCTCGGTCGTCGGTGGCCACGGCCATGATTACGAACATGAGGTAGAAGGTGATGAAGAACTCCAACACGAGAGATTGGATGTTGGAACCACCGTCTGCATGCACCGTCACCGAGGCGCGCAGGTGCTCCCCGCCGAACATCAGCCGCAGCACCAGGCTCGCCATCGCCGCGGCCACCGTCTGCACCAGCATGTACGCCGGGACCTGCGCCGCGCATGCATGTGCAGATGATCAACATGCGACCGATCGAGATGGACGAGCAGGTCTGGCTAGCTAATAATCAATGTCGTCGCACGCCACCGCCGTTTAGTTTTTAGCTACACATGACATGCCTTCCTCCAGGGGAACCGGCCGGAGATGGCGAAGCCGACGCTGACGGCGGGGTTGATGTGCGCGCCGGAGACGTGGCCAACGGCATAGACCATGGCCATGACGGTCATCCCCCACACCAGGGCGACGCCTGGGAACGTGGCCTTGCCGTCGTTCTTGTCGTTCACCGTGATAACCCCGCAGCCGGCGAAGATCAGGAAGAACGTTGCAAAGAACTCCGCAACGAGCTGGATGATGGCGAAACCAAGTGCAGAGAACTAGTCAGGGAATGCATGCAACGAGACTACGAGAGACAAACAGCTAAGTAGCTAGGTCTATATACAGAACAGCATATATGTAGCCCGTCGATCATATATATCTAACTAACCAATGCAAGATGATTGTCGGTCACCTGCTGAATGAAAGAAACTGAGGCCGACAGGCCGCAGAGCGCATCGTCGTCAGCCTCTGCCTCAGCAGCAAGCTGCGGCTCGTCGATGGCGTACGCTTCCGACTTGTCCTTCCTCCCTTCCTCCACGGACACCTCGAACACCGACCCGTTGGTGTAGGAGTCGTCTTCTCGCCTTGCCATCCTTCTCTCTTCTGCCACAGAACAATACGTACGCTCCGACGTGAACAGCAGGAGAATTGGCAGAGAGACTCGAAGCAGGGACGGGACCACCGCTGCTCGATCGAGCGAAACACTGCTTATATATGAGCAAGGAGTTGACGTGACAGCGGTCGCTGTTCCATTACATATGATCTCTGCTGAGCTTGTTTTGCTCACCATGCCCTGTCTCTTCCCCTTCCTTCTTCGGATGCTCCGAGAGTTATTTCGATGTCTACTTTAATAATCATTTCAAGATTCAGGCGAGATGATATATGGCCAGAGGTGACAAAAAATGGACCGGGAATTCCTAGGGTACGAAGCCCAACGAACACGACATATAACCGACAACGGGCAATGTCAAAGGATGAAACGAAGGTTACAAAACCAGGATCCTCCCTTCTGCAAGCGGTGTACGTGTGCGCATACTTTCAAAGCACTACCACGTGTGTACCAACGACGGCAGCAAACTTCTTGTGAAAGTGACTTTTAAATGCCTGTAGGCAGCAACAGACAATAAAAATCATGAATGCATTGACAGTTCCAACGAATTCATCGGATTTTCATATGCAAGATGAACTCTTTTGACTTCCGGAATAGGCAGATTTAGTACGAACACTCACCATTCCAAGAGTTTTAGGGGCGATAAAAATGTTTAATTTTGCCACTAGCTAGTGTGAACAATAAGATCCTACACAAACGACCACCACCACTACCGGCCACACCAATGCCGGTTGCCCCAATGTTTTTCTTTTATTTTAAATGTAGTAAAACTTTAAAAAGAGCACATCTCAAATTAAATTTCTAAAAATTAGGCCTTTTAGTCGCGTCAAAAATCGTAGCACGACTCTCCACTTTGGTGACACCATATGCATTGGTGTGACTCAATGGATACGCTGGCATCACCACGAGCACTTTCCACGCATTTTGCTTAATGTGGCGGTGGAGTCTCGTCATTCTTGTTGGCGTGACTCGCTTTGCATACATTTCCTTATTGATATTGATCCAAAATGAAGGATCAAGAGACCTTCAAAAATCATGTAATTTTTGCTTGGATCTAGGATCATATATATAGCTTTTGAAATTTTAAATAGATGCTAAAGATCAATCACAACCCATTTTGCTTGGATCTAGTGTCATAAATTCTGAAACTTTTAACTTAAAATTCTTCCTGGATGTTATATTTTAGTTTTGGTTAAGCCAGCACATGTGGGGATCTATGACGATTTGTTTACGTCATAAATCATGAAAATGCCGTCATACCAACAAAATATAGAGTGTTTGTGTGATGAAAACCTATTTGTCTTAGATCACGTGTGTTAAACCATGCTTTATTACGGAAGCATGTTTTTGTCATAGGTTTTATAATGATCCTTATTGAGTCATAAATCTTATCTTATCTTATGCTTTTATAAAGCAAAACTTCACTAGCTATTTATCTCAACATGCAAGTTGTCCAACTAGACAGTGCACTATCACATATAATTAAAATCCACTAAGCAAAACCCCACTAGCTATTTATCTCAACATGCAAGCTGTCCAACTAGACAATGCACTGTCACATACAATTAAAATCCACTAACACCTGCAACTGTAATGTCCACATCAGCAAGACACATAAGCATTTTGTTGTCCACGTCATCATACCACGCAATCCAATAATCCGCAATTCCTGCAACAATGCGTGGGGTAAGCTTCTAGTTTATAACACTTGATTTTCGTCACTATCCAATCCAAAAAAAAGTCACTAAATGCCTTGAGAACTATTAGGGCATCCAAAGTGTATGAAATAGAGTAGGTCCTAAGCATTTAAGGATGACCTTATACACAAGAGCAGCAAGTCCTAAAGAGGTCTTAAGCTCAAAAATCTTAGGATCAGGCCTCAAGCTTGAGGCTTTTAGGCTCAGCGAATAAAGAAATCACGAGAGTGGAAATGAGACATTGGGGTAAATAGGAGTACTAGCAACACTTTTTTTAATTTCATAGGCATTTTTTTGGAACCGACAATGCGAAAGGCTAGTGAAAATGGAGATGTTCCACTAGCATCGCCTGTGTAAATCCATTCACATTGGATGTAGTCTTAAAGCCAACCACTTGTGTAAATGGATTTACACTGACGGCAAACTTGAGCCAATTGCCTATGTAAATGTTTTACGCAGGCAGTTTATGTAACACAGCCACTTGTCGGTATATTGGGCCCCGGATACCCGCGCTACCAGGAGATAAGCCCGACTAGGATGGGGTGGGATGAGCCTACAAAGGAAGAGAACCAAAGCCTACAAAGGAAGAGAACCAAATCGGATAGGGTACATCGACTACGTGGAAGACGAGATATCGAGTAGATAGGCTTAGAAGCCAAGCAAATCATGTTGATCTACTCATATTTGATAGGATCTCCCTGTAACAAACTAGCAAACTATAGGTTCGTATCATTCGACATCCTATCTATAACCCTACCCCCGGACAATATCTGGGGAGGTAGAGGCAACCCATTAGTAGACTTGACATGCACCACTGGGAACCCTAGACAAACTCATCAATGCCCATTGTAAACCCAAGCATATGACATATGAGAAGCATCCTCCACTGGACATAGGGTACCCTATACCAAAACCAGTATAAATATTTGTGTCTCATATGTTATCCCTCTGATTCCCTACACACAAAACATTGATTTACTTGATAGATTGTAAATCCTATGACACCTGGCGCACCAGGTAGGGGAACTTTATGCACAGATTCCTTTCAAGTGCTTCAAATGGAAATCATCTTCAACATCGATAACTGTGACACCTTTGCTTTAGGCTCCACAATCTCCTTTATAGCCTGGATTATATTGTGGATCAACTTGGTGATCGACATAAGATCCCAAGCCAATCATGTAGGTGGAGCGAGTCGCACCCCCTCTGCATGTTCCTCGTGCGGGCTGGAGGACATCGTGGCCGCTAATGCACCTGCACTTCACATGGATCTTCATCTCTGGGACCCCTTCATTAAGTACAGTCGTGAACATGTCATCGACCAGGCCATTGACTTCTTGCTAAGATCCCTTTCATTGAGATCAAACAAAGCCGAGAAGGAGTTACCGCATGAGATCCTCACTAGGTTCCCCATGGGCCTAAGGAATGCGGTGACTACATATTAGCATGCGCTCGCTATGAAGTTTGCACCTGAAAGTCATAGCACTCATGACTCAAACTTCATGGACATGGCGGATTTTGATGGTCTGGAATGCTCAGACCTAGATATCCGAAATATGACCTGCTCTCAGATCAACAACATGGTTGTTTCCTACTCAATAGAGTTCTCGAACTCTGATGACACAAGTGAGATGAGCCATTACCCCTCAAAGGATTGCTTCATGGTAGAGTTAGATTTCAAGAGCCACTAGGCCAATGGTCATCTAGTCAATGGTGATAATAGCATGGCGACGGAGGTAGGAAACACATAGAACATCCCTCAACATAGCCCCAGCCATGTTGATATTGGATCACCCTCCAAGATCTTAACGCCTAGGCTGAGGTTGAGATGATTGAACAACATCAACATTGACTATTGCAGTAGCTCAACCGACTCGAGGATGAATGCCAAGAACTCTAGCGCCAACAAGAAGACCTCAAGGGTGAACTCAATCCCTACTACCACAACGAAGACCTCTAGAGAAGAGGCAGACACACCCAAGAATCCATCTTGCATGGGGACAATGATGTCTAGATCCACCCTCGACCAAGCCAGAACCTAGAAGCAGCAATGCAGATTCTCGATGATCTGCAACCATCTTCTACAGAGCACACACATCGATCACATTGAACTCCAAATGCTCATCCAGAACTTAACGAAGTAGTTGCCCAAGAGCAACCATACGCGATCATGTGTCACAAGAAGTTGTCGCCAGCGACATGATATGATGCCTCATTGCCATGTGGCTCGATGTTGCGATAGTGACCTCGTGAAGGAATAGGCAAGCATCGACCTTCCATCCCTAACCCTCGCGAGGAGTCGGTCCACCATCAGATCGGAGATCATAGGGATGCACGGGACACAAATGCACGACAGCGTGCACATGGCAACCTCAACCAAGAATGACATCATCGGAAACACGTTGCTATGAAGAGAGGGCCCTAGGAGAAGACAAGCAGGGTGGCCGCCTAGGGCCCCAATTCCAAGGGACCCCACCCTAGATATGTACACAGTATGTATACGGCCTGTCAATTGTCGACGTCCAACAGCGAAGCATTGCCCGCTTGCCCAAGGGTCAAGGCCTAAAGTAGTTGGTGTATGCGTAAACGGTACGCCTAGTGCCCGGATGTCTGGCGCCAAGACGCATCCGGATGCACCTCAGAAAATAGCAACCGCATACAGAAAACAGCGCCAGCATGCGTGCGCGCGTCCCCATCCACGGCCTATCTCCTCCACACCCCCATCCCGCCACCGTGATACCATCTCAGGCGTGCTCCCTATGCAAGCCCCCCTGCTGTGCCCCCTTTCGCAGGCCAGTGCAGCGCCATGCCTGTTTCACGCTGCACGCGGCGCCCGCGCCGCCTGAGTGACAAGAGAGGAAGGGCGTGAGGCGCCTCCGATTTGGAAGGACCTAGTCACGGCGTCGTATGGATGCCCTACCGGCTCCGGAAGAGACGATGCTATAGAAGATGGGGAGGAGAGATGCAACATCCGATCCACTTTTGAAACATCCGAATACAACGGTTGCAACATACGTCTGAAGGCAGTTGAAACACTTGAAACATGCTT
Source organism: Saccharum spontaneum (assembly GCA_022457205.1). NCBI lineage: Eukaryota > Viridiplantae > Streptophyta > Magnoliopsida > Poales > Poaceae > Saccharum > Saccharum spontaneum. Next base: position 42,894,447 of record CM039615.1, on the reverse strand, counting down.
CTGAAATACTTAAAAAAAACACCTAAACCACACTTGAAAACCATTGCAAACCATATGCAACATTCAAATAAACACATGCAACATATGTGTGAAACATATGCAACATCCAGATAAACATAATTGCATCATACGTCCAAAAAACACAAATGAAACCTCTAAAACATCTTAAACACTCGAAACATACTCTTGCAACATGCCTCTGAAATAATTATAACATATGCAACATGTGCTACATCCCCCGATCTACTTTTGCAACATCCATATGATTCAACTGCAATATATCTCTGAAATGTAAGCACTGGATATAGGTTCTTAATTATAAATTCTAATGTGCCTAATATGTATGTTGATATTATCATGGAGTCAAGAGACGCTACATTTTTTGAGAATGAGTTTCCCATGAAAAATACACCTAGTGAAACAAGTCATGAGACTATAATTCCCCATGAATAAGAACTGTCTATTCCTATAGATCATGCTGAGGATTCTCACATGCACATCCCTGAGGAGGATGACACTATAGTCACTTGAAAGAGCAAGAGACAGAGATTTGCAAAATCTTTTGGTGATGACTTTATAGTGTACCTTGTGGAAGACACACCAACCACCATTAGAGAGGCATATTCCTCTCCTGATGCTGACTTATGGAAGGAAGAAGTAAGGAGTGAACTGGATTCTATTATGTCTAATGGAACTTGGGAGGTCGTTGATCATCCTTATGGTTGTCAACCTATAGGATGCAAGTGGATCTTCAAGAAAAAGCTTAGGTCTGATGGTACAATTGAGAGGTACAAGGAAAGACTTGTGGCCAAAGGATATACCCAGAAAGAGGGTGAAGATTTCTTTGACACCTATTCACCAGTGGCTCGATTGACTACTATTCATACATTAATAGTCGTGGCAGCCTCTTATGGTCTTATCATTCATCAGATGGATGTTAAGACAGCTTTCCTAAATGGAGAGTTGGATGAGGAGATCTATATGGATCAGCCAGAAGGGTTCATTGCGGATGGTTAAGAGAACAAGGTGTGTAGGTTGTTAAAATCATTATATGGCCTAAAACAAGCAACTAAGCAATGGCATGAAAAGTTTGATCATACTCTTACAGCTGCTGGTTTTGCTGTGAATAAAGCAGACTCGTGTGTGTATTATCAGTATGGTGGGGGTGAGGCTGTTACGTTGTGCCTTTATGTTGACGACATATTGATCTTTGGATCAAACCTCAATGTGATTGAGGAAGTAAAGAAACTTCTATCGAGCAATTTTGATATGAAAGATTTGGGAGAAGTTGATGTCATTCTAAACATCAAGCTTATTAGAGAAGGTTGTAAGGTCCAAATGGCTAGAGGGGGGTGAATAGCCTATTTAAAAACTACAAGCTTCACTAAACAACCACGTTAGTATAAAAGATGGCTAAGCTAATTCTAGCACTAGCTCAACTACACTATGCAAGCCACCTATACTATTCTAGTGAAGCAAGGCTATGATCTCTAATACACACCAACAAGACTAAGTCACTAAGCTACTTACTCCTATGTGATAAAAGCTACACTAAGATTAGTACAAGAAAGTAAAGACCAAGTGACTTGATTCTTATACCAACGATGTAGAGAAGTAATGCACTTGAAGAATCAATCACAATGATCAACCACAAGAGAAATCCTCGGCAAAGAGATGACACAAGATTTTTACCGAGGTTCACTTGCTTCCCGGCAAGCTACTCCTCGTTGTGGCGATGCACCCACTTGTCGGTTCGCGAGCTAATCGACTATCAAGAGTCGAGCCCTCGGCGGGCGCCGCACAACCGCACACAAGATGGGGATCCTCCAAGCCACGAGCTCCACTAGAGTATCCAATTAGCGAACTCCCGCGGGGAAGGATCAAGAACCCCTTACAACACTTGGTGAGGGCTCCAACAATCTCCAATTGCGAGCTCAATCACCTTCGCTGCTCCAAGCCATCTACCATGTCGGGAAACACGGAAGAGTAACAAGAAATCCGCAGCAACTCGAAGATCAAGTGCCTCTAGAATGCAACTTTCAAGCAATGCACTTGAATCTCACTCAATCTCACTCAAGATGAGCAACTAAGCAAAGAGATGAGTGGAGGGGTTGTTCTCTAGCTCAAAGGATGTCTCTAGGTCTCAAAATGTGCAAGAGTTACCCTCAAACCCCGGACATCCTCTATTTATAGCGAAGTGGTACGCAACTAGCCGTTACCGGACGACTCAGTGAAAATCGCGCTGACCGGACGCTCCGGTTAGGGTGACCAGACACGTCCGGTCACTACAGGACAAGCGTGAACAGTGCGCGTCAGAAGTTACCGTTGCCATGACCGGACGCGCTCTAACGTTTGACCGGACGTGACAGTGTCAGCGTCCGGTCGCGGTCCAGTAAGCTCCCGTCGGGACCGGACGCGTCCGATCACACGTGCCCTCTGTGCTGTACTCCTGGGTGCGTGACCGGACGCGCCGGTTCCGCAAGGGACCGAACGTGCCGGTCCGCGACCCTTCTCACACGCGCGTCTGTCTGTGGTTTGAACTGACCGGACGCGCCAGCCGCGTCCGGTCAATTCGACCACAGCGTCCGGTCACTGTATTTTCAGTGATAATCATTTCGGACTTTCGCCACCTTTTCTCGCCTCCGGTGCAATAGAAAATAGGCATTTTATTTCCTCGAAAACGCTTGGATCCCGCGCTCACAAGCTCGGCGGGAGGGAGAGCGAACCCCAAACCCCTTACTACAGCTCAAACACCACCGCCTTCGCAAATGTGCTAACACCACCAAGTGTACACCACAATGTGCATGTGTGTTAGCATTTCACAAACATTTTACAAGGTGTTATGTTAGCTCTCAACTAGATCCTAATGCATATGCTCAGGACATTGATCTAGTGGCACTTGATTCCCGAGCTAACCGTGATTGCCCCTTTGATAGTCGGCTATGTATCCTAAATCTAGTCAATCACTTCTCTACTCATCTTAGACCGGAAAAAGGAAAACCCTATGGTTATACCTTTGCCTTGCGCTCTTAGATCCTTCTCTTCCACTTGATCATCATGTCCATACACCATCTCTTTTGTGATCTTGTGGCCACCACTCCTTGCCACATACACCTTCATTACATGTGTTGCTTATGCCTAACTCAAAACACTTAACACATGGCATTAGCAACTTGGTGTCATTAATTACCAAAACCAAACTTGGGCTTTCAAAGGTGATGGTGGGGTAACTTTGTTACAATCCCATTATGTGGAAATGGTGTTGAGTCACTTTGGTTTTAGTGACTGTGATCCTGCTCCTACACCTTCTGACCCTAGCATGATATTGAGGAAAAATCGAAGAATTGCAAGGGATCAATTGACATACTCTCAGATCATTGGCTCACTCATGTATCTTGCGAGTGCAACAAGACCTGACATCTCTTATGCTATGTGCAAGCTGAGCCGGTTTGTTTCAAAACCAGGAGATGAGCACTGGCGTGCTCTTGAGAGAGTGTTGCTCTATCTGAAAGGTACTATGACATATGGTATTCATTATACTGGAAACCCAAGAGTGCTAGAAGGCTATTGTGATGCCAATTGGATTTTTTATGCTGATGAGCTTCATGCCACAAGCGGATATGTGTTCTTGCTTGGAGGTGGCGCTGTTTCCTGAAAGTCTTATAAGCAGACTATCATAACAAAGTCTACAATGGAAGCAGAACTCGCAGCATTAGACACTGTTGGGGCTGAGGCTGAGTGGCTTCGTGATCTCCTAATGGATTTACTGGTAGTTGAAAAACCGATACCGGCTATTTCCATGAATTGTGACAACCAGACTATGATTACAAAAGTCAACAGTTCCAGGAATAACATGAAGTCTACAAGGCATGTTAAGCGAAGATTAAAATCTGTTAGAAAGTTGAAAACCTCCAGAGTTATAACGGTGGATTATGTCCACACATTGAATAATCTGGCAGATTAATTCACTAAGGGTCTGTCACGCAATGTGATAGAAAGTGCATCGAGAGAAATGGGTATGAGACCCACATGAAATCTACTATAGTGGTAACCTGCTCTATGTGATCGGAGATCTCGTGAAGTAGAGTGGTGAAACATGCTAGGAGTAGATTGAGAGGAAAGATCCCTTTCTTGACTCATTTCTGATGCACATCTTTCCTATCTGTAAGGCGGGATGGTATTTACCTTAATGTATTCCAAGAGTCTTATAAAGGTGAGATGTTGTCCTACAGAACATCTTTTGAGGAGTACACCTATATGAGTCAGACTGCTGGTCACAGTCTATGGGACTTGGGTAATCTCTAAATACTCATGAAAGGCACAGAAGTGTGACTTATATGCTTCAAAACAGCGGGGATGCCTTTTGCAGCCTAGTATCAGCTAAGGACTTGAGTGAATATCTTCTCACACAAAACTGTCAATTCAAGGCATAGTCCATTGTTCAGTTGTGGCTGAGTGAAACTCTTGTTCTAGATGGATGTTCGACTTAACAGTCTCCATCGAAACACTGGTATATCAAAGAATTATTATTCTGATACTTCATCGTTACAAACCCTAGAGTTTGGTGGGGATTGTTGGATTTATTATGGGTCAGGCCCATTTAAGTTTAATAAATCAATAAACTCTATGGTGTGTAATTATGGACAATATGAGTTGTACCGGATTGGAATTCTAAGGGTCCTTGACTTGACTTATATGGTGGAAGTTATTCTGCTTAAATTGAGAAGTTAAGAAACGGACAAAGGCGTGCCACACACGCGCGCGCCGCCACCGCCACCGGCCGGGCCAGGCCATGGGCGTGGGCGTGGGCGTGGCATGGTAGGCAGGCAGGCAGCGAGTGGGCAAGGCGTGGTGTGGTTGTGTTAATTTTTAGCACTCACTAACCGCGGGAGTTTCAACTGAGAGTTGAACTCTTCACATGCCTCACTAACCGCGGGAGTTTCAACTGGGAGTTGAACTCTTCACATGCCCGCCCCCCTCCTCCTTCCTCTTCCAGACGCATAGATAAAGGTAGAGAGTCATGTCTCTTCGGTACACGAGAGAGAATACAGAACCACATTTCAGCCACAACGAAGGTTTCTCTATCTCCTCAATCCGCGCGCACGGAGAAGGGAGAGGGCAGGTGCCTCCGAAGCCCTTGCCGTTCGAGACCTTGCACGAGGGATCGGCAATTAGTTTTTGGGGAGCGTCTACGCGACTGCCCAAATCACCGCCGTTCGTCATCTTCTTCCTCGAGTTCTTCATCTTCTTCCCTTCATCATCTCCTACGACATGATGAAGGAGGTTGGACAAGGATTGGGATCCTCGGAGCGCATGCGAGGGTATGATTGGTTCATCTCCCTGCTGTTTTACGTTTTCCAGATCATGCTTGTTTCAGTGGTATATCCATGTTGTTTCAAACGCTGCTATGAGTCTGTTTCGTTTGTTCAGTTATATCGTTTCTGTTTATATTATGTGTCTGTTTCTGCTATAAGATATATGTCATGTCTGCTTGTTTCGTTGGTTCAGTCAAGTTGTTTCATACATTGTTGTCTGTATGTTTCAGTAGTTCTGTCATGTCGTTTCACATGCTGTCACATGTTTATTGTTGTTATGAGATATATGTTTTGCCTTACTGTTATGCTTCATATATCTTGCTTTTATGTTTTAAATAATCGCATGCTTCACATGATAATTGATCACATGTTCCATATTGTTATGGATATGTTTGATATCATGATTTCAATGGTTAATAATCTTTTATATGTCATCATCATAACGTTAATTTGTGGAATTTAAAATGACATGGGAATTGCCTAATATTCTAACAGCATATCACCACCGTTTAGGAACTACAGCACTTCAGACCTAACTCGATCACCCAGAGCTTTTAGGTCTCTAATGCTCTCAAGTGCTACAAAGACTTCTTCACTAGTAAACGGGGTAAGGAGGGATTCATTCATCTCATGACTAACACAAGTCCTTACACAACACAGCACCTCGCCACAATGATTACCTGCATAGGACATAAAAAGATTTTGATAGTGGTTAGCAACAAAAATCTTCAGTCTCTCCCCTTCCACCACGATGCCACCATCTCCTTTAAGCTTCTTAATTGTGTTCTTCTACGTTTTGAGGCATAAGCATGAAAGAACTTTGTATTCCGATCTCCCTTCAAAAGCCAGGCTATATGAGCTCTTTGCTTCTAGTAGACATTAAGTTGATCCTGCAAGCGTTCGAGCTTATACCGCAACAAATGTTCCCGGTCCACTTGTTCTTGAGAGATACTCCACCTCCTACAAATTTCCAATTCCTTCTTAGCTTTCCTCACTCTCTTTTGTAGCTCCCCTAACACCTCTCGATCCCACACCCATAACTCCTTTAAGATTTCTCCCTGAATTTGTATCATATTGTTCCCTCCTTTTTCTATCAATGCAGCCCATGCTTGCTGTACTTTAGTTTGACACTCTTCTTCCTCTAACCACCTGGCCTCAAATTTCTGCATTATTTCCATTAGACTTCCTCTAAATCTATCTTCCCTCTGCCCCACATCAACAATAACTGGACGATGGTTTGAATGTCTCGGATCTCCATTTTTAACCTTCACCAAAGGGAACCTTCTCCGCCATGTGATGTTCGCTACTGCACGGTCTAGCCTTTCTTTTATATAGCTGGCCGCCAAGTGATGGTGATTACGCCATGTTAATGGATCCCATGTGTAACCCAGATCATGTAAGTCACAATCCCCCAAGGCCTTCTTGAAACTCTCCATACATGTTTCTGCTCGTGGTGGACCTTCCTTCTTCTCACAGTTGAAAAGAATTTCATTGAAATCCCCACTGCATAACCATGGGAGATCATTTTTGCTCCCTCAAAGTCCTCAATAGCTCCCACGTAGCCTCCTTTTCCTCACTTCTTGATTCCATATATATGCATGTGAATCTCCACCGTAGCCCATCTTCTTCCTTTATTACATTGTCAATATGGTAATCTGAAAAACTTTTGACAGTAACATCAATTTCATTCTTCCAGAACAGCGCTAGACCACCTCTAGCACCTATGCTGTCTACTGTTACCATATTTGGCATTTCCAGTTTCCATCTCAACCATTCCATCTATTTTCCATCATGTTTAGTTTCAGACAAGAAAAGGATGTGTGGGGCCTCTGCTTCTGGACATCTAGAAGCCCACAAATTGTTAGGCCATTCCCTAATCCTCGACAATTACATGTTATAATCCTCATTTTTCTAGACGGGGTTGTTCAGTCTCAGAGTCCATTTTTTGTTTCTTTATTGATTCTTGTTCTTCAACTTCAAGATTTATTGGAGACAAAATTAGAGCATCTTCGACAGACTCTCCATATCCTTCCTAAATGGCAGGAATAGATATTTTGGTTAAAAACTACCCTTCAATAGCTTTTCTAAATAGTCATCTAAATATAGCCATCTTCTATTTCGGATTTTTCGTTAGCCAAAAATAGAAGATGAGAATGGCTCTCTAAAATGCGTATGAGATACAGAAAAACTGTTGGAAAGTGAAAAGATATAGAAAGTGATTTTTATGCAAATAGCTTTTCAAATGATGATTTAGAGAGTGAGATTTAGAAAGACGTAATAAGGAGGCGTGTTATGTTTCCGTGATGGCGTTGCATTTTGGCATCAAATGTCTTGCGTTGAATTTGGCCGCCGGCCGTCCTCAACAAGAAACGTGAACAGATGAATTGCACGATGGGAAATCCCGAAGGCCCAAGTAGCGTTACGCTTATACGCGCCGTGATTCCTCCGTCCCAAACAGGCCCATAATTGACCACGAGTTGTATTAGTATTTCAAATGATTTTTTCTGAGATATATAAAAGCCTGTGCGTGTCGATGTGTATTCGTGCATCAACAGCAACTCGAAATCTATTATACTTATTATTAGTTGTATTAGTATTAATCAAGGCACCTTTTATATTCCTGTAGTACAGTATAATATACTAATATAGTAGTATATACTAAGATAAGATGCCAAGTCTGCCTGTATACCACGAAATTTTAACTTGTTCCTCCCGTCTCCCTCTTGTATTCCTCTTCCTGTCTGTCTCGTCGCCAGTTTAGACCTTCGACTTCGATCGTCCCCTTCTTCACGAAACAGTATTGAAGCAATTCCCGATTGCTGATCCTCCCCAACTCCCCCCGGGATTCGAGCGACCTGAATTGGACCCGCCGTGTACTGCCGACATGGCGGGAACTGATCGGCTCTACCCTCCGATCGAGCCGTACGACCTGGAGCCCCCGCAGGTCCTAGGCAGCGGCGAGGAGGAGGAGGCCGGGGTTTGCGACGCGCCGGTGATGTGGGACGACGAACCCGACGCGTCTCCCTCCCCAGAAGCGGTAATCGAGCACTCCCTCCTCGATTCATCTGATACTGAGTTGGCCTCCCCGGTAGATTGGAATATCCGCGTGTTGGTTTCTTCCTAGGGCTGGTTTAGATGCAAAATTTTTTGCAAAACGACACTGTAGCTCTTTTCGTTGTTATTTGACAAATATTGTCCCATCATAGTGTAATTAGGCTTAAAAGATTTGTCTCGTCCATTTCGTCTAAACTGTGTAATTAGTTTTATTTTTTATCTATATTTAATGCTTCATGCATGCGTCTAAAGATTCGATGTGACAGGGAATGTTGAAAATTTTTGCAAAATCTTTTGCAACTAAACAGGGCCCTAGTAGACTGGTGAAGCGCGCTTAGGGTTCAGGGGCGGAGCACGTGGTGGAAAAGGTGGGAGCTTTCGGGTTTCTGCTTGTTAAGTTTGAGCAGCTCTGTTGCTGGTTATTTGGTTAATGTGTAGTCACGCAGGTTTATGGTATGGAAGCAAGAGATTATTATAACCATTTTAATTCTCACAGAATGCAAGTTCGCCAAGCAGTGCATTCCTATGTTTTGACCCAGATCGGTGTCTGGACTAGCCCTGGGCATAATTAACCGAAGACCGAAGACCGAACCGAACTAACCGAGACCGACCGAGACCGAAAATTTTGGTCATAAGTTCGGTCTTCAGTTTGAAGTAACCGAACTAACCGGACTTAGTTCGGTCATTACCCTCGGGTAACCGAACTAACCGAATTAACCGAACATTTGAATTTTGTTGACATAATATGTAATTTAGACTATTATTAGTGATATAATATTTATTCTAGTGGGTTTATATCAATCATCACTCTTATCACTATGTTTAATCTATATTTTGTATTGCTTTTTTGCCTTGAAATAGAAAAAATATTGGTAAAATTTGCTACAAATTACAATATTTAGTAGTTGTTTTGTGAAGTTCGGTTAGTTCGGTCATGACCAAGACCGAACCGAACTAACCGAGACCGAACTTGCTCGGTCCTGAATTTTGAAACTAACCGATCGGTCTCTGTTTTTAGATGACCGAACTTTCGAAATGACCGAAGACCGAGACCGATCGGTTCGGTCACACCGAACGCCCAGGGCTAGTCTGGACTACCTCTGTACTTTCTTATTTGATGTTTTAGCATGGAAAAGTGAATTTTAGAAATAGCTATATCTTCCAAATGTGCCGCCTACCTCATTTAGCTTGTAATGTTACAAAACTAGAACTCTCTTTTTCATCTATTATTATCAGAATGGTTGATCTAGTAAACCAAAATATTTGATGACCTAGCAATAGACAACTTAAACAGTAGGATGTCGCCATCTTGCACTTTTTCTTAGTACGAAAACATCTAAATTGTCAAATATGGTAAAATAAAGTGAGTGTCTTCAGTTAGCTTAGATTATGTAATTTAGTTACACGTCCAAAAATCTATATATGTATGCACATGTCATCACCCAAATTATCTAAGGTTATGGTTTATTGCGAAAATCAGGGCCCCCACATATTTGAGAAGGGTGCTAGGGATCCTCCTCATGAAGTTTTCAAGGAAGAAAGGCTTGGTGTTGTCAATTCTGATGAGTTCAGCGATGAGATGACCACTGCGAAGGAATCCGGAGAAAACAATTATGATGGTTTCCCTTCTTGTGAACAAACAGGCATCATATGGGTGCCTCCTTCTGTTCCACCGATGACAAAACATGATCATGATGAGTGGCAAAAGGGCTTTGGTTACAATAGTGCGGGTTCCCCAGAGGAAGAATATAAGTGGGATATTGACGATGGAAATTTGGAGATGACAATGTGGGATGTGCTCTCTGAGATGGTTGTTGCAGGGAAGGATAAAATATTATCCATTGCATCATTTGATTTAGGGACGCATGGCATGTCTATGATTTCAGATTTTTTCCTTGAAGAGGCTTTGAAGGATAAGGCCCAAACACTTGAAGATGTCAGTGCTGGTTCTGAACATGCCCTCCTTGAGACAGAACCAGCAAAGTGGTTGCCTGATAGTGCATCCCCTTCTTGTATGCTTTGCGGAGCACGTTTTCATCCAATAATTTGCACTCGCCATCATTGTCGATTTTGTGGTGGGATATTTTGTGGTGGTTGTTCAAAGGGTAGAAGCTTGATGCCCCCGAAGTTCATGACCTCAGATCCTCAAAGGGTCTGTGATGTTTGTGGAGTGCGTCTTGAGTGTATTCAACCTTATTTGATGAATCGATTCAGTCGTGCTTGTCAACTTCCAACTCAAGACTTGACAGACCTAAGCACCTTGAGGTCATGGATAAACATCCCATGGGCAGTCAGAATGGAGTATGAGATCTACAAAGCTGCAAATTCTATACATGGCTATTGTAAGGTATTCATATCCAACACTTTTAATGCCTCCTGTTGTTAATCATTTCACTGTTTTTCCTAGAAAGCGTTTGTTCCTGTGCCTTGATTCTTCCTAAAAACACATTTTCTGCTCAACTAATGGTTATCCAATGCTACAAGCATTAATTAGCTAGACTAGGTGTTAATCTTATTACAGTACTCCAGCCCTGCTCAAAGTTTTGAAGTAATCTACTACTCTACCAGATCCAAACTAAAATTGTGATGCTGCATGAATTATGTTGAATAGTATCCAAGTTAATCCATTTAAATAGTTATATCAATTGGGTAACTTGTGGCATTAATGTTTCCCAAAAAGTACAATTAGATTGTGGCCTTCATGCTTGCCAATTTGACAAATCATTTTTCTCTACAAACTTGTAGCACAGTTCCTAGCTTACCAAGGCTCCTTGTATATATGTGAGAAGTTGTTCCAAATGGCAAACATTATTGTTCATCAATTGTCTTTTAGGCAGATAAAATCATCGGTCGACTTTAGGACACAAATAAGTGATCTGACATGTGTAACATATCGTGCAAACTGCCTCAGAAATGAACTGGTTGTTTTTCTGCATTTGTCAACACCACGATTAGGCCATTTAAAATCCAATTTCCCATTTATAATACACTTGATGCGGTACTGCATAGCTGAAGCATTTGCATAGAATCAGCATTGCCTTTACAATTTGTGGTTCCATTTATAAGCTAGTCATACGCTTTTCAAAATGTGGGGACCACAATAAAGTTTACTCTTTCAATTCTTTCCTCTTCTTTTTTTTTAGCCACACATGCTTCTTGTTCAGTCAGTCCTTTGCTCTTAATAAGGACATAATCACAAAATGTACTATGCTTGCAATATTCAGGTGGGAGAGCTGAAACCTGAGAAGTCAATCCCTGATTCAATTCTCAGACAAGCAAAAGGGCTTGCAATCATCACTGAGGTAAAGGTTGGTATGATGCTTACATACAAAATCGGTACTGGGTTGGTGGTTGCTCGGAGAGGTGATGGTTCTTGGTCCCCTCCTTCTGCCATCTCTACTTGCGGTCTTGGATATGGAGTTCAGGTAATCTTCATCAAGCTTGTGTTTTGGTTATAACTAAGGCCTTCTAACACTTGAAATATGTCTGTATTTTGTACCTTTCAGGCTGGAGGTGAGTTGGCTGACTACATCATTGTTCTTAGGAACACAGATGCCATCAAAACTTTCAGTGGAAATGCACATATGTCAATGGGGGCTGGTATTAGTGCTTCTGCTGGTCATTTTGGACGAGTGGCAGAGGCTGATTTCCGTGCGGGTGATGGTGGTTATGCTGCCTGTTACACATACAGTTGTAGCAAAGGTATGGTTTAATGAAGTTTCCACTTTTTTACCGATTTGGCCACATTGCTCTATGGGAAAGTACTCTTCTATTGTTCCTGAAACTGTTCACCAGTCAGTAATTAAAAGAAATCTGACAAGATATTGAATACCAACTAGTTTGGTCGTTAGTCAAAAGTTTCCAGGTCCTTGGTTGACACTTTAATCTGTGCATATTTGTAGTTACTTCACAATGGTGAACGAAAAATATGCAGTAAAAGATAAGTTAAGAGTTACTGGTTGCACTAATTTCGTTATTTTCCAATGAGCTCTATCTGTTTACTGGTGAGTTTTTTTCCAAGCAGCACGTTTCTGACTGTGAACCTCTTGTCATCAAACAATCAAACACTTACAGTAAAGAAGTTAAAAGAGTTGCAGGTTGCTCTAATTTCATCTATCTGTTTACTGGTGAGGTTTTGTCCAAGCAACATGTTTCTGGCAGAGAACTGCTTTGGACCAGTTTTCACCAAACAATCAAACACTATAGGTCGAATTCTGTGTACTCACAGAATTTGAATATTATAATTGGACTTTAGCCATAAATATCTTCTGTTGTACTAGGAAGTAGTTTGTGAATGCTCTTAAGCAAATATTTCCAACGATTGTGAAGACTCCAGCTTTCTAATTCAATTTCTGGGGAATATAGTTCATATAAACCTTGAACCATGTGGCCTCTGTCGCTTATGGCAGCTAATAAGAGATTGTACAGAGCTTCAACAGTCAGTTGAATAAAATGAAAAATGATGGTTTGGTATCGCAGCTAGCTGCTTCAAGGTAGTACATTCAGATAATCTAAAAAGTCAACATTTGCTTCAGTCAGTTGAATCATACATCAGTATAAGCGCATATATAGTGAGTGCTACAGTGGATCAAAACTCAGCATCATTTGGCATCTTCGTTCTTGCAGCATTATACAGTTCATACGGTTTCATTAATTATATTATAGTTGAGTAGAGATGAAAACGGATCGGATACGGACGGATATCACTGATATCGTATTTGTTTTCATATTTATGTCCGGATTCGGATTCGAATACGGATAATATAAAAAATGCCGGATAGGATATGATTGGATATCGACATCATAAATATGTGATTTAAATATTCGGATACGAATACGGTATCGGATGTTAAATATCCGGACTCGGATACGGACGGATTAAAACCCCTCTAAACGGATTCGGTCTCGAATACGGTCGGAAAATATCCGTACCGTTTTCATCCCTGTAGTTGAGCGCAGCACATGTCTTTTCAGCTTTTGTTTTGATTGCTAAATACGTACTGTTGATGTCAGGATCTGCTTTAAATCTGTTAGTGATCTGACATTGATGTTTCATTAGCTTTCCTTTTTGTCACTATCAGTTCTTTGTTTCTCTGGCAGGTGCCTTTGTGGGCTGTGCACTCAATGGAAGTGTGGTATCCACTCGAGACTCGGTAAATGCCCGATTTTATGGTGGTCCAATCAAGGCCTCAGAAATCCTTCTTGGCTCGCTGCCAAAACCACCTGCTGCCGCAACTCTATACAAAGCTTTATCTGTATTATTTGATAAGATCAACAAGTGAATATTACCCAAAAAAAAAGTGAATCTCTTGAGTGTCTTTAGATTCTGACATAGCCTGGTGCATTGAATTATTTCTGGGTCATTGATTTGCCCTCTTTATCTTATTCCTATTCCTATGATGCAAGTGTACACCTGACCGTCCATTGTTTTACATCTAACAGATGTATTTGGAACCACAAACCACTCTGTAAATGCTGTAAATATGGTTATAATTCTCGTGAGAAATGAAAAGAAATCCATTTGTTCAAGTGCTATCAAAGTTAACTCTGAATCCACTTGTATCATCTCATTTCTGGAGATGAGATGTTGCTAACGCGTAAATCTTCCTCCAAGTACTTTGTGCCCTAAACGTCTGCTAAGAGGGGATGGTACTTTGTGCCCTTAGTGTCTACTGAGAGGGGATGGGGAACAAGATGGATGTAAGAGGGGGTGGTACTTTGTGCCCGTAGTCTCTACTAAGAGGGGATGGGGGAACAAGATGGATGTAGCAAGGACCTGAAAGCTTGATTGGATCTGGCTGTAACGTACAAGAACATGAAACTTACTCCCTCATGACAATGGCATTACTGTCTAGTGAGACACGATTTTTTTTTTTTTGAATCATAGGTTGGCTCTATGGCCTTTCCATTGGAAACACTGGCTCGACTAAATCGCGAGCAACCAGAGTATTTACAAATTCTGGGAGGGGGTGTGCCCAAACATATAGGTCACCCGGGTCCTAACTCATAACAAGCTTTGCCAAGTCATGTGCGACAGAGTTACAAGATCTAGAATAGAAATAATGCCACTACATACGAAATGCTCTCGTAACATGAAACGAGTATCCCTGCCCTGATCATCATCCCAAAGGTTGCCAAATCCATAGTGGAAGATTGTAGAGCATGCTGCAGAACAGAAGAATCAACCTCAACCTGAATGCGTGATATACCGTAATCAATGGCCGCTTGGAGAGCTTGTTGGCAAGCTGTAGCCTCGGCAGTTGGATTGCCAATGAAGTTTCCAGGAGGCCGATCACTCCGAAGGGCCACACCTTGTTGACAAGAGAGGAGCTTCTGAACCCGGTTTCAGGCACTCGGGATGAAGAGCTGATTCGGGACGTGTTTTGGGAAGAAAATGTGAAATATATTCTTGCAACTCCAACAAACCCAGGTCATGATGATTTTCTTGCTTGGCATTTTGATCCGAGGGGCCTGTTCTCGGTGAAGAGTGCTTACCATGTGCTGGATGATGAGAAGCACCGACTGAAACACACGGCAGAAGGGTGAGTGCAGCAGTAATGGAAGAGAACCGAAACAAAACGGAGCTGTTTGGCGCAAGCTCCGGAAACTTCCATGTCCACTGAAGGTCCGTCACTTCATCTGGCGCTTGGCCCGTAATAGTCTCGCCGTGAAGATGAACGTTAGCTGCTGTGGAGTGCGACTGGACACAAGATGCCCTGTATGCTTCCACTTTGACGAGGATGGTGGCCACTGTTTTCTCAAATGCAAAACGATTAGACGCTGATGGGCTGCTCTCTCCCTTGAACCGATTCGTCAAATGCTCTTATTAAAACGATCAGCTTGGGAGGTGTCAGGTGATAGTTGCTGTGCTTGGCTTGAAGGAGGATGTCTGCATCAAGACGATGCTCCTACTCTGGTGCTGGTGGAGTGTGCGAAATAAGGTGAACCAAGGAGAGAAGGGGCTGTCTGCGGATGAAGTAGCTGCTGACGTTCTGAAGCTGATCAGCGATATGGGTTCTACCGAAAGACAGCAGCCGATCCATCGTGAGGCAGATTTTATGGCCGTAGCAAAACTTTTCTTTCTTTCTTTTTTGTGTGTGCAATTGCACATGACAGCCAGTCTTGCAAGTTCAGCCGCACGCCAATACGCCATCGTGAATTCGTGATGGACAGCCTGCAAGAACGCTGCTTTTTCTTCATTGATACCGTGCAATTCAGATCCTAATTTGGCATACTGAAAACATGCCCATCATCACCGAAACACGGCACGTAATGACAATAAATAATTCAGAGTCTAGACCATCGTTATTCTATATAAATGTGATACAAGGGATATGAATACAGCCTTATTATGTAAGTGAATCTATAAGCTGGAGAGTTGAGAAGAGAATATGTGCATGAGCCTGCTTAGAAAGAATGTACTCCCTCCGTTCCAAATTATAAGTCGTTTTGATTTTTTTTGTTACATCCATTTTGCTATGCACGTAGATATATAATATTATGTCTAGATACATAGCTCAATGGATGAACTAAAAAAGTCAAAACGACTTATAATTTGGAATTGAGGGAGTACTACTCAAGAGGTAAAGGTTGCAGCCAAAGCAGCAGTAGAGGGGGTTTCGAGTTTTGGTAAGTCCATGTAGTTAAGGACTAGTATGAAAGAGGCAAGGGTAACTTAGTAAAAAGTGGGAAACAAACAAGATTTTGGGATGGCATTTGGGTGGATGAGTGCCCCTTAAAGGTACTGTTCCCACATTTATATAGAATCTGTCTTGATCAGAAAATCACAGTGGAGGTGGCCCCTAATAGAGAGTGGAATTTATCATATAGAAGGAATTTTAGGGAAAGAGAATGAGGAATGGAGAAATACGTTGGAGAGACTTCAGGAGATTAACCTTACTGAGGGGGAGGGGGACGACCAGGTGACATGAAAAATAGAGAAGACAGGTAAATTCACAACTAGAAGCATCTACAGATTAATTACCTTTGGTGGAGTCCTGGATGCAAGGATGATGGAGATGTGGACAGTAAAGATACCACTCAAGGTCCAAATTTTTCTTTGGATGGCCTGTCATGATAGAATACAGACAGATCAACTCTACAAAAGAAATTGATATGGCTTGACATTCTGCAAATTCTGTGGAACGGAGGAAACAGCTGACCACCTCACAACTAGATGGTTGATTTTAGCAGCCATAAGTTGGGCTCTATGGAAAAATAGAAATAACCTTGTGCTCTCTAAAATAATCCCGAAACCACCTAAGCAAGTAGCTTATAAAGCGTATGTTTTTTTTAACCAGTGCCAGGTACTTGCAAAGGAGGAGGACAAGAGCGAAGTGGAGGTGTTACCTTCTGAAGATGATGAACGAGGTACTTGCAGGCTCTCAAGTTAGTCAAATGCACTTAAAGGAGGGGGGGGGTGTGCGGGATTGGGGGGTGGTGGGGTTATGAAGTCTGCACTTGGGCGTGCTTTGTTTAGTTTGCTCTTTTCTGTCTTCTCTTTTGTTTTGGTCTTAGAGCAGAAGGTTTTGGCTGAGGTGTTTTCTGTTGGTTAGACTATCCGCACTCATGGACCTCTATATTCATTCTCTAAAAGGAATATTTCATCCTAGTCACCACAAAATATACAGTTTCCCCGCATCCATCCATCCTCTATATCATCCTCTATCTACTGTGGGGCCCACTTGTCACTTTATCTAAATATATCCATATGACATCTTGTTTTGAAGTATTTATTGAAACGAATTTAATGGTACAATCAAAATTTAATTTGGTTTTATAGTTTGTGATTTATAAAGTTTTTTAGTTAGGTGAATCATTGGGCTCGTTGCATGCTCTCACCTTTCTCTCTCATCTCTCTCTTCTACAGGCCGATGGCGTAGCTCCTGGAAAAGGCGTGTTAGACGCCAAATTTGGAGGACCGGCCGTGTGTAGCGGTTGCCATCCAGGTTCAGCTGCAGGGCCACATCCGGTATATCTGCTGACCTGGATGATTTACCGGCTGGTATACAGGCAGCGGTGCAGATCGTCTTAGAATCGGTGGTGCCTGAGTGCACACTTGGCAGTGTTGTAAACTGGTGACCCCAGTAACTACTCTGTTGCTTTCAATATAAGCAGGGTCTAAGACCTTTGATCTAAAAAAAAGACTGTCAACAGAAAAAAAAAATGCATCAGTTGATAGCAGAAAGAGGGAATTTTTGTGAGGAAAAAACTTTGATCAGGGGCAACTGGGCAATATGAAATTAATTCATATGTGGATAACCATTGTTGTAGACTTGTAGACAGCGCCTTTTTTTGTGCCTCCGGCATGTTTCTTTTTTTAAAAAAAATAATACTTGCTGGAAAGGAACAGATGACGATGGATTATTAAACCGAGCTAGTAGACAACATGCTGAGTTATCACTAAATTCCATCGGTTTTATTAAAGGCAGTTCCAAACTGAATGATTAACTGAACAGTTAGCACTGCCCCCGTTCATCCATCAATCCATCCATCCAACCAACCAAACTGAATAATTATTCTTGGCATCGTCTAATTCATTTAGTAATTCTGAACAATCTTGTTTGCGTGGTGTTGCAGCGGCGAGAAGGAAGGTAGAGAGAGAAAGAGCACGTAAAGTCTGTACTCACACGAACGCGCGGACGAAGGACTTGCCCTTGCCGTTGCCGGAGACAACGATGTGCAGGCCGTCGGGGGACCAGCGGAGGTCGTCGATGCATCCAGAGAGGGGCCGGAACTCGGCCTTGAGCGCGCGGTCGCCGTAGCGGCCCCAGACGCGGGCGCAGCCGGAGGCGTCGGCGGAGGAGACCCACTCGCCTTGGGGGAGAAGCGGGCGACGGTGGTGGGGTAGGCGTGGTCCAGGCAAGGGCGGGCCAGCGGCGGCGCACGGCGGATGAGGGCTGGCCGGCGGCAGCGACGCAAGGCGGACGAGGGCGGGCCGGCGGCGGCTATGGCGAGGACGAGAGCGAGAGAGGCATCCGGTGTTTCTTTTTTTGATCGGGGGAGGAGTCGGGCGGATGGAGAGGGGATGGGGATAAGTAGTATTTGTGCAATGACTAAAATGCCCTTTTTTTAATAAAATCAATAATTTGTGGAAGCAATCAGAAGCGATTACAAGTACCGCATACAATCAAGCAGGCACTAGGCAGCCTGCCTGCTCCAACACTGCTTTGGTAAGGAATATCCCCTGACAACATGTGCTGCGACAATATCGCAATATTTTTTTGACAAGAAACATGCAACAACATAAATTAGACTTTTGGGAAATTGACTTCGTCCAAAAAACTCAAGCCCAAACTTTGGAGTATGAAAATATATAAAGTTTTCTAATAAAATTTACTTGTAGGAAAAAGTATAGCGAAGAATATATTTTGACTTCGTCGTTCAACTTTCGACGATCAACTTCGCCTGACAACTTCGTCGTTCAACTTTCGACGATCAACTTCGTCTGACAACTTCGTCATTCAACTTTCGACGATCAACTTCGCCTGACGACTTCGTCGTACAACTTTCGACGATCAACTTCGCTTGACGACTTCGTCGACATAAAGTTAACTTCGCTGGATGGAGAAGTAAACAAGAAAAAGAAGTCTGAATCCAGGGGAAATGACTACTTCGCTCTTATGTAAAATAAAGAGTGTAAATATTTAGGTCGGGAGTAAAATAGTCATTTTATGTAAAATACGAAGACTAGGACCCTATAAATACCTCCTCTGACATGTATGGAAAGATCATGAAATAAAGATAACTTTGCTCTCAACTTTGTCTTGTCTGAAATTTTTTGATGATTGTGTGAATTGTATCATTTGACTTGAACTTTTCACCCAACATAGACCGAGGGTTTATATAAGCATAAGGAGACAATATACCTTGTAGAGAAATAGAAATATAATAAAATCGTAGAGAAAACTAAGAAAATGTCTTAATATCTTTTTTACTTTTGAGAATTTCTTGTTTTTCTGTATGACAAGAATTGTCATGTCCCTTCTATTATGGTATATAAAAGAGATGGCTGCGTTAATTGAGGTCATTGCTGCAACTGCAACAACACTTCTGCAAGAAAGTCCAGTTGAAATATCATGAGTAACTCAGTAACTCTGCATCAAAATGTGAATCCAACCAACCACATGCGGAGTTTAGACACATGGTTACTACATGCGGAGTATCTTCCCTGGAATTTTGGTATGACAAGAAAAGCAATGCGATGGTAGATATGGCAGCAACACCCTTATATCTAAAAATTGGAACCAGCTGAACTAAACACTTTAATCAGCAAAGGCACGACAGAACCAATGAATGATCCATACAATGTACACACTTTCGACACAAGTACAACGATAATAATTATATGAAGGACAACTGGAGCTAATTTACAAGGGCACATGAATGCCACAGGGATCTCAGCTGCTGCTGACGAATGACCAGTTCTCCGACTTGTCTAAGATTCCCTGCCAGCACTCTTTTCCCTTGCATTTTTTTTCCTTTTCATTTCTTGAGGGGGACAAAAAAGAAATGAAGAAAAAATGAAATAAATAAGTTAACAATTTGCTTAGGCTAGAATAAGTTCAGATCCTTGAAAGAGGATGGATATCATCTCTAGAGGACCGTGATAAGATCTCTGAATCCCTTCTCTCTTTCTACAAACACTGAACTCATAAAACAGAGGAGCGCCGTCCGAATAAAGATGAAAGTAAAAACCCAGGTGAAGACTTGACTCTTGGAGCATGATCAGGAGGGATCTGCACGAGTCTTAGAGCTCCCAAGGGTGAGCTCCAGCTCATGCTCGTCCGAGGCGCACTCCTCGTGTATCCGTTCCCCCTCCCATGCCTTCACAAGACCAGGTGATTCATTGTTGCCGTTGCTGCTGCTCCCAAAGGCGAAATCATCGGGGGCACCATCAACCATCTGGACATCGTGATGGATTGGCACACCACCCATTACAGGAGAACATGTTCCACTCTGTCCAGGGGTGCACATTCTTGAGGTGCTGGCGATGGTCTCCTTGAAAATACCAAAAGGATTCGGTGCCACAAGGCTGTAAGTTGGAGATGAAGGACCAGCAGATGATATCTGAAACCCGGCTAGCCATGCTGGGTCTGGAGCAACCTGGTGCCCAGGGCTCGGCGGTTGGGAGTTGGGAAGAGACGCATAATTTGCGCCAGCCCATGGTGGCTGAACACTTGGATTCTCCCAGTCAATCTTGATGCGAGGTGTGCGAGTTGGAGAGCTGGATGGAGGTGTTACTGGTGCACTGATGGAACCACCGTTGAAGTAGAGATGATGAAGCTGTGGGAACTTGGAGGAGGAGGCAAATGAGGAACTCGAGGAAAGGTTCTTTAGCCATGGGATAAGAGAGTTGCCCTCGACACCACCCATGAAGTTGTTCCCACCAAGAGTAATGTGAGAGGATGATCCAGAGCTTGGAAACGAAGAGGATGCAGGGCTTGGATTGTATGAAGCTCGTGGACTAGGTTGATATGAAGAGCAAGGGCTTGGTGATGCAGACCTTCCAATTGGATCAGGCCGCTCTGTTGCCAGAGGTTTACATCCCTGAATCAAGAAGAAATTCATTACTTAACAATAATTCATCAACTATGCAATTTTTGCCATCCAAAAAAACATTAAGCGCACTGAGAATTGTTGTAAAGCAGAAAACTAGAGCAGGCACTGAACAGAAGCATGCCAAGTTTAATAAACCACAATAACTGCCAATGAAATCAGTAACTTTCCTGTTCACCTTTTTTGTAAACGAAATGCTACACGCAAGCAAGTTCAAAAATTATATAGAAGATTTGGATTAGTCAGTTGAGACGCTTTGCAGTTCAAATTTCTCAGATGCCAACTTACAGATGCAATTTACTTTCCTCTATATGTAATAAATCAACTAAAACTCCTCCAATTGTTCAATTGACTGCAATAAATTGACAGAAGGGACAGAAAAGCATGTAAAACCAACTTACTACAGCAGAGTACAGCATGTAAGTAGGTTACAGCTGAAGCTAATGTACTTACTACAGCAGAGTACAACTCGGCATTGATTACAAAATAATGAGTAAACACAAGAGTTGCATACTGCATAGAACAAAGGCAACCAATGAACCAACCCAAGGTATGGAAATTTGGAAGTCTCACGTTACCAAACAGCTTTGGCACAAGCCCCAAAAGCAAAGTGAAAAACTATTGCTTTCCGTTTCTGAGAGCAGTGGCTACATGTGCACATGGCAAAAAAACATGTTGAACTATGCTTTGTGCTTTTCCGATAAGCCCTGCTTTTTTTTCAGCATCAGCCTGGACATGATATGCGGCACGCATTTTTACCGAATTGAATCCCAATCCAAACTGAACCACCTTCCCTCAGAGACCAAGAGAAATGTGGTAGCTGAAAAAAATCTTCAGATGAGCTCTCAGATTTTTCTTTTGGTCATACTAGGAAGGAACCACAGAAGCAGTATTGGGAAGAAAGCATGGCATCCCCAAAAGAATTGCCTTCAGCGATTGCCAAAAAGGAAAGCAACATTTCCCTTCTCCTAATTTTAACAAAGGCTTCTTTTTTTTTTTGAAATCCCAATTCTAGAGCTTGCCCAGCAGACTAACCCGCCCGCATTGCATTCCCCGTCGGCTGTAAATCGAGCTCCAATTTCCCTGGCCCGACAACAGAACAGCCTAAGAGCACCAAGCATAGCACCAAGACAAAAACAGAGGTCAAAGCAAGTAAAGACAGCTCCAAATCCAAGGGAATATCGGGATGTGCACGCGAGAGCATGAACATCCCAAGATCGGTCCACCGAACCAACGAAATCGCTACATTGCATTCCAAGTTGTTGGGAAACAGAGCAGTGCGCCGTCCCCTGCCTCAAGACAGAGACGCCCCAAGTCCCAACAAAACCGAGGATGCATCTCCGGCGAGACTCGTCTGTCTAGTCGAAACAACCAGCAAACACGCTCTGGCGCTGCTCAGATCGCAGCAGCCAAAGCAAAAGCAAAAGCAAGCTACTGAAAGCGCAACAAAGAAGGAACGGAACCGAAGCGAAGCCGTCGAGAGGTTGGCCGGCCGGCCGGCCGGCGGAGCAAGCACCGAAGCAAGGGATAGACGGATGGAAGCATCGGTGGGTACATACCTTGCGGTAGGTGGTGCCGTCGGGCTCGACGGTCCATCCGGCCTCGTTGCAGAGCGCCTTGAGCACCTCGTTGTTGTCGCAGTGCTTGGGGAGGCTGTAGTTGCCGTAGGCCCTGAGGCCGGCGAAGATCTTGGCGGCGATCGCGCGGCGCCGGCGCTCCCTGCGGCGGTTGTTCTCGCGCTCCCTCCACGTGGGCACCCTGGTGCCCCCGATCCCGGCGGCGGCTCCCCCGGCGCCGCTCGTCATCGGAGCGCCGGATCTCGCGGATCTGCCTCGCTGCACCCCGCCCCCCGCGGTTCCTTGCGGCCGCTGCTCGCCTCGCTTGCTTTGATTTGTTTATTATTTGAGGTGTGGAGAAGGAGCAGAGCAGAGGGGAGGAACTGGTAGTAGTAGTAGTAGTCTGAACGCAGCCGCCGCTGCTCTGCTGTGCTGTGCCTGCTGCTGCTAGCCTGCTACGCTGCTGCTGCAGCTGCTAGCCTGCTGCCTCCCGCCGCTCCCTCCCCTCCCTCCTATTGTAAAGGAAACGCTGGCTGGGCTGGGCCGCTGGGGTAGCGAGTGAGGGTGGAGGAGGCTGGCGGAGCTGAGCTGTAACGGTGATGCCACGCTCGAGGAGTTACCCGGCTCACTCTTTACCAGTAGCGCCTTCCAGTTTTGCCCTGGCAACGGGCCCCGGTGGCAGTGAGAGCTTGCGCCAAACCGCCAGGGGCAGAGACGGTATTCCCCCAGGGAGACGGTTAAACGAGGCGGGTCGGGGTGGGCCAGCTTTTGCAAAGGACGACGTCGCTCCCTGACGCGCGGGGCCCAGTCGGCGCCACGGCTGTTTCGTGGTCAAACGGGATGAGTGGTGGCGGGGCCTGGACAGCCGCCGTCTCGTCAGAGCGCAATCATCACGCCCAAGCCTGCCCCAAGTGGGTTCGCGTCGCGGCGAGCCGGACCGCGGCCGAGCGGCCGGGCCACCGGCCACATGACGACTACGTGAGGGACGGAGAGGAGACGGGTCGTGGAAACCGAACCATTCGCAGAGCACGTACTCGCCTCGTCCAGCCAGCCAGCAGTATTTTTTTCTCACTTTAATTCAGCACCGTTCTATTCGTCACCGACTAGCAGCAGTATTTTTCTCTCAGAACGAATCAGCACCCGGGACGGTTCAGGGGATGGCTTTGGCGCGCGTGCCAGTGGAGGGACCCCACGCCGCGGCTGGGAAACGGCCTCGGGATCCGCGGCAGCCGGGAGGCCTACGGCACGTTGCTGGTCACGCTCGCCACGAAGCACAGGCCGTCAGGCACAGCGGTGGTGTCGCGGGCGCCGCACTCGCGCCTTGTTCGCACCGCACCGCGTCCGTCCGTTCTTCGCCCGGCTTTGCAGGGCCAGTTTCAGGGCGTTTCGTGCGTGAATCCGGGCGCCGCAGCGGCAGCGCGGCCAGCTCGATGATGCATGCATGCGTCTGGTACAACATTAGTACTACGAGTGTTGTCTTGTGTGTGCATCGGTCCTGCTACGAGTATTATAAATAAAACTTTCTTCCCGGGTTTGGGTTTGCAAAAGAAAATACACACACTGGCCTTTGTCGATAGCTACTAGCGCGGTAGCCTTTGACTTTTGCATGGGAGCGTCGTCTGCGTCAGCGTGACGAGGAATGTGCCGCTCCAGTGACGTTTTCCTTTTTATGATCTGCATGCTTTTTAAAACATTTTTTGTTTCAACTATATACGTATATTTTTCTATACTTAGTCTGACTAGTCATTGGAAGCTCCACAACCATGTCAAAGCTCAATTAACGCGCTACAAAAAATTTTTTAAAAATCTCAAAAATAAAAATCCTTCGGTAATCAACACGACAAACCCTCATCATCATTGATAATACCTAATAGCCCCGTTCACTAGTAGAGAAATGACTATAGGCACGGAAGGCTCTTTTTATCTTAGTTGGTAATATCAATCGGGATTAAAAGCCACCATTTAGTCCGTAGCCGGGATGGAATTAAATGGTGACCTTTTAGTCCTGGTTGGTGTCACCAATCCAGACTAAAGGTCTCCTACCCGGGATTAAAGATCCCCACGAGTTAATTCAAAAGGAGAGTGCCTAGGACTTTGTCACATATGGTGTACAGTTGAGTTGGTAAGAGACTTACGCGCGAGGCAAGAGGTCTTAAATTCGCTTATAAGAGAGGTCTCTCAGGATTTATATTGCGTTTAGCTCGTAGATTACCTGTTTTTAATGCCAGATGTAAGTGATGTTGACCGATCATACGGATATATATATATATGGTGGGGCCCCACGGACAAACCAAGGTTTTGAAGATCAGGCGACACTGCATGTGGACAGTTCACTCTCACGGCTCCATGGCTCGGACTTGGACAGCAGGGTTGTGATGTGATTGTGAGGTTCCAACGCCCTCCTATTCTCGTTTGCAAGCTAGATGCTAGTAGTATGCTGCTGTTATCTTACTGAAGACGAAAGGATCAGAGCCACCACACGTGATGCATAGTCTGTCGCTAACAACGGATATCTCAGCTAGCTACAGTTGCTTTGTTGCCTAGCCGCCGCGCCTACTACCCTCAACGTACATACGACGTCCATTTGTCACTTCTCTCCACTCTGCAGGGACAAACAAGTTAAACACGACAACCACATGCACGCCTAGTGGAGGTTAGTAGCTCATCTCTCTTCTGCTGCCACAAGTGCTGAAAACACCATATGTGCATATACTGATATACTCTAGTCTCTAGGGCAACTTGTTGCCATATATGCATGGATCGGAATTTGGTGAGCAACGACGCGAGCTACAATTGCCGCGATGATCGGCGAGCTCGATTAGGACGTCTCTCGGCACGGATTAACTGCGGCGCATGGAAACATCGTTTTCCTGCCGCCGACCGCCATGGTCCAGCAGTGCCCGGCCGGCCGCTATCTACAGTAGCTCCTTCAGAGCTCAGACTCGAACAATGAACATCGCACGCAGGACCGTTCGTCTCTCTCTTTCTCTCTCAAGGCCCACCAGACCAGGGGTTGGGACGCTATGGTGGGTCGTCTTCTGAGGGATGTGCCGTGACCACTCCTCTTTTTTCTGTCGCTGACCGCTGCCGTCGGCTTCATCTGGCAGCAGTGACCTACTAGCAGGTCACAGCAACAGATCACGAGGGGGGATGGAGCGAAAGGGAGAACAGTGCGTGCCTCTGTACGGGCATCTGGGCCTGAGCGGCAGCGCAGCAGCAGCACTCGTGAGTTGAGTAGTCGTCACTGCTAGCTCAAGGCTCATCACACTTGAAACATGCGTGCACGGCACCGTTATTAGTTTGATCGATCTCCGTGTTCGTAATTTGCATTGCGTTGGTCGCTTGATCAAAAGTGCGATAACCTACATTCCAATAATCACGGTAGTCTCACGGAGGCTTTTGAAAAATAAAGCAGGGACGATCGAGTCAAATTGTTCGGAAAGTGGTATGCGCAAAGACGAAACGTACGCTCGATTTGTTCCGCAGCTGTTCCGGGCGGGCGGCACCATTATATGATGCCTCGCATTATACGGATGGCATTGGCAATTTGGCATCGATCACCAATACCACGCAGCATCCATGGATTTTTATGGAGACCCCGCCCAATCATAACCTACTAACATAGTGGGGGCTATCGCAGCGCAAGGCCAACAATGCAAGGCATGGGATCGAGCAGCACATCATCATCATCATTTGCCTCCACATGTTGGGCGACCTAGAGCGCACATGCAGGGCGATAGCACCAGCAGGCAGGCAGCAGCCACAGCAGATATGATGCCGGTCAAACATACCATACGTTACGTACGGGATGCTATAGGAACTGAAACCCAAGACCAAGATGTATACATATGGCCAATATGCATACAAAATACTCCGCATATAAAAAGCTGCAAAACCATATACTATCCCCCTGTTCGGCTGAGCTTATCAGCACGGCTTATCAGCCGTGGAACAGTGTTTTTCTCTCACAGCAAATCAGCCACAGCCGGCTTATAAGCAAAAAAAAAACAGCCTGCCGAACATGGCCTATACCGTACTACTGAGCTTGGGGCTAGCTGCATGCTGGGAGAAATGCATGGTGCGTCGACATGACAGTGCATATGGCCTGCATTGCAAGTAGGTGTGCATTGCTGGTCCGGGCGCGGGCAGCTAGCCACCAACTCGGCGGCGGACTGCCGTGCCCTGCCGCTCCACTTGTGATGAGCCAGCAGGACCATGAAGATCGACTTGGTGGCTGGCACGCGTCTTGGTCGATCGATCACACACCCCAGCCTCTTCTCCTGTCTCTACGTGTTTGGTTATTAATCTAGCGTTCGTGGTTGCCCAAAAGGTGGGTCGATGGTCGCTAGTTTAAGCCATTGGACAAACACAAATAGTTTTCTGAGGAGCAAGTGTTCCCTCACACCCGACTGCATGCGCTGCAGCATACGGCCGGGGACGGATCGGTCGTAGCTAGAGATACTCTCTCCATTTCCATGAAAAAGCCCCACCACGCACTAGCATGCCATGCATATCCGCGCTCCGGGCACTGTACTGTACACAGAAAAAAAAAGTGGCAAGCCCATGTGAGCGTTCGTGGCGACGCAATATATGTTCCATTGGAGCTGGTGACAGTTGCTTTCCCTCTTTCCTCTTTAAGATATATAAAGAATGATATAAATTTATATGCTGGGGCAAGGTTGAGTTAGCTCATGGGGCCATATCTCAGCAGCTGCACAGTAATCCAACAAGTAAATATTGGACACAGCGCAAAAAAGAAAAAAAAAGTTAGAACTAGCAGTAAGGACACCGCATATTCGCAACAGCGTAGGGGTACGTTCCCGTACGCAGGGCAGCAGGCGCACTGGACACACGCTGTGCGGCGCGCGGCAGGCAGGGCAGTGGGCAGGGCTCACATGCATGCATGCGCACAGGGGGGTCGGTCATGGGGAGGTGGAGGTGAGCGCGTCCGTCCCCTGGCCACGCCGACCACGGGGGCCCTGCCGTGCCTTTGCGCTTTGCGCTTTTGCTCACCCGGCGGCCGGCCAGCTCCACCAGCGCAACAACAGCCAGCCGGCCCTTTTTCCCCATGCATGCCGAGCTCCGTCCCGATTCCTGAAACGTACTATGCGCAGCACTTTGAACGGTCGTCCGTGTCCGTCCGTCCTCGGATCCGGTCGCACCGCCCCCGCCGCGCGCGTGCACGCACGCTCGCCGCCGGCGGCGCGCGGGCATCTTGGATCAGACCGACTTCGATTACGTCCGTCTGGCGACGCGGACGCGGCATCGGCACGGGCCCGATCGAGGCGGAGAAAGAAAAGGTGATACCATGCGGCATGCCATACCAGCGCATGCACAGACGCCGGGGGGCACGGACTTTGGCGGCCCCGGCGGCCGGGGCGGAAAAGCGCGATCGCGTGAGGCGACGCCGCCTGCATATTCGTTGGTGACCATGGCAGGCTCCAGCCAGCGCGCGCGGCGCGGGCACGTACCGTCGCTGTGCCACAGCTAGCGTAGCGGCTACCGGCTGCGTAGTGGTACAGGCTAGCCACGCGCGGCCGCAGCCCGCAGGCAAGGCATGTTGGGCGCCTCGGGATTTGTGGTGGGGAAGGATCTGTCTCGGGGAGGCTCTGCGTTTACTGCCTGTCTTATTCGCCTTGTGACTGCCGCCTCGCCGCATGTTGGGCGAACGTCTTTTCATGCCGGCGCCACTGGGTCTGAGACGTCGTTTTTGGTTTCTGGACGACCGGCCGGACCGGGCAGGGGCAACAATGGGCAATGGCAGTGGCAGCGCGACTCCTGTGACTGTTCACTGTTGTTGCCTGCTTCGCCTTGGGAACCACCACTTTCACGGCGCTTTGCTCTTTGTCTATGGCTATGGCTAGCTAGCTTAGCTACCAAAGGCAGCCGGAACGGTAAACTTGTGCTGCAGCGGTAACTTTTTCAACGTTCGTACTATCGTTTCCCTTTTGTGAGTGCGGTAGAAAGAAGAACAGGCAGAAGTACAGTGGAACTCGACTTTTGACTCAGTTCGCATTTCGCAACCACGGAGCGAAAAATGAAGAGCACATACCAGAAACCAGATAGTGCTGTGTGCGCTTCGTTCTGAATCTGAGCGTATAATGAGGTTTGCTTCATGGGAGAGCAGACATTTTTTTTTCGTGAATACGCAAGAGCATTGCGTATCATTGTATTAAGAAGATAGAAGTTTTAATAAAATACAAGAGTGGCTGTTCCTGGCCCGGCCAAACATTTTTTGTATCAGCATATAACAGCATTAGACTTGCACAAGTGTACATGGAAATAAACTGTGAAAAGTCTCAAGTTCACTGACCCAAATGGAAATAAACAGCCTGCACTCCTAGTAACCTACGACCTACTAAAAAAAAAAAGAATCAAACTGGACAGATAATTGCACATTTACTACTTTTCAGGATGCTGGCATCATCTGAAGCCACTTCAGATAATTGTTTCTTTTCACCAAATCAGGTTCCTTAACATGCGTAGACGAGCTTTGGTGCCTCAACAAACAAAAGGTATAGTCACAAACAAAAAATTTCAATCTCATGCTGATTTACATCATTGGATGTTCTGTGTAAGTACATAAAAATATAGTTTCAGAAGTTCAGGTGCTTCAATTTTGTTCAATAAGAGAGAGCAATCTGGATCTACAATCTTTGGTACCACACAGCTATTTCTCAAATCCAAATATTTCCATGATATCTCCTTCTGGAATGCCAAAAACAACAGACCCAAATCAGCTCAAGGATAGCCTTCACCACAATTGCATTATCCAAATCCACCAAAGAAACTCTAGCATCTGGTCCGCAATCTATGGCAATCCATTCACTCTCATCTGAACCTGCATGTCACTCAGCCTACTCTTCCTAAAAAAGTGGCTCATCTTTGGATCCCAACACTCAGACTTGGAACACATCCCTCATATCAAGCATCTTCAGTCATGAGGCCACCCAGGAAATCACCCAGCTTCAAACTATCCCTTGCAATGAAACGGACGCCATAAGATGGAAACCAGCAGTAAAAGGTATATGCACTACTAAGGAGGCCTTCAAGCTTTTAAACTCAAATTTCCAGGTTCAATTACCAATGCAGGGATCCAAAAGCATTTCATCACAGGCTATGTACATCCTCAACAGAGCATGGAAACACAAGACACTGCAACCTTGTATCAAGACTTCTCTTTGGAGACTGATCACACGCGCAATAGCAACTGGACTTGTAATATCACTGAAAATGATGCAACATTTGTTCTTTCACTGCACCTTTGCCAGGGCATTTTGGTTCTCTGCAAATCCTCCTATGTGTTCTTCCATACTATCAATTGAGCAGGATGAAGTACAGGAAATACTTCCAATGCTAGTAAACCAGCAAACCTCAGATGAACAGATGCAGGTCATAATCACCACTTTGTGGTACATGTGGAAAGCCAGGAATGACAAAAGGTTCAACAACAAAAGTTGGATGGTTTGGCAGGTTCATAATGCAGTGGCGACAGATATCAGTGCAACCTTGCTAACCAAGGCACAGGAAGAAGACCAAGGAACCATGGAACAACAGCCGCGCCAAGATGATGATCTCAGTACACACAATCTCCAACCCACAAACGAAGGTATGAATCTATCAAATGTAGGTACCAAAAACACTAGGCTGCAAAACTACTGCAACTCAGCACAGATGATGAAACCCCAGGGAACAAGGGGCAACACTGCCCATCCACACAAGCAATAGCACCACACCGACACCACTACTATATAGGACTATGCTACTGGCAATTCTACCAGGAACAAGATGCTACTCGGATGTCTCAATCGACCCAGATCAAAACCTTCACTTACCAAGGATAGCTGGTCTTGGAGTGTTCATCACAAACAACCAGACACAGCCAACACAATCCATTTACATCCAGGGAAGAATCTCCAACGCCACTTCTGTGCTCATGGCTGAAGCAGCAGCACTTGCCTTAGCTGCAGTGGTGGCTTCATTGCTCAATCTCCGTCCACCCAATCAACAAATCAGGTTCCTTAACATGCATAAATGAGCTTTGGTGCCTCAACAAACAAAAGTGTTGTGTGCGCTCCATTCTGAATCTGAGCGTACAAGATTTGCTTGATGGGAGAGCAGACATTGTTTTGTATCAGTATATAACAGCATTAGACTTGCACAAGTGTATATGGAAATAAACTGTGAAAATTCTTGAGTTCACTAACCCAAACGGCACAACTGTAGCACCATTTAAACAGCCTGCAATCCTAGTATCCTACGACCTGATAAGAATCGAGCTCGACAGATAATTGTTTCTTTGGTTAATGTGTTAACCTGGAGCACATTTACTACTTTTCATGATGCTGGCATCATCTCAAGCCACTTCTGAAAATTGTTTCTTTTCACCAAATCAGGTTCCTTAACATGCATAAACGAGCTTTGGTGCCTCAACAAACAAAAGGTATGGTCACAAACAAAAAAAATTCAATCTCATGCTGATTTACATCATTAGATGTTCCGTGTAAGTACATAACAATATAGTTTCAGAGTTCAAGTGCTTCCATGTTTGTTCAATAAAAAAAGAGAGCAATCTGGATCTACAATCTTTGGTACCATGAGTAATAATCACCTAAACGTTAATTGACTGCACAGCAGAAACTCCTGATATTACTGCATAACAGCAAATAATCCCAAAAGAAGAGCAGCCCGGGGGGAGGGGGATGGTGGGGGGGTGGGGTGGTGATGTGTGGGGGTTTAAGACATAACAGACTGGTTTGCATGCATCTGCTGTTGTATAGGATAATGTAACCTCATCTAGGCCCTGAAAGAATGGACTCAACCTGCGTAGTCACATCATCCCAACGTGCTGTTCGATTCGCCATCATTAGGTCTATATTTACAAGGTCCAAATCAAGCTCAGTTTCGACGCTCATTGTACCTTCAAGGATCTTGACCACCATGGACATGGAAGGCCTTCTATTGTTATCAACTTGTAAGCACCACATAGCTAGGTTCATGGTGCGGAGCACTTCATCTATATGGAATTCCATATCAGTGGAGCGTGGATCAATGAGGTTCATCAGCTGGTTGCCTTTGGCTTTCTCTTGCAGCATGCTGATGAGATGCTGGCTTTCTTCAGGCTGTGAGTAGTCCAAATTTCTTCTTCCACACAAGATTTCCATGATGACAATGCCAAAGCTATAGACGTCAACTTTTTCGGTGATGATAGATGTTAGCCACTTGGGGGCTAAATAACCCGGTGTACCTCTCAGTCTAGTCATTATAGTGCTCTGCTCACGATCAATTAGCTTGGCAAGCCCAAAGTCAGATACCTTAGCAGCAAACATCTCATCCAATAGGATGTTTTGTGGCTTGATGTCTAGATGAGCTATTGTTTGTCGGCAATCACTGTGAAGATAAGCTAATCCTCTTGCTACACCAGTGATGATCTTCAATCTGGTCTTCCAATCAAGCGGGCCCACTTGGTGCTTCGTGAAAATCCACTTATCCAAAGATCCATTAGGCATGTACTCATAGACAAGAAGCCTATGTGATTTCTCAGCACAAAATCCAACTAGATTCACCAGATGTATGTGGTTGATGCTTCCAACAGTCTGAACCTCCATTAAGAATTCCATTTCCAGTTTGGAGGAGCAGCTCTGTCTTCCTTTGCAGACGCCCCTCATTCGAGGGCCACCGAGGTTGCGCAGGCCTCGAACGCCGGTCTCCGTTACGCTGTTGCGGCGCAGTAAGCGCATTGCTGCCCTGCCGCGCGAGGCAGACACCACCAAACAGGCTCAGCGTGTTCTCATGCAGAAATTGGGAGTGGTGGCACCATCACCCAATGTCGACTCCGAGACGGTGCGCAAGTACAAGGCTACGTTCAGGGCGCCACTGTCAGACGACACCCACGAGGCGCTGCAGCTTCTTCTTGGTGGGGAGTTCGACCCGGTAGCCATGAACTTGGATATGATCGGGTTGGACGAGGAGGCCATCTAGCCCTTGGCCACCAACACCTCTGTCGCTTAGTAGTTTTTTTCATGTAATTACAACCACGTGTGACTGTGGTGTGGGTGGACGGTGTGGGTTTCGGTAATTTTTGGATTACCGTAACTTGACATTGTCTGTAACATAACTCTTTAATTCTGCTTAATGAAAAACGTGCCAAAGCACGATCTCGAAAAAAAAGAATTCCATTTCCCCCTGATTTATGCCATCCAATCTCTTCACAGCAACCTGCTTATCACCAATATGTCCCTCAAAAACAGACCCAGATCCTCCAACCCCAATTCTCCTTGAGAAATCTCCAGTTGCTGATTTCAAACTCTCAAAACAAAATCTTTTGGGCAGTCCTGGCAATTGATCAATAATGTCTATGTCTTGTGATAGTTTTGTGCTCCGTCTTCTTATGACAATGAGCATGGAGACAATAACTGAAGCAACAAAAGTTGGAGAACCAACAACCACAATGGCAATTTTTCCTTTAGATAGCATGGGTTTGTGCTCTTGAACTTTAATAAATGCATAAGAACTAAAATTTCTAGAGTAACTCTGTGCGCTGATGCTTATCATTGAGAAGATGTCAGATGCAAGAAAACAGAAACCAGAAGAACTGTTCGAGTGCAGGAAAAATGCAACCTTGCAAGAACAATCATTCAAGCACAATACTTTACAGTGCTCTTCGTTTGTTGTTCAATTGTAGATAATATTGAAGCGAGTGGCGTTGGGAATGGCAAGAAACCTTGTCTTATGGGCTGACCCACAGGATACTGAATCTGTCAAGACGCAGCCACTATTAATCTCCCTGGGATTAATCAGTTTGAATAATCCGGATTGCCTGAGGCCTGCATCTGGGCAGCTGCACTGTCCATTTGAACAGACACCATATTCCCCACAAGCTAGAGGGTAAGAACAAGGATCAGCTATATTAAGAAGATCTGAGCTCACCCAACTACCGTTTCCCCCCTGGTATAGCCTTAAGTGTCCATCCCAATCTAGCCTCACAAACTCCAGTCCATAGGCATTCATGGGAAATTGAATGAGATAATCTGGTCCGTCTGTTCCCCTGAATGAAGTGAAAACCTCCAGGCTTCCATTCTTGAGTGCTATGTATGTTGAAGTGTTTGCTGTGATATTTCCACCAGTGGGACTTTGATAGTATGCTAGAGGAGTGTCAACTCCTGCAAATGCATACATGCCGTTGGAAAGTACTGTGAGATAGAACTTTCCTTTGGCCCAATTTGTAGCTGAGGTACTTGCTATGAGTTTCTGCCCAAAATGTAGCACCTGCCCAGTGACAAGGGTGTTAGTTGGGTACTTGGGTGATCGAAGGACCTCCATACTTCCATATTTCTATGATCTAAGAGCACCGGATTGCCTGACCCAGTGAGATTCATGCCAACCACTTACTTGCCAGTGGTATTGGTGGACCAAACCAGTGTGCCATCTGCATCATACAGCACCAAGTCACCCAGTTCAGTAAGTTGAACAGTTGCATTCTCTTTGACTGGCCGGTCGTGGTTGGCAGACCAGACTACCTG
This sequence comes from Saccharum spontaneum, assembly GCA_022457205.1. NCBI lineage: Eukaryota > Viridiplantae > Streptophyta > Magnoliopsida > Poales > Poaceae > Saccharum > Saccharum spontaneum. Next base: position 42,860,442 of record CM039615.1, on the reverse strand, counting down.
GGGTGATTCCAAGTACAAAACAGCACCTATACTGAAGGCATTGACAATGAATATGGAAAAGATGTAGGCATTGCAAGTGGCTAAGTCCTGCACAAAAGAAGCCACAGGCAAATAAAGGAACACTGTCCACAGATGACCCGACACTAATCCTGGCGGTGCCATAAGGATGAGATAAGATGAGACGCACAGAAAAATTATCATCTGGAAACCCATTGTGGAGAATAGATGGGTTGTTTTTCCATATGGTGCCGAGCTCAGCATTAGCTAGAAAGGATTTGGTCATGGCAAGGTTAGCGGCTTTGGAGTAGATAGTAATAAGGAGGGATAAGAGGAGCAATAAGAGCTTTGAATGATACATGGCTACAGAATATATCAAACCTGAAAAGTCAGCTGCTTTTTTGGTATCAAGGAAGAACAGCTGAAAGGATTGTAGTTTCAGAAAGTTTGTACGTATGGATTGGAAGAAAGGTGGAATGATTAGAAGACATGGTAATCCACCTTTGTATTTCGTATGGTAGGATGATCGTGCATGTTATTTCAGCTGTGCTAGTCTCTTAGTGATTGGGGATTGGGTTGAGGGCATGAGGCCTAAGCAGTAAGGCACTTGGTGCAATTTTAATATCACAGCAGCTGAAAGAAGTATGCAAAGGGCTCTGGATTCTTCTTCGTTTCCACCCTACTGTCCATCAAACTACAGTTCGTTGTTTAGTCAAAGGGCCAACCTGGAATCAGCCATTGTTCTTTCATTGGCTAGCTATATTTAGTTAATTTTCTAATTCTCAATATTTTCTCTCTCGTGTTGCTGTTAAAGCACATTTAACTGAACAGACATTTGTTATCATCAACAAACTGGTGTAGAGAGTTATTGAGAAATAAAATGATTAAAATACGCTGAAATGGTTAGTGAACCTTTGCATTTTACAATAAAATTTTAAAATGTGCTTAGGAAGTTTGGAGCTGTCCTCCTAATATTAGGCTCATTGTAGCATCAATCCTTCGTTTTGGCAAACTATGTATGAGCATGCAGGGGCATAGGATGGCTAAGATCAAGGGCCGACTCTGTTTTCTAAGGGTTGTTTAGGTATATGTCACTATTAAGTAGTCAGTTTTGGAGTATGGCACTGCAGATTTTCAGAATGATTATACACTACTGTTAGGTTTGTCCACACATAATCAGGCACCGGCATCATCCTTCAGAAGCATATAGCACACTACTGTACTCGTCTGACCACAAGCTGTTGACTGGTAGCTGTATTGCATTGAAGATAATAGCATGTGAGTGGTGGCACCAAGCAATTTCATAGCGACAACATAACCTACACAGTTGACTAATTCAACCAAATGGCAAGGAATGAAGGGAACAGTGATGAATGCAGCACTCCTTCCTTTGTGCCTTTTATAGGTCTCAGCTTTAATCAAAACAAAATTGCTACTGTGCCAGTGTATAGTAACGCGATGGAGGCTTTGTTTTATTAAGAACATATGATGTTCCTGGCTAGGGTGCATAACCATTCCACAGTTCAACACGGACCACACCCACCGCTTGACTGCTCCAAGCATATGCCATTTGCAACTATGGCACGCGATGGAACAGCTGTAATGCATTTTATTATTTGGAAAATGGAACGCGGGGAGAGAAATTTAGGTCCGGCTTGTTCAAAGGAGGTGACTACTCCTTTCCTATCCCTTGGACTTTTCTAATGTACAGCTCAATGCTCACAAGTCACAACCACATCCAGGTGTATTGTACAGCTCAACCCTCAGAAAACCTCATTCTGATATCCTTTTCAATGGGCTGGCCTTTTCCTATCTAGTACTTGCAATCAGTTAAGTGTACAAACAGGGCTAGTGGTTATCTCAATCCGCTGTTCATCACTAGGCTCCTAATCAGTATATCAGCAAGAAGGCAGCCCCTAGTCTGATCCTACGAATCCGGCTTGTCATCAAAACAGCGTATAGAACATTCATATGATCACCAAGCACCACACGACCAGCCCATCACCCATGGTGCTCGTTAACCAGCACTATGGCATGGCAAGATGAATGGGTGAACCGTGGCAGCGCAGTGATGCCACCAGGATATCAGATCATTGATCTGTAATATTACCAATAGGGGAAGGGGATAGGAAGAGGGGTGGTGGGGCCGCAAAACATACCGTCATTGGCCTAACAACGAGGCTACAGCATCATCACTGGTACATTTCGTCGAACAGGTGGTGAGCAGCGATGGCAGCCGCGTATTTGGCTTCTAGGCCCGGCTGGAAGAAGCCAACTCGGAAGCCTGAGCCTTTGCCGATGTACAGCTACGTACGCGCCCGGGGAGGGCCTCGACCTTCCGCTCTCCGCAGTCCGCACGTCAGGTCGCAACTCCAGAGTTGCCACTGCTTTATCGTGGTCTTTCGACAAGTAGATGGCACTCCGTTTCAGTGATTTCACTGGATGCTAAATGCCATGATAATCTAATGAATAAATAGAATACATAGAAAAGGGTAGGCATCAACGGTCCCATGGTCTAGCGGTTAGGACATTGGACTCTGAATCCAGTAACCCGAGTTCAAATCTCGGTGGGACCTGTTTTTTTGTACATATTTTCCATTTTTTTTTCTTTTTTTCCGTTTTGCATAACTTGTAGGAGTAGTAGATTTATATATATATTTCCATTTTTTTCCTTTTGCATAACTTGAAGGAGTAGTACATTTCTGGGTTAGCTGGCATTACCGAATCTTTTACACAGCTTGTAGTAGATTTCTGTGGTAGCTGGAATCATCGAATCTAGATTTTATAAAGGTCTCTCTCCGTCGATTTCTGGATAGGTGGAATCATCGACAAGGAGATTTTGCAAAGGTTACTCCGTAATTTGATGTTTTAGAATTTACTTACTAGTTTCATATTTTCTTTTGCACAACTTGTAGTACATTTCTTTTTTCTTTTTATCAAACTTGTAGTACATTTCTCGGGTCGTTGGAATCACCGAATCTAGGAGTAAAGGTCTCTCCTTCGAAAACTTATGTTTAGAATTTATACTAGCATATATGTTGTTACATTGTATAGGAGAAAATATTATCAAACGCTAATAAATACGAGGAGATAAAATTCTACATATCTATTTATGTTACTCCCTTTTTTAAAATTTAAGGGCTATAATTTATTTTATGTGTGGACTATGACATCCACAATATAAGTTAACATGACAATAGGTAGAATAGTCATTCGGTCCCTCAACTATTCCCGAGGCTTTGCTTCACCCTTAAACTTTCAAAATGACCATGTTTGTTCTCAATTTTTTTTCCCTTGGGCTAATTTATTTTGGGCTTAATTTCAACCATGAACTTACCAAAATGCATTTTAGTCCTTAAAACTTTTTTTGGCTCAACTTCACCTCTTGTCCCACGTGGGATATTGTGATGTGGCACTTGATCAACTCTAGGACCACCCATGAAAAAAAGTCAACGGTTATTGTTAGGTTCCAATGTCATTGTACCCATGAATTAAATAGAACACTTTCGATATTTATATTTTAAAACAAATATAAATATAGATCTAAACATCATCAAATATGAATAAAAGAATAAAATATAAATTTTAAAAACTATAATGGTCATTTTCATAGTTCTAAAATGAAGTCAAGTCTAAGAGTGAAGTTTGAGTACTGAAATGGTCGTTTTGAAAGTTCAAGAATAAAACAGAGTTTCAACAATATTTGAGGGGCTAAACGATTATTCCACCTTAGCAATAATATGACAATGTCGTATTAAACATGTATCAAAATTAAAATATAATATTGATAGTTTCTTTTCTCAATGCAAAGCGCACATAGCCATGCCTAGCCGCACGCTGGGCGGTTGTGGCCAAGGCTGAAAACATGTTCAGGATAGGGCGTGAGGAAATCTTTGTTTCTTTTTGAGCCGGTTGTGGACCGAGGCTGACGACATGTTTAGAATCTTTGAATTTTTTGAGCAACAAAAAATTTGCAAACTATTGAAAAAAAAGATAAAAACTTAGTTTGCAACTCAATTTGTGGACTTGATATAATTAATGATTTGGCATTTTAAAAAAAGAAACTCTTGGAAATATTCTATGCTTCCATTAGTCAATAATACTATGTGACCAAAAAGTACTTTCTAAAAAAACAAGGGTTAATTAATATCACGTGGACCAAAAAGTACTTTCTAGAGAAACAAGTGTAATTACAGGATTCATCCATATTGGAGATGCCTCCAAGAATCACGATACAATGGCCCTGTAACGGATCAACGTAATTATACGAGATTAAGTGAGAAAATCTTTCACCGGGGCGGTTAATTTCACAAACTTAAGCCGGTATAACTCGAGATTCCGTGAAATCACGAAGGATTTCAAACCAACCAACATACAACCAAGATCGTACTGATTTAGCAGCCACAGTTCACACGATACCTAAAGTTGACCATAAAAGTAGGATACATCGGAGTTCGGAAATAAAAGTTATTACAACATAGTTCAACATAAAGTAGCGGAAGCAAATAGTTTTACGCACACACACTTAGTTTAGTTACAGTGCCAGTCGATAGTCATGGTCCACAAAAGCAGTAGATAAGACAAGCAGAAAGACCCTTGCACAAGGTCCTAGTTGTCACCCATCGCCGGATATAGACAGTTGGAGCAGTACCCATAGTACATCTGACCATCTGCAATAACAATGGGAACAACGCCCTGAGTACGAGAATGTACTCAGCTAGATTTACCCGTCATAAACCAGAAATAATAAGACTCCAAGGAGCATACAAGGCTTTATATAGTGGACTGGCTTGACTCATTTGTGAAAAGCATAAGTTATTATGAATAACTAAAGATAAATACTTTTAGCATCATTTTTAGAATAACCTAATCATGCTAGATGAGCACCTATTGCTAGCACAATCACTTGATTAACCATTAACATCAAAGGTTACCATCTCAGGTTTAGCATTTCCAACATTATCCACATAACCATCCGTGTTCCATCATTAATACTACGATGTCGTAACTCGAGTCGAGTGCTCACTAACCGGGAGCGACGGCGATTCGAATCGAATTCCTATTCAGCTGGAGATTTATTCCTCACACAAACCATACTTCCCCCGTCAGGGTCGCGTAGATCACCAATGACACTTTCCAAGAAGCCGCGGGATAACAATCATGGATCGCACTACCCAAGGACCGCCCGACTGCCAGGACGCACCTTGGGCTCACTCTTCGCGTCCCCGTACACCCCCTTCAACACCAGTCTACCAACCCGAGTTTATCCCGGCTCGAAAAGTGTCACTAGATTCGCGGTCGAAAGGTACTTTATTCGGCCAGCTAAATGTGAGGCATGCGTTCAACATGACAAGAGGGACGAGCAACGATCGGTCCTTAATCGACACAGACGGAATCACTATAGTCCAAAACCCTATAAGACTCCGCCGGTCTCCGCTTATCCATTAACACTTGGTTACTTTTCAAGATTCACAAATACAGCTAACCATAGCCAGGTATTCACCTATAGCTCGCAGGTGACAGGAAATCACCCGACTTCTACCGATCTAAGCATGGCTAAGCAATTTACTCGATCCTGACCTAATAAGGTAACAGTAATCTGGTGGACAAGGATAGTAATGCAACAACGGTTTTACTTAACTCCTATAACTTAATGCAATAATATATAATTATAATTCCAGTAATTAAGAATAGCTTTTATAAAATAGGAGACTTATAATGCTCCGGGGCTTGCCTCTTTCGAACGAGCTAGGATAGTGGTCGACGCACTCCGGCAGTTCCTCGCTTGGCTCTTCCTCCTCGGACACCTCCTGTGCCTGGGGCTCCTATTGGTCCGTCCAAGCCTGCTCCTCTGGTACTGCTACCTGCGACTCCTCCTGCGATCCTGTATGATGCAGTTGCATAAGTAAATATGCGAATGATGCATAGGACTATGATAGAGTGCTTTGATGACATGAGATGCAGATGAGCACATGAAATGAGCAGTTGAGATATAACTACATCTTCTACAAGGTAGTCCACGTCATCCAAGAACATGTACCCTAAAGCATGCACATTGCGGTTCCACTAATTATCATACACCTTACACAAGCAAGTGACCCTAAATGACCAAACCTTACCAACCTAACTCATCCACAACATCAGCAAGACATAGTGATGCTTCAAAGATACACCAAACATATTTTATTATTCTTGATTTCTCATAAAGAATAATCATTTATTCCTTATTTAACTAGGGTTGTACAGCGACACCTACCTCTGGTGTAGATAAAAATCTACAAAAATTACAGTAGAGTATTCTTACCCTAACTAAGCTACCACTAAATTTTCATGAGAATTGCATATGTAAAACTACCTGTACAAAATAAACAAATTATAGCCTAAATGTGAGCATGAAATTATTTTATACTAGAAAAAGTATTAAACAATAGATTTCACATTTTTCTTAGATTACTAACAGTAAACTAACATGCTACAAAAATTATCAGATGTATGTTATATACAAATTTTGCTCTCTACTAAAAGTAACAAATATTATCAATTAAAAGCATTTGAACTACACTTCAAAAATTTCCCATAGAATATGCCTCACTAGTATTTTTCCTATAAAGTAAATCACTAATAAAGACTAATGTAACAAGGATCACATTTTCCCTTCATTATTTTATTTACTACACTTTTTCTAAGATAACAACATATATAACAATTAAATAAAATTGCACAGTAAAGTGTCACAAAAATAACATGAATTATTTTTAAACTGTAGATCTATTCAAAAGGAACATTTCAAAATTTGTTTCATGATTTTTGGAGCTATAAATCTTGAGATACAATTTTTGGAAGCCTTTTTCAGATTTTCTGGAAATCAATTTCTTTAAAACCGAAAATCAAAACCGGCCTTAAACGCTACGTGCACCCCGCTGTGACACCCGGAACCGAAACACTGAGACAGACAGGCGGGACCCATGGGTCAGATGGGCCCACCCGTCAGCCGGAGGGGAGGCCAGCAGGGGCATCGCCGGCCGGAGCTCACCAGTGTGCGGTGCTGGCTGCACCAGTGTGCTCAGCTCAACAAGCCGCACCGACCGGTGCTCGGTCTTGGCCGGGTGGCCTACCGGAGCGAGCTCGCCGACGCGCATGGAGGCACGACGGCGCTGCTCGTCGGCGGGAGCTCGACTCCGACCACGGCAAGGCGGGTAGGGAGGTGCTATGGCTTCGCGGGAGGGAGGCGAAGCTGTTGACCGCGAAAGGGAGGAAAAAGGAGGGGTGGAACGGGGAGAATGCCGGAGCCAGGAACTCCGGCGAGCGGCGGTGAAGAACGGCCGGTCACAATTGGCCTCCTCACCTCGGCAATGACGACCGCTGGAGGGAGCACGAGGTAGAGCGAAGGGAGGCGGAGCAATGGCCGCAAGGAATCGGACGCGGGAGCAGCAGGGGCGGCGAACGGCGGTGGCGGAGCTCGGAGGGCGGCGGCAATGGCGCGGTGGCCGCGGGCTCTGCTGCGGTCGCTGCTAGCGCGGGGAGAAGCGAAATGGAAGAGCACGGAGAGGAGCGGGGGCTGGAGATCGACTTGGAGGCGTGGCGAGGCGGTGGGGGCCACGGCGTGCCACCCGTACGCCGGCGACGGCGAGCGGCCTCCACGCGGTGACCGCGGCCTGAGCGTGGGCGTGCGCTGGCGCGGGGCGCGCGCGGGCGAGCGCGCGGCGGACGCGCGAAGCGGGCCAGACCGGCTTCGGCCGCGGGCCGAGAAGCGGGGCGGCGGCCCAGTCAAGTGAAAAACCGATTTTTCTTTTCTAAATAATATTTCCAGATTATTTCTTGGTTTAAAATTTGAATTTGGAGATGAAAAATGGGGTTTTCAGAATTTTGGCCCAAAATAAAAGTTGTTCAAAATTTTATTCTCTACAACTTTCATGTAGAGCATTTTTCAAAATTCTCAATAAATTTTGAATTTGGGATTTAAAGCTAATTTAAAATCAAAAACTCATTTATTTAGAATATTTTTAAAACAGAATTTAAGGAAAACTTGAATTCAAAATTTTGCTCCAATAATCAAGTTGATTTATTCTAGATTATTTAAAATTGCTACTACTCACAGGTACACCAACTTTTTAACACTCATATCAAACTTAGGGTTCCCATTCATTTGTTTTTTTTAAAAAAATTTAATTTGAAAGAGCTACAAATCAAATAATGCTAATCATGCAATGATGTTGAATGCCTATGCTTTGAAATGATAATGCATGCTTAACACCCAGGGGTGTTACAGGCCCTGTTCGGCAGGCTGTTTTTTGGTTTATAAGTCGGCTGTGGCTGATTTGCTGTGAGAGAAAAACACTGTTCCACGGCTGATAAGCCGTGCTGATAAGCTCAGCCGAACAGGGGGAATGATTCTCGTGTCCAATTTGCATATGAAAAAGCAATGTACTACGTATATTGTGACTACATTATACAATCATGTCGTCTTGCATTTGGACCTTGCATCGCTGCATGCATACATATACATCATGTTACATACAGTCCTCAGCTTCTCATCTTTCATAGAGAGATATACGGAGTACAGTACAGTATTGACTCTTCTTTGTATGTACATTGCAGAAGAATGAAAAATCCAAGATTCGGCAGCAGCAGAGCTTTGCAGCATTATTCAGATCAGATGTTTCGTCCGTAGGCAACATTGTCACGTCACCACCATCGCCAGCAGCCGCAGAGCACCTGCAAGCACAAGACCAGGAGTAGCGCTATGGTGAACAAAAGCCCTGCTGCCCTGTTGCAGTGCAACGCATGGCACGCCGAGCGAGAGATTGGGCGGTACGCCATACGCACCTTCCTCCGCTTCCGTCGCCACCGCCGTCGCGGCCGTCGGCCCCGGCGTCCGGCCGCCGGGGACTGCGCGAGCAGCATGACCTCGGGGCGCAGCGGTACGAGCGGCGACCAGAGCCCGCTGCGGTCGTAGTCGAAGTCGAAGGCGCTGGTGTCCGCGAACTTGCCGAGGAGCCCGTCCGAGACGTCCCTCGGCACCAGCTGCACTAGGAAGAAGTCGTCGCCGCCGGCGATCATCATCGGCGACCACGGATCCTCCTCCGCAGAGCCGCAGCTCACGATCTCGGGCGACGGCGGCGACGACGCCGGCATTGGTGATTGCGCTGATGATCAGAAAGGAAATGGAATGACGACGAACTTGCACCGGCGGGTGGGCTGTTGCGGTTGCGGTATAGCAGCAGGGTAATATATCTAGTATCTCTCGTTTTCCGCGGGGGAAAGCATGGAGTGGAGGATTTGCGGCAGATCGCGCGGTGGTTGAAGGGAAAAGGACCGGCAGGCTGGAGGCTCCACTCCACTGATCCCTCCGGCCTGGTCTGGCCTGCAAGGAAGCAGCTGTGGGGAAGCCTGCTGCCTGTGCCTGCATCTGTGCATTGCATGATTGATCTGTGTCGCTCATGGGGCGGGGCCACTCCGAGGCCACCTCTTGCTTTCTTTATTGCTGTCTCACGTTCCAGTGTCCTCCTCTTCTCTCTCACCTCGTAAGGCGGCCGATCCCTCTCTCTCACTAGGTCACTCCATCGACCAACCATCCACCTCCGCGTCATGTGAGGCCTCTAAAGACTGCCGCTGATGGCGATAGGGAGGGGAGGGGAGGGGAGGGGAGGTGATGACGAAGCAGCCTCCATCACATCTACTAGCTAGCAGGAGATCGATCGAGTGCATTGATTCAAGGACAACCGTGATGCTCCTCTCCGATGGATATAGATATAGCAATAGCATAGCATGGGCACTGCAAGCCGGCTTAATGACAGCCACGTTAGGCCTCCTTCTGAAACATGGCCCGTTCCAACTGGAATCATTCGGCCTGGATTCGAGTCGGGCCCAAGCCGGAATGGCTGTTCGGATAGGCCCAAACCGAAATGAAATCAGGCCATTTCAGGCCTTTCCACCCTCTTCTCAGCCTGAATTGGATCCATACCTAGAAATACATGGAATTGATCCAGACCAGATTTCAGTTACCCACCAGGATCCACTCAATCCGGCCCAGGAAGAGAAACGGGCCTGTTTTCAAATAGGAACAAACGAACGAGGCCTTAATGACAACGAATAATCGACCAATATGAGCAGTTTTTAGTCCTGTCATCTGATCCCTACTAGCTGGCCAAACTACGTACTCGTACATGTCGCCATGCATGTTCTTGCACTGAATGAATGAAATTCCTTCCTTGGCAATTATGAGCTGCCTTTCGGAGCAGAGCGGATCTCGATCCAAGCCGGCGGGCGCGCGGGCTATACCTAATTAATCTAGGGCCGTGTTTAGTTCCAAAATCGGGGGCACCAACTTGAAACAGTGCGCAATAAATGCATACTGTAGTATTTCGTTTGTATTTGGTAAAAATTGTTTAAATTTTGACTAATTAGTCTCAAAATGTTCGCCTCACAAAGTACAACAAAACTATGCAATTAGTTTTTAATTTCATCTACATTTAGTACTCCATGCATGTGCCGGCATTTTTATGTGATGAATTTTTTTTTTTACATAGTGAAATTTGAGGTAGAAATTAGGAACTAAACAAGAAGGCGTGTTCACCTCACCCGGACGTATAGCAACAGTCAAGCCGAGCCTTTTTGCATTGGTGTGGTATCAACCAACTACTGTGTGGCCCGGGCGCCCGGCCTGTGGGCGACAAGCCGGCCGGTAGGGACACGTTCGTGAGCCTGAGCCACCGCGCCTGGCATCGATGATCTCACGTCCTTTTCCGGGTCGAACACTCTGCACCCGGGCCGGGATGGAGAATAATGGGCTGATGTGATGTGACTCGTTAGATCCGATATTCAATCGGATGAACAGGGTTCACGAAAAATTTTAGTTGGTACGCGCGGTGTAATGTTATCGCAAACTGTTCTTATGGTTCAACCTACTGTGATAGCTAGGCTGATAGCTTGTGAACACGGGCACAGCTGCTGTGGCTCGTGAGAAATCACGTTAGGTTGTTCACTTTTTTCAGTAAAAAATCATGAATGCAAAAAATTAAGGCATCGTTTGGTGCGGCTCGTGCAAGCTCCGGCTCCCGCTCCCGGTCTCCTGTACATCACTGTTGTGCATTGTATATCACTATGCTGGTTGGAGAAAGAGCTCCGGCTCTGGCAGACCTTAGACACGAGTCAGAAAAGCTGCAGTTTGGTGGCTCCTCTTCGCTCCGCTACAGTATCGCTACAGTAGCACTACAGTTGCAGAGCCAGAGCCCTCTGAAACCGCACCAAACATAGCCTAAATGTCACTTTTCGCAAAAGGACCCGCGCGGAAAGATGCCTTGTCGTACGTCCTAGCTACTTCTCCATTTGGCTCCATCTTCCTACTACACTAGCACATGCCGTCAGCAAGTTGTAGCAGTCAAGCTACTTCAAAATTGAAGCATGGAAACCAGCGTGATTGCAATTAATCTTCATGACGAGCTTATACGAATGCAACATGGCAGGTAGTCACCGGTATACTCCCTCTGTCTCGTAATCGAAGACGTTCTAGGATTCAAATTATGTACCGAAAAGCTTGACGTTCTAGCTATTGCAGCGGCAGCAGCCTAGCCAGTGCAGGTGCAGCAGCCTAACTAGTGCAAGTGCAGCAGCTAGCTAGTGTCAGACGCAGCAGCTTTGCTCTCTCCTCCGCTCGGCTCCCGGCCACTCCAAAGGTCCAATCGGCAGCAGCTTTTGCTCACGTACTCGACTGCAGTATAGGGGTAAGCAGGGTCTTTTGATCACTACCTTGTTAATCTCTCCCACCCCTGGAACGACTAGCATTCTGGGACGGAGGGAGTATATGATACAACCAGATCTTCAACAGCGACAAAAAGCTTTGACGTACAAGAACGTACCTGATGCGCATTTGACTCTTGGTTGGTTAGAGCCTCTTCAATAGATTATCAATAGTTCATTCCTTCAACTACATAAAAGATAGTATCCTAATATTAGTAGTAATGTATTGTTGCCTCCTCCAACGGATTACTAATACCCTCACCTTAAATTTATTTTTCTACCATTTTTCTTCCTCCGGTACACATAACTCTATTTAAATTACACTTCCACATCACAATAAACCAAACTTTGGTAAGTAGACAGTCGGTGTTTTCCATTTCAAAATATAAGACTTTTGTTTTTTTAGATACATTATTTTTGTTATATATCTAGACAAGTGTATAGCAAAAACTACGTACCTACAAAAGCTAAAACGTCTTATAACTTGGGATGGATAGAGCAGTAGTAGATCAAATGAGTAGCACACATGACAAGGCTTAGCAAGGACAGTTTCTTGATTCAAGCCTTAAACCAAAGTGATCTGTTCATTTCGCTGAAATTTGGCTTATGCTAAAATGTTGTGAGAGAAAAATACTGTTCGTTCACTAAAAAGTACTGGTGAAGTAGTGCAGCAGAACAGAGCCGATGTCAACCCCATCTAGTATCCCTAGGCCTAGCAAGGACAGTTTCAATTCTTGATTCAAGCATCTTCCTGTAGGTACCTCACCAATTTCAATACGTCACAGAGTATTTGGCACTGGTTTTCAACTAGTTTGTCCCTTCTCTTGCAAGATGTACTTGTGGTCACAATCAAAGATATATACTAAAAAGAATCATTGACAGAAGAGCAATAGTTCACAATAGAAACAATAGCTAGCTGTAATGGCAAAACAATGGACATAGAACACAAATGGGTTTTCATCTAGAATTTTTTTTTGCAGTCCGTTAAATTCAATCCTCGTCATATCCTTGCCCTGGTATCCAAGAAACTGATAACTTGTGCCTATCGGTTGTAGTGTCTTTGACATGTACAAGAGCAAGAAATTGTTCAACCACATTCCCTTTAGAATTCACATGCCTGCAACAGTACACTAATTAAACAAAACATTGTTAAAACTGAGCGCTCTCCTCTCCATCTCTTCTCGATTTCCCGTGCGTGATAGCGGAAGCCATGTCAGCATGCCTCCCCCTATGTACCGAGCCTTTGGGCCTAAAGGCAAGTAGCAAGGGAGCCCGAGCACTTTCTTTTTTTGAGGAAACATTACTGAGCGGTACTGTCGGTACCAACATTATAGGGGTACCCACAATCAACGATTAAAACGAACGAAACACTATCCGTGAACACAGCAAAGCCAAAAAACAGCGGACGATGCACCTCGACTGCGTTCTGACTCGCACGAGGCCGGCTCGACGGGACGCCTCGACCACGCTCCGACTCCGACTCGTACGAGGCACCCTCGACGGGGCGCCTCGATCGCGTCCCGACTCGTACGAGGCCCGTTCGATAAGGCATCTCGACTATCAGCAACCTCCGACTCGCACGACCCCGGGTCGAATCACTTGACCTATCTTACTCACCTATTCTGAGGCAAAAGTCAGAGCATTTAATGTGACTACCTGCCACCTTCTACCGTCATGGCTACAACCGTAACCGACGTGGGGGCAATGTCGGTGTCAGCTCTCACTTTTTACTGCCCATCCCGGGATGGGAGGTGGAAACCTATCACTATACACACCTTACCGCACACTGTTTTGCCACCAATCACCCTCGAGGGAGGATACGACAAGGCCCGTATCCCGCGATCTCGGGGATTCGGCCTTATCCGCCCGTCCTCGACCCGGCCTCGACCCAGCCTCGACCCACCACCGGTCAGCAGGGAAGAAGGGCCGACGTGGCACAGGACTCAGAGTCTTTTCACCGTCTCGTCCCCGACGTCACCACGGTGTCCGGGGATGGCTAGCCATTCTCGAGGCACGTCGCTACAGCCGTCTCCACAGGGATCGACAAAACTCCACCTCAAGGCACCCCGGCGTCCCGGTCTCCTCTTACCCTATAAAAGGGCAGGCCAGGGCTCTACAAGCAAGGACGAGAAAAACAAGACACAGGCCAAGTGCAAGCGAGCAAAGGCACCCAACTCAGAGATCAACATCTCAAGCAATCACCCTTGTACTCTTTTTTCTCCCTTTGAGACTTGGGCTCGGCGCCCTCTCTCACAAGCTTGTAACCCCTACGCAAGCACCTCGGTGCAAGGAAATAAAAAAACTCTCCCCTCCCCGCTGGATGTAGGGTCTTCTTTTGCCCAAACCAGGATAAACCTCCGTGTATTTCCCTTGCATCACCACCCAGGATAGGAACACGCAGCACTCACTCGTCGGCTTAGGACCCCCACGGGACCAAACACCGACAGTTGGCGCGCCAGGTAAGGGAAGTTGCGTGCCAACATCGTTCTCCCGCCATTTTCCTGAATGGCTGACCCCGAACGCCCTCTCCTGTTGGCCACGGTGATCTGGTTTGGGAGTTTGGAGTTTATGTCGCTTGGCCACGGCTACGACATGGTCCTCCTCCCGCAGAGGCACCCGACCGATGAGGACCACGAGCTCTCCCAGCCTGGGGGAGCGTTACGTCGGTACCGTCGCTCTCAAGCACGAGCCGCCAGACGACGACGAGCCCAGCGCAATCGCCGTCATCACCTCGCGGAGGACGGTGGGATTCCCCGATCCGGCGCCTCTCAGCCAGACGCCAACACAGATTTCCTCACTGAGGGTCTGCGTAGGATGAACTTGGCTGAGGGTAAGATGTCGACAGGGAGTTCCACCGCTCTGCCGCTCGGTGTGACGCCACCACCGCCCGGTCCGACTACACCGGCACAAGGAACGACGTCCCCATCAGCATTCCCGTTTGGGCTAGACTCGGTTGTCCGGGCGTACGCTTCCTCTGTGAGCACTAGCATGAGCGCTTACGAGGAACTCCCCGGACACCATCTACGCTCCACTCTGGACCTAGTTGCATCCACGCCGACCTCTGAGTACCTAGACTCCATGGAGACCCCAGAAACAGAGCCCCATGCGACTGCTCCTCGATGTTACAACCCCAAAGATGAGTGGCGATGACCTTACATCCACCCATCATACTACTACTTCGGCGCCCCTGACTCCGACTCTGCCGATGACACCTACGATCCGACTCGTGAGTGCTTCAACATCGATGGGGTAAGCACGTCAGATTCAGAGAACGAGGAACCCATCGAAGGAAGGAACACGCCACCTCATGTCAAACTCCCTGCCGAGCGCAACGAGGCTCAATTCCTTGCAGATCAAGGAATACAGCTCGAGCAGATACGCGAGTTGCAGGACAGGCTCGACGAGGAGCGAGAAAACCTACGCCTACTTCAATAGACCCTCGAGCATAAACGTGCGGCACATGCACATGGCGGTAGAGCTCGAGAAAGGGCTCGCGATGTTAATCGTCGCATCGCCGAGGATCAGGTGGTCGACCCCCCGGTTTTCGGTCGAGCCAGCCAGAACGTGGTCGCTGCCGCCATGCTCCTTCGTAACATGCCCGAGCCATCGAACCCTGACGCTCGTCGAGCCCAAGATGAAATCTAAGAACTCCTTGAGACCGCTGCTATGCAGCAGGCCGAGAGCTCAGCCTCGAGGCGATGTGGGCCAGCCTCGGAGCGACCTGCCGAGCCCTCTCGACAGGAGTGAGAGGCATCGGTTCATCCCGAGCATGTCCAGCGGAACTGGGCAGCCCCCGCCCCTGAGCTTGTCGTTGACGACCATGAACCTCGAGATACCCGAGGCAACATCGTCAAGCGCCGGACGCGCAAACACGATGACGGTGTGGCTCGAGGCTACCGTGTGCACAGGGGCGGGCGCTACGACAGCTCAGAAGATCATAGCCCTTCACCCGAGCCTCCGGGTCCTCGGGTCTTCAGTAAAGCTATCTGTGAGACAATACTCCCGGCTCGGTTCCGCCCTCCCACAACTCTCACCAAGTACAACGGCGAGACCAAATCCGAACTTTGGCTCGTTGATTTCCGCTTGGCATGTCAGTTGGGCGGGGCCACCGACGACCGGGTCATCATCCGGCAACTCCCCCTATTCTTGTCAGACACCGCTCGAGCCTGGCTCGAGGATCTTCCACCTCGGTAGATCCACGACTGGGACGATCTCGTAAGGGTGTTCGAAGGAAACTTCAAGGGGACCTACATGCGCCACAGCAACTCATGGGACCTCCGGAGCTGCAACCAGAAGCCAGGTGAATCCCTCCGGGATTACATCCGGCGTTTCTCCAGGCAACGTACCGAGCTCCCCAACATCACTGACTCCGACGTGATTATGGCCTTCCTCTCCGGCACCACCTGCAAAGAGTTGGTCCGAGAGCTGGGCCGTAACACCTCGATCACCGCCAACGGTTTAATGGACATCGTCACCAACTTCGTCGCTGGCTAGGAGGCGGTTGGTGCCATCTTTGGCGGTGATCAGGACAAAGGGAAGCGCAAGGTTGACGATCCCGTAAGCCCCAGCCGGGGTTCCAAAAGGAACAACAACAAGAAGAAGAAGAACCAGCAGAGCAAGCTCGAGGCCCCGGCCGACGAGCTTGTTGCTGCCACTGAACGCAAGAAGCCTCGAGGGCCCCCCGGCGGAGGCATTTTTGACAAAATGCTCAAAGAACCATGTCCCTACCACAAGGGGCCCACGAACCACAACCTCGAGGATTGCCATATGCTCCGGAGGTACTTTGAGGGCATGGGCGTCAAGAAGGACGACAAGAAGGAAGATCCTAAGGGCGACGACAAGGATGGGGGTTCCTCGAAATCCATGACTGCTTCATGATCTACGGAGGGCCCTCGACCCATCTCTCGATGCGCCAGCGCAAGCGAGAACGGCGAGAGGTTTTCTCCGTGCAGCCAGCGATCCCCCACTTCCTTGACTGGTCCAAGGTGGCCATCACTTTCGACCGTGATGACCACCCCGACTACGTCCCCAATCCAGGGGTCTACCCACTTATTGTTGATCCCATCATCACCAACACACGCCTCACCAAGGTGCTCATGGATGGCGGTAGCAGCCTCAACATCATCTATGCTCAGACCCTCGACCTCCTGGGGATCGAGATGACGCGCCTCCAACCTAGCGTCGGGGGCTTCCATGGAGTCGTGCCAGGAAAGCGGGCGGAGCCTGTCGGCCGGATCGACCTGCCTGTCTGCTTTGGCACTCCCACCAACTTCAGAAAGGAGACCCTCACTTTCGAAGTGGTCGGATTCCGTGGAACGTACCACGCTATCCTTGGGCGCCCATGCTATGCCCGGTTTATGGCGGTCCCGAACTACACTTACCTCAAGCTCAAGATGCCAGGCCGGCCCTAATGGCATCATAACCGTTGGGCCCTCATATGAACATGCCTATGAGTGCGACGTCGAGTGCGTCGAGCACGGAGAAGCCGTCTTGGAGTCGGCAACTTTAGCGGCGGACCTCGATGGTCTAGCCAACGAGATCCCCGACCCCAAGCGCCACGCCGGCAGCTTCGAGCTCGCGGAGGACGTCAAGCTCGTGCCTCTCGACCCCGCCGATCCAGAGGGAAAGGCGCTAAGCGTCAGCGCCACCCTCGACCCCAAATAGGAAACAGTGCTCGTCGACTTTCTCCATGCAAACACCAACATCTTTGCGTGGAGTCCCTCGGATATGCCGAGCATACCTAGGGAAGTCACCGAGCACGCCTTGGAGATCCGAGCTTGCTCCAAACCGGTGAAGCAATGCTTGCGCCGCTTCGACGAGGAGAAGCGCAAGGTCATCGGTGAGGAGATACACAAACTGTTGGAGGCCGGATTCATCAAGGAGGTTCATCATCCCGAGTGGCTAGCTAATCCTGTATTAGTTAAGAAAAAGAGTGGGAAGTGGAGGATGTGTGTAGATTATACCAGTTTAAATAAAACATGTCCAAAAGTTCCCTTTCTGAAAGGTCTTGATGGCTAGAGGGGGGGTGAATAGCCTTTTAAAAATTTCTACAATGACAAACTAAACAAGTTTATCAATACAACAAATAGCGAGATGCGAGTTTTGCTTAGCCTACGGAGTGTTTGCAAGCCACCTATCCAATTCACAATTCTAGTATATTTGCACTCAACCGCACAAGTCAAACCGAGGAGGTAACTACCACTACAACTAGCAAGCTACACAAAAGAGCTACTTAAGCAAAGCTAACTAGCTAGCAAAGAAAACTAAGAAAGTAATACAAGTGAGAGTTAGGAGGGTATCACCGAGGGGCGAAGTATTGAGCCAACCAATATGATCAACAATGAAAACCAAGACAACCGAACACCGGGATCAATCAATCACAATATGAAAGTGATGACACGAAGATTTATCCCGAGGTTCACGTGCTTGCCGGCACGCTAGTCCCCGTTGTGTCCCTTTTCACCACGTGGTTCGGTGGCTAATCGGTCTCACACCGAGCCTCTCAAAAGGCGCCACAAGAACCTACCAAATGGCAAAAGGTTGCAAATGACACGAGCAATCCACTAATGTTGCCTTTGGCGCTCCGCCGAGGTAGGCACAAACCCCTCACAATCACCGGAGGTGGCCAAGAACAATCACCAACTCTTGCCAACGCCTCCAAGCTGCTCCAAGCCGTCTAGGTGGCGGCAACCACCAAGAGAAACAAGAATCCCGCAGCAAATCAACCACCAAGTGCCAACTAGATGCAATCTCACAATGCAAATACACTTGGATCACTCAATCTCACTTCGAATATGCAAAGAAGCAAGAGAGATGAGTGGGAGGGGAGTTGCTTAGCTCAAAGTGCTCACAAGTATGTCAAATGTCCAAGAGTGAGAGCCTTGAGCCGGCCAACGAGTATATATAGACGTACCCCTTCGAATATAGCCGTTAGAAACTGAAATCAGCAGCAGTCGCGCTCACCGGACGCGCTGGTCCAACTGACCGGACGCGCCGGTGCCGCAACGGCTAAATTTCAAAACACTGACCGGACGCGCCGGTCGTAACGACCGGACGCGCTGGTCACCACCGGACGCGCCGGTCCCGTGACTCACCGGACGCGCCGGTGAACTCTGAGTCGCGCAAAACAAACCAACGACCGGACGCGCTGGTGAACCGACCGGACGCCACAGTGCCCGCGTCCGGTGGGAGTCCAGTAAGCTCCCTGGACGACCGGACGCGTCCGGTGGCCTGTGACCGGACGCGCCTCACGTCCGATGAAACAACCGAAAAACCGCGCAGTCACTGGACACTGACCGGACGCGCCGGTCGCACAGTGACCGCGTCCGGTGCAGCGTCCGGTGCAGCGTCCGGTGCCACTGTGACCTCCGTTCGCTTCCGTTCGATTTCCGACTTCCGGCGTAGTGGAAAATAGGCATTTCATTTCCCCGAAATCGCCTGAATCCCGCGCTCGCACGCTCGGCGGGAGGGAGAGAGGACCCCAAACCCTCTCTACCGCTCAAACTCCAACGCCGTCACAAACGTGCTAACACCACCAAGTGATCATGTCATGTGCATGTGTGTTAGCATTTTCACAATCATTTTTCGAGGCGTTATTAGTTCTATCCAAATGCATATGATCATGAAATGCACATCTAGGGGCACTTAGGAGTTCAATAGCCGCGTCATTCCCCTCTTTATAGTACGGCTATCTATCCTATAATGTAACCACACCCACTAGGTGTCTTGGTTACTAAAACACAACCCTTAAGCATATACCTTTGCCTTGATCGCGTAGGGTTGCGTCCAAATCCAAGTGTGGCCATCATGATCACCATGTCCATCTTGCCACCAACCTTGGAGTGTACTAATCCTCATATGCTACATACAACTTAGACATAGGATTAGTACTTAGGCATTGTCACTAATTACCAACACCAAACATAGAGCTTTCAATCTCCCCCTTGTTGGTAATTGGTGACAACCCTTTCACAAAGATATTATGATAAAATTTAGATTGAACCCATGTCACATTGTCCAAGTATATTGCCATGTTTAAGAATTATGGACAAGTGATCATGAATTCAAATTGATAGCAATGGCTCCCCCTACATGTATGCTATATGTTTGGATTTTGGAAGCATACATGTTAGATAGGAAAGATTAGGAGCATTGACTACCAATAGGTGCTAAGTGTTTTAGATTATAGACCTTTGAAGCGTGATACCATCGGAGTAGCGATAAACACCATCTTAGCACCTTGTGTAGTTAGATATCACTTGGAAAAACACAAACAAAACTAGAAACCCCGTGAGATCAACATTACAAGCAAGGTTCTAGTACCACTTAGAAAGATATGAAGCAAGAAAAATCTAACTACTTCCTATTCATGCTAGTACTTCAATACACCATTCAATTGTATACTAGCAAAACACCACACAAGCAATGTATCGGAGAAAAAGAAATGCATAACTATGCATCATACATATGAAGTGCACAAAGAAATGCAACATTCATGTTTAAGAGCTTGCTCCCCCTACTTGTGTGCTCAAAAAATTTTAGTTGATCCCCTTCCTTTATCAATTCTCCCCTTTTAGAATCTATTTTTGTGAACAACATTTGTCTCCCCCTTTGTGCTTCTCCCCTTTTGAGTGCTATCTTTGTGAACAACTTTTTCTCCCCCTTTGGCACCAATGACCACAAGGGACCAATTTTAGATAGATTATCATGTTGAATTATGGGGTGAGGATCAAGTTTGTGATTCAACCTAGATTGCCTGCATAAATAAGATGCTTCGGTTTGATCCAAGGGCAAGCTTCTTCACACCTCACTAGAAGGGTTATCATGCACCATGTTGAAGCAAATATTTAGACAAGTGATCTAGATTAAACACTTAGGATCACAAGCTACTTAAACAAGTTATATGCTACCACTAGATCATACAAGTCATGGAAACAATAGTGGCACCATATAAACTTCAAATTCATTTGATTTTCATGAATGAGCCTAGAACATAAGAAATCATGACTAGATGCACTAAACATGTCCTTAGTATAGAATGTATGACATGTCAACCAATTGTACCTTGGGGCTCGAAGGAGAGGCATGCCATATCATGGAGGTGCATCAACTCATGTTGGAGAAGTCAAGTATGTTTAACTCATTCTTTAGCTTGTGAAATCTCTTCTCATCAAGTGGCTTGGTGAAAAGATCGGCTAGTTGATCTTCGGTGCCCACACTCTCAATAGCAATGTCACCCTTTTGTTGATGATCTCTAATGAAATGATGACGAACATCAATATGCTTTGTTCTTTGATGTTGAACCGGATTGTTGGTTAGCTTCACGGCACTTTCATTGTCACATAGCAATGGCACATTCTTGAAATTGATTCCAAAATCCTTTAATGTTGCCTTCATCCACAAGATTTGTGCACAACAACTACCCGCGGCAATGTATTCGGCTTCGGCGGTAGATAGTGCAATACTATTTTGCTTCTTGGATGACCATGAGACAAGTGATCTTCCCAACAATTGACAAGTCCCGGAAGTGCTCTTTCTCGCCACTTTGTCACCGGCATAGTCGGAATCCGAATATCCAACTAGCTCAAAGTTTGCACCTTTGGGATACCATAATCCAACATCTTGTGTATGCTTCAAATACCTCAATATTCTCTTTGTTGCCTTCAAATGACTTTCTCTTGGTGAGGCTTGAAATCTTGCACACATGCATACACTAAACATCACATCGGGTCTTGATGCCGTCACATAGAGTAGGCTACCAATCATTGATCTATAAAGCTTTTGATCCACCATGTTGCCACTCTTGTCACTATCCAAACTTCCACTAGTGCCCATTGGAGTTGTAATGCCCTTTGCATCTTCCATGCCAAACTTCTTGAGCATATCTTTGATGTACTTGGTTTGGCTCACAAATGTTCCTTCCTTCATTTGCTTGATTTGAAGTCCAAGAAAGAAACTAAGTTCACCAATCATTGACATTTCAAATTCCTTTGCCATCATTTTCCCAAACTCATCACAATAATCTTGATTGGTTGAACCGAAGATGATATCATCAACATATATTTGCAATACAAACAAGTCTTTCCCAATCTTCTTGGTGAATAGTGTTGTATCAACTTTGCCCATGACAAATCCTTTGGATAGCAAGAAGTCCCTCAATCTTTCATACCATGCTCTAGGTGCTTGCTTCAATCCATACAAAGCTTTCCTTAACTTGTACACATGGTTGGGTTTCTTATCATCTTCAAAACCGGGAGGTTGCTCCACATACACCTCCTCTTGAATGTACCCATTGAGAAATGCACTCTTCACATCCATTTGATATAGCTTGATATTGTGAGCACAAGCATAGGCAAGTAAGATCCTAATTGCTTCCAATCTTGCAACCGGGGCATAAGTTTCACCAAAGTCAAGACCCTCTATTTGTGTGTAACCTTGAGCCACTAGTCTTGCTTTGTTTCTTACTACTATTCCATCTTGATCTTGCTTGTTGCGAAAGACCCATCTAGTTCCAATGACATTGTGATCCTTAGGTCTCTCAACTAGTTCCCATACTTCATTTCTCTTGAAGTTGTTGAGCTCTTCATGCATTGCATTTACCCAATCCGGATCTCTCAATGCTTTATCAATGTCCTTGGGTTCTTCTATTGACACAAAGGAAGAGTGAGCACAAAAAGATGCCAATCTTGATCTAGTTTGAACTCCCCTTTGTATGTCACCAATGATGGAATCTAATGGATGGTCTCTAGCAATGTTGGTTGGTTGAAGCGCTTGCACTTGATTGCTTGGATGTTGATGTTGATCATGAGTTGGAGATGATGAACTAGCCACTTGTTGATCTTGTTGCACTTGAGATGATGTACTAGCTTGATTTTGCATTAGAGACCCACTAGCTTGTGTAAGTGGACTTTGGAGCACTTGATCTTTGTTGTCATCCACATCAATCACTTGCTTTGGCCTAATATCACCAATATCCATTTCTTTCATAGCATTGGTCAATTGAGTTCCTCTCACATCATCCAAGTTATTTTCCTCATCTTGAGAGCCATTTGTTTCATCAAACTCAACATCATGAACTTCCTCAAGTAAACCACTAGCCAAATTCCAAACTCTATAAGCTTTGCTAGTAGTGGAGTAACCAAGTAAGAATCCTTCATCACATTTCTTCTCAAACTTGCTCAATCTAGTGCCCTTCTTTAAGATGTAGCATTTGCAACCAAATACCCGAAAGTATGCAATGTTGGGCTTTCTTCCATTTAAGATTTCATATGGTGTCTTCTCTAAGAACTTATGGCAATAGAGGCGGTTGCTATAGAAGCAAGCCGTGTTGATTGCTTCGGCCCAAAATGAATGACTCACATTATACTCATTCAACATTGATCTTGCCATATCAATCAAGGTTCTATTCTTCCTCTCAACTAAGCCATTTGATTGAGGTGTATACTTGGCCGAAAATTGATGTTTGATTCCAAGCTCATCACATAGCTCATCAATTCTTGTATTTCTAAACTCACTTCCATTGTCACTTCTCACTTTCTTGATTGTGGTCTCAAATTCATTTTGCACTCTCTTGATGAACTTCTTGAATATGTCAAATACATCACTCTTATCCCCAAGAAAGAATACCCATGTGTATCTAGTGAAATCATCCACAATCACAAACCCATACTTGTTGCCACCAATGCTTGTGTATGTAGTTGGCCCAAATAAATCCATGTGCAACAACTCAAATGCCTTGGAAGTACTCATAATGCTTTTCAATGGATGAGTGTTGCCTACTTGCTTTCCGGCTTGACATGCACTACATAGCTTATCTTTCTCAAATGTGACATCCTTCAAGCCTCTAACTAAGTCATGCTTCACTAACTTGTTCAATTGCTTCATGCCAACATGACCAAGTCTTCTATGCCATAACCAACCCATACTTGATTTGGTGAGCAAGCATGTTGAAAGTTGAGTGTCACTAGCATTGAAATCAACCAAGTATAGATTCTCATATCTAAAGCCCTTGAAGATCAAGTTGGAGCCATCAACACTAACTATCTCCACATCATCAACACCAAATATGCACTTGAAACCGAGATCACACAATTGAGCAACCGAGAGAAGATTGAAGTTCAACTTTTCAACTAGAAGCACATTGGAAATGCTATGATCATTTGAGATTGCAATCCTTCCAAGAGCCTTCACATCACCCTTACTATTGTCACCAAATGTGATACTATCAATGCCACTATCATTTGATTTGAGAGAGTTGAACATTCTTGAATCACCGGTCATATGTTGAGAGCACCCACTATCAAGCACCCAATGCCTTCCTCCGACCTTGTAATTTACCTACAAAATAAATTAATGTTTCTTAGGTACCCATACTTGTTTGGGTCCTTGGAGGTTAGTAACTAAGCTCTTTGGTACCCAAATGGCCTTCTTCTTTGGACCCACAATTGGTGTACCAACAAACCTAGCATGCACACCTTTCTCACCCTTGGTAAGCACATAACAAGAATCAAAAGGAATGTAATCCATTTTAGCATGAAACTTATTGTTGTTCTTGTTCATTTTATTACAATTAATCTCTAGATGCCCAACTTGCTTGCATCTATTGCAATAACGACCATTGCTCTTCACAAAGCGAGACTTTGGAGTAGCAAAGGCCGCCTTGCCTTTCTTGGGAGTATAGCCCAAACCCTCTTTGTTAAGAGAGAATCTTTGGCTACCCAAGCATTTTAGCAAGCGGGCATCCCCACCATAGGCATTGCCTAATGCGCGGGTGAGATCATCCACCTCTCTCTTGAGAGTCTCATTCTCAACCACAAGTGATGAATCACTAGTAGTAGAGGTAGAGTTGGTTGTGGTGGATGATGATAAGCTACATGAAGCATTAGTAGGACCAACAAATAAAGAATCATCAATAATATCACATGTTAGTCCAATATCACAAGTGACAATCACTTGCTCCTCCTTAGCTTCCTTCATGAGCTTCTCCAACTTGAGGTCCTTCTCCTTGATGAGCTCAAGTAGAGAGGAGTGGGCTTCCTTAAGCCTAGTGTGAGCAACTTCAAGGTCCTCGTGGTCTTCCTTTAGACACTCACGAGAGGCCTCTAGCTCATAAAAGGATTTCCTAAGAGCTTTGAGCTCTTGTTCAATTCCTTTGCACTCCTTACTCTTTTTGAGAGCAACAAGCTCCTCCATCAAGGCATCATTTTCATTGCTCTTGGCAATGAGCTCTTGCTCTAAGATTTTGCACTTCTTGGTTGTCCTCTTATAGCCCTTGCTCATTTGATCTATTATGCCTAATAGATCATCCTTGGAGTAGTCCTCATCCTCCTCATCATCACTCCTACAACCATCACTAGCACAAGAATCATCATCACTATCATCATATTTTACCTTGGTAGGCTTGGCCATAAGGCATGTCGATGTAGTGTCAAAGATGGATGGCTTGTTGGAGAGGGCGATGCTTGCAATGGCTCGCCGAGTGGTCCTCTCATCATCACTAGAGCTTTCATCATCATCACTATCGGATTTGTCACTATCCCAAGTGACCACATAGCCACCACCCTTCTTCTTCTTGTTGATAGTGAAGCTCTTCTTCTCTTTCTTCTCCTTCTTGTCCTTCTTGTTCTTCTTCAACTTCAACTCCCCATCATGATATCTTTTGTCTTCATAGGGACACTTTGCCACTACATGATCGGGGCTATTGCAATTGTAGCAAAGCATCTCCTTTGCCTTCATGAAGTCCCTTCTCTTTCTTGCACCATATCCTTTCTTCTTCATGAACCTCCCCATCTTGTGCACTAGGAGGGCCATGGTCTCATCGTCGAATGGATCATCATCATCGCTCTCCACCTTGCTCTTGCCCTTAGAAGATGAAGCCTTGAATGCAATGGGCTTCTCTTGCTTGACCTTGATCTCCTTCTTCTCATCTTCATCTTCATCATCATCATATTGAGCATCGGTCATGACATCTCCAAGCACTTGGTTTGGAGTCACCTTGTCCAAACCCTCTCTTTGGATCATCTTCCTCAAGATAGCAAACTTCTTAGGTAAGTTCATCAAGAACTTATGTGAGAAGTCCTTGTCCTTGACATCTTCTCCTAGACTCTTGAGATCATTGACAATAACTTGTAGCCTATAGAACATCTCCGGTATAGACTCATCATCCTTCATCTTGAAGCTTGCAAACTTATCCTTGAGCATATAGAGCTTGGCACTCTTTACCGTTGAAGTGCCCTCATATGTTTCCTCTAATCTTGTCCACACTTCACTTGCCATCTCAAGATCCTTGATTTGCTCAAAGACCTTTGCATCAATCCCATTGTAGAGAGTGTTGAGAGCCATAGTGTTGCATTGGTTGTTGATGCGGTCATTGTTGGTGAGGTTGTCGGGATCAATGATAGCATAATCATGATGTGTCACCTCCCAAACCTTCTCATTGATAGAGCCAAGATATTGCTTCATCTTTCTTTTCCAATGATCAAAAGATGAGACACCATCAAAGAATGGAGGCTTGCCCCCAACATGGTTGAACACAACTTGAGCCATCTTACACCGAGGTTGTTAAGCCTTACAAACGGTGACCACGGCTCCGATACCACTTGAAAGGTCTTGATGGCTAGAGGGGGGGTGAATAGCCTTTTAAAAATTTCTACAATGACAAACTAAACAAGTTTATCAATACAACAAATAGCGAGATGCGAGTTTTGCTTAGCCTACGGAGTGTTTGCAAGCCACCTATCCAATTCACAATTCTAGTATATTTGCACTCAACCGCACAAGTCAAACCGAGGAGGTAACTACCACTACAACTAGCAAGCTACACAAAAGAGCTACTTAAGCAAAGCTAACTAGCTAGCAAAGAAAACTAAGAAAGTAATACAAGTGAGAGTTAGGAGGGTATCACCGAGGGGCGAAGTATTGAGCCAACCAATATGATCAACAATGAAAACCAAGACAACCGAACACCGGGATCAATCAATCACAATATGAAAGTGATGACACGAAGATTTATCCCGAGGTTCACGTGCTTGCCGGCACGCTAGTCCCCGTTGTGTCCCTTTTCACCACGTGGTTCGGTGGCTAATCGGTCTCACACCGAGCCTCTCAAAAGGCGCCACAAGAACCTACCAAATGGCAAAAGGTTGCAAATGACACGAGCAATCCACTAATGTTGCCTTTGGCGCTCCGCCGAGGTAGGCACAAACCCCTCACAATCACCGGAGGTGGCCAAGAACAATCACCAACTCTTGCCAACGCCTCCAAGCTGCTCCAAGCCATCTAGGTGGCGGCAACCACCAAGAGAAACAAGAATCCCGCAGCAAATCAACCACCAAGTGCCAACTAGATGCAATCTCACAATGCAAATGCACTTGGATCACTCAATCTCACTTCGAATATGCAAAGAAGCAAGAGAGATGAGTGGGAGGGGAGTTGCTTAGCTCAAAGTGCTCACAAGTATGTCAAATGTCCAAGAGTGAGAGCCTTGAGCCGGCCAACGAGTATATATAGACGTACCCCTTCGAATATAGCCGTTAGAAACTGAAATCAGCAGCAGTCGCGCTCACCGGACGCGCTGGTCCAACTGACCGGACGCGCCGGTGCCGCAACGGCTAAATTTCAAAACACTGACCGGACGCGCCGGTCGTAACGACCGGACGCGCTGGTCACCACCGGACGCGCCGGTCCCGTGACTCACCGGACGCGCCGGTGAACTCTGAGTCGCGCAAAACAAACCAACGACCGGACGCGCTGGTGAACCGACCGGACGCCACAGTGCCCGCGTCCGGTGGGAGTCCAGTAAGCTCCCTGGACGACCGGACGCGTCCGGTGGCCTGTGACCGGACGCGCCTCGCGTCCGATGAAACAACCGAAAAACCGCGCAGTCACTGGACACTGACCGGACGCGCCGGTCGCACAGTGACCGCGTCCGGTGCAGCGTCCGGTGCAGCGTCCGGTGCCACTGTGACCTCCGTTCGCTTCCGTTCGATTTCCGACTTCCGGCGTAGTGGAAAATAGGCATTTCATTTCCCCGAAATCGCCTGAATCCCGCGCTCGCACGCTCGGCGGGAGGGAGAGAGGACCCCAAACCCTCTCTACCGCTCAAACTCCAACGCCGTCACAAACGTGCTAACACCACCAAGTGATCATGTCATGTGCATGTGTGTTAGCATTTTCACAATCATTTTTCGAGGCGTTATTAGTTCTATCCAAATGCATATGATCATGAAATGCACATCTAGGGGCACTTAGGAGTTCAATAGCCGCGTCATTCCCCTCTTTATAGTACGGCTATCTATCCTATAATGTAACCACACCCACTAGGTGTCTTGGTTACTAAAACACAACCCTTAAGCATATACCTTTGCCTTGATCGCGTAGGGTTGCGTCCAAATCCAAGTGTGGCCATCATGATCACCATGTCCATCTTGCCACCAACCTTGGAGTGTACTAATCCTCATATGCTACATACAACTTAGACATAGGATTAGTACTTAGGCATTGTCACTAATTACCAACACCAAACATAGAGCTTTCACTTTCCTTTGCCACGTATTGATCAAATCGTTGATTCCACTGCGGGATGTGAAACTCTTTCATTCTTAGATGCATATTCCGGCTACCACCAGATCAAAATGAAGGAGTCCGACTAGCTCACGACCTCGTTCATCACCCCATTTTTCATGTATTGCTACGTTACTATGCCCTTCGGTCTCTGGAACGCAGGGGCTATGTACCAGCGATGCATGTAGCACGTTTTCAGAGAACACATCGGACCAACCGTCGAGGCTTACATCGATGACATCGTTGTCAAAACCAAAAAAGCCGATAACTTGATAAACGATCTCGACATTGCGTTCAAGTGCCTCCGGACAAAGAACATCAAGCTCAATCCTGAGAAATGCGTTTTCGGTGTTCCTCGAGGCATGCTTTTAGGGTTCATCGTTTCTAAGCGTGGCATCGAGGCCAACCTGGAAAAGATCACTGCGATAACCAGGATGGGCCCTATCCAAGATCTGAAGGGCGTGCAGAGGGTCACGGGCTGCTTGGCAGCACTCAGTCGCTTCATTTCACGCCTCGGCGAAAAAGCGCTCCCCTGTATCGTCTCCTGAAGAAATCAGAACACTTCTCATGGACCCTCGAGACTGAAGAAGCTCTTGCAAAACTCAAAGCTACGCTCTCTAACTCGCCGATCCTCGTCCCGTCGACCCTAGGGGAACCGCTCCTACTTTATGTCGCCGTGACAACACAAGTAGTCAGCGCGGTCTTGGTTGTCGAGAGGGCTGAGGAAGCACATACCCTGCTTGTCCAGAGACCGGTCTACTTCAGTAGCGAGGTGCTCTCGGAAACTAAGGTTCGCTACCCGCAGATCTAGAAGCTGCTATATGCCATCGTCTTAACATAGCACAAACTCCGTCACTACTTCGAGGGCCACCCGGTGACTGTGGTTTCTTCTTTCCCCCTGTGAGAGATAGCCAAGTGGGCGGTAGAGCTCATGGGCGAGACCCTTTCATATGCACCGTGCAAAGCCATAAAATCCCAGGTACTAGCAGATTTCCTAGCGGAGTGGACGGACACTCAACTCCTCCCGGTTCAGCTCTAGGCTGAGCTGTGGACCATGTACTTTGACGGGCGTTGATGAAAACGGGAGCGGGGGCGGGTTTGCTCTTCATCTCACCCCTCAGAGTTCACATGCGCTATATCATCCGGCTTCATTTTCCTGCATCAAATAACGTCGCCGAATACGAGGCACTCACCACGGGCTTGCGAATCGCCATCGAACTAGGGGTCCGACACCTCGATGTTCGAGGTGACTCCCAGCTCATGATCGATCAGGTCATGAAGAGCTCGAGCTGCCGTGACCCCAAGATGGAAGCCTACTGTGAAGAGGTACGGCGCCTTGAGGACAAGTTTCACGGCCTCGAGCTCAACCACATCGCACGCAGGTATAATGAGGCTGCAGATGAACTCGCGAAAACCGCGTCCAGTCGAGCTACGGTTCCACTAGACATTTTCGCGAGAGACCTCCACCAACCATCCGTCGACCTCGGGTCAGACGGAGGGGTCGACGGGCCGTCACTCGACCCCCAACCTGAGGCAGAAGCCCCCTTGACCGGGGCTGAGGCCATGCAGGTGGAAGGCCCAGCCCCACCATCTGACCCCGAGCCTGATTGGCGCATTTCGTACCTTGACCATCTCATTCGAGGGGACCTCTCCTTGGATAAGATCGAGGCTCGACGGGTTGCCCGCCGGGCTAAGTCCTTTGTGATATTTGGCGACAGTAGGGAGCTGTAGCGCCGCAGCCCCACTGGTGTCCTCCAACGCTGTATCACAAACGAGGAAGGCAGATGCCTGCTAAATGATCTGCACTCGGGGGCTTGTGGTCATCACGCAGCACCTCGGACCCTCGTCGGAAATGCTTTCCGACAAGGTTTCTATTGACCGACCGCAGTCTCTGACGCCGTCAAGCTAGTACGCTCCTGTAAAGGCTATCAGTACTATGCGAGACAGACCCATCTCCCGGCTCATGCCCTGCAAACCATCCCCATCACATGGTCGTTTGCTGTTTGGGGGCTCGACCTTGTTGGACCCTTGAAAAGGACAACTGGCGGCTTTACCCACTTGCTTGTTGCCATTGACAAATTTTCCAAGTGGATCAAGGCCCGTCCTATCACTAGCATCAGGTCTGAGCAAGCTGTGCTCTTTTTTACCGACATCATCCACCGCTTTGGGGTTCCCAACTGCATCATCACGGACAATGGCACCCAATTCACTGGTAAAAAGTTTCTAGATTTCTGCGACAACCACCACATCCGTGTGCTCTGGTCGGCCGTAGCTCATCCAAAGATAAATGGCCAAGTAGAACGTGCCAATGGCATGATCCTACAAGGCCTAAAACCCAGAATCTTTGACAAGCTAAATAAACGTGGCAAAAAATAGGTCGCCGAGCTTCCCTCGGTCCTGTGGAGCCTAAGAACAACGCCGAGTCGAGCCACGGGGTTCACCCCATTCTTCTTGGTCTATGGATCCGAGGCTATGCTCCTCACCGATGTAGAATACGAATCCCCGAGGCTAAAGGCCTACAACGAAAAGAATAATGATGCCACGAGAGAGGACGCCCTCGACCAGCTCGAGGAAGCCCGCGACGTGGCTCTATTGCATTCTGCCAGGTATCAACAGAGTCTCCGACGCTACCATGACAGACACATCCGTAGGCGCGACCTCAACGTTGGTGACCTGGTGCTACGTCGAAGCCAGAACACCAAGGGACGGCACAAACTCACACTGCCATGGGAAGGACCATACATCATCGTAGAAGTGCTAAAGCCCGGCACCTACAAGCTATCAGACGAGAAGGGTGAAATCTTCACCAACACGTGGAACATTAAACAGCTACGTCGCTTTTTCCCTTAAAAGCCTTGAGGCTCTGTAAATTCTTTTCAATCTCATCAATAAAGAATACAACAGTGTTCAAAGCTTCGTTTTCATAACAACCAGGAAGGATCGACTCTGTTCTCTCAGAATCGACCCTCCCTCGGGGGCTACAAGGGGGGAACCCCCTGTCCCCGAAAAAATCCGTATTCTTTTTCAAAAAAGAAAGACGTCATTTAAAGTCGACAATACCACGGGAGCGCCCCAAAACTCAAAGGTCACACCTAGGGAAGCGACCACACGCTAAGTAGACCTAATGACGCTTTATAACTTTGAAAAAGAAAACATCCTCCATCGCTCCAAATCAAACTCTTACACGATCTACAAAGTCACAAACGCACTCTAAAGGCTTGAGGGTAGTCGAGCCGCGAGATCACCCATGCCTCCAAGGCTACGGTACCTCCACTTGCTCCCTTGTGCCAAGGGGTGTAATTATGCGCTAAGTAAATCATACGAGAACACGATTTGAGCAACAAAGGAAAAAGAAAAACTCAGGCAAAACTTAAACAATCAGTGCAGGTTTACATCCAAGTGTTCAAGGCCTCCGAGGCCACCACGACCAAAGTTATAAACGCTAACTTATTACACGAGCCTCCATGCCCAGATTTGGCTCACAGGCCCTCGTCATCGGTAGGCCGGACCACCTCGACCTCGAAGAGTTGGGCCAGGCGGTTTCCAGGCTCCTCAGCGGCTTGAATCAGGTCCAGGCAGGCAGCTTCGTTCTCCTCGTCCGTCTGATCCAGATCCATGATGAAGCCATCAGAAACGAGCTCCATGTCAAACACAAACCCGGATCGAACGACGACCAGTGCCCTCTTCATGCCATGAAAAAAGACTTGCGGCGGGAACACTCCTTGTGCTCCTGACCATGGTTCAAGCCCAAAGAAGAATCAGAATCAGGGAAAAGGGACAGAGAGAGAATGAAAAAACTACCAAATCCGACTTACCTCAAAGGCATCTGACATGCCCCGTGCCAGGGCCTCCGAAGCCACACGAAGAGATCGCATCGTGTGCTGCCGGAGACCCTCGAGGTACTCCTAGTGGTGCACCTCATCTCTGTCATCGAGCACGAAGACAGGCTCCGCGCTAGGGTTGGCTGCGTCCCTAAACTCTAGGGTCGACCTCCCCCAGCACTGCAGCTCCTCCTCCACCCGTACGAGGGCCAGCCCAGCAAGATCCGACCATGCGGCCGGTGCCTCAGCCAGGTCACCCTCCGGCGCAGCAGAGGGACCGGCCTCGTCCGCGGCCTCGGCCCCCTCGACCGGCGCAGCAGAGGGACCGCCCTGGTCCGCGGCCTCGGCCCCCTTGACTGTTGCAGCAAAGGGACCGGCCTGGTCCGCGGCCTCGGCCCCCTCGACGCCTACCACTTGCTTCCCCTTGTCAAAAGGGGAGTCGTCAAGGGTAAGGTCGATCAGGGCCGGGGTCGACCCCTGCGCCGGGGCTGGCACCGCGACCACCGGTGCCACCACTGGGACGTCGGGCAGGGGCGCGTCCGCCCCACTTTCCACCTCGACCGCCGGCTCCGCCGGCTGGTCCCGCTGCGGCTGCACCTCCTCTGATTGCGCCGACTCCTGTCCCACCTTCGACGGGACTTCCACCACCTCCTGTACGGCATCCGTCCGCCCCGCGTCGCGGACGGATGCTCCCGCCTCAGCGGCCTCGACGGAAGCCTGGGCAGTCGATGTCGACCCAGGCTCCGGCCCGCCAGTGTTGGGCACCGCCACCTCTGACGGCTCCGACCCCTGTGCGGCAGGGACAGAACCAGCAGCTTCCTGGGCGCCCGCTGCCGCTTGGGCAGCCACCTCCCGCTGCTTGAGCCACTCCGTTGCGGCCCGACACTCCGCGACCCAGGCGGCGTCGTCAGCTGCCGTCCGCATTATGATGGCGACGCTCGACCGGAGCGCCTTCACGGGGGTCGGACCCGCGAGCTCCGCCTTGCGCTTATGCCTGAGGAACGAACAACCGCGTCAAAAAATACGATCACTGATCATGAAAAAGACGAGGTAGAACGGACTTACCCAGAAATGGGAACCAAGGGCCTCGACCCCGGTCCACTAGAAACTGACGACGGCGCCCATGGCGGCCCTACCGTCGGACCTCCCACTAGCCAGGCGCTCCTTGGGGCCCTGGTCGGCGGAGCCCCCCGAGTACCCTACGCTGCCAAGGCTAATTGACCCTGGGTCCTTACACCTATTGACGGCGCCTCGGACGTCGACAATGGCGTCGCCGCCCCGGCCGCCGCCTGAGCCCATGGAGCTTGGGCTCCTAGGGTAGCACTGTCGACCCCTCTTATGGGGTCCCAAATGAGGCGGCCCCTCCCATCAAGGGGCCTGCACCGGCCCCCACCCCTTCCGGCTCCTCCTCCACCTCGACGGTCACGGGGGCCAGCCCCGACGCTTGGGAGGTCGACCCCCCGATGGGCTCCAAAAAGGGGCACACGTCGGGGAGGTCCGCCAGACCGGTCGCGGCGTCATACCACGACAAGGCATCGTCGTCCCCGTTCACTTTTGTCGTCATCCTCCCCCAAGACCGTCTCGGAAGGAGACTCCTCGAGGGGAAGCCCGTCGAGGCTCTGCTGGCGCCGACGTTTCTTCAGCTCCTCCTGCTCCTTGGCCTTGCGGATCTAGCGCTTCTTGGCAGCATCCTTTGCCTTCTTCTGCTGGGACGCTAAGTGGCGTCGAGCTTCCCGAGCGGGCTGGTCCTCCGGAAGCGGCGGCCGCGTCTCCTTCACAACCGACAAATCCTGTACACCGACCTCGACTAAATCAGTAAAAAGAATCCGAAAACAAACAAACTTGTAAGACACTAACGGTAACGCTTACCAGGGGCTCGAATCCCTGGGTAGGCCGCATCGGCACCCTGTCGACCTCCTCCGGCTTGAAGCTCCCCACCATCCGACGCGCGCGCCGAGCGACCTCATCGAGGGGGAGGGACTCGTGGGACATCCTGCTCCCCTCTAGCGGCGCCTCTGACGTCATCTGGTCGAGCCGGAGTCAATGCGTCAGTGGCATCACCCTCCAGCGGTGGAACACCGCAGCCACCATCCCGGCCGTCAGTCCACGCTGGCGGAGCCTCCATAGCACGTCGAGCAGCGAATCCAGCTTCGGCTTCTCATCGTCCACCACGCCGTACGACCAGTTCTCCTCTCGAGCGACGAGCACCCGGCCGGTATACCTCGGCAGCTGATCGCCGTCATTACGAAGGTAAAACCAGCCGTCATGCCAGCCGCTGTTTGAGGAGATCAGCTGCGACCGGACCGGACTTGCAGCACGCAGCTCCCCGCGGGCACCGCGCGCCGCGCTCCCCGCTCCCCCGCCTTCTTGGCAAAGAACTCCGCCCTGAAGAGATGGAGCCACAGATTCCACTGCGGATCCATCCCCAGGTATCCCTCACAGACCACCGCGAAGATGGCGGCCTGTGAGACGGCATTGGGGGCAAGGTGCTGCAGCTTCACCTTGTAGTAGTGGAGGAGCGCGCGCATGAAGGGGCTGGCTGGCACGCCGAACCTCCTCTCGTGGAAGCAAATGAAACTCACCACGTAGCCTTCCGGGGGCGCCGGCTCCCGGTGGTCAGACGGCGGAGCCCTCTACTCCGGCTGAGTCCGGCTCATCCTCGGCCGCGGACCAGCTCTTCCAACTGCTTCTCCGTTACTGAGGAGGCGGCCCAGGCGTCGGTAGAGAGGAGCTGGCTCTTGCTCGCCATCGTCGCCGGGTGTTGACGGTCCTTAAGTATCAATTATAACTATCAAATAAATAGAGAAAAGGATCCAAATGAAACCAACACCTAGACTTAGGGTTTTATCTGACAGAATTCCACGAGTTTTGCTGTTTATCTATTTCTACAGGGGGTTATCAGGAAATACGGAAGAAAGGCCCACATGTCGGATTAATGACGGGATATTAACCGAACACGTAATTATCTTACATCTAGAAGAGTCTAGAAGCCACGAGAACGAACGGGAGGCATAACAGAGCCGGGGACAGGGCGCCCGCCCTGCTGGCTCAGCCAATCAGGCTCCGCCTCGAGAATTATGCTCCACCGACCTAGAGGATCAAGGAAAACCGCACGATCAATGTCGGTTTGATCCAACGGCCCAGATTCATCCGAAAGGGCTATATAAGCAAGGCCCCTGACCCTGGAGGAGGGGCCCTCGTCTCATACTTCAAACCCTAATTTAGGAGGAGAGCCTCTGATCAAGCCCTAGAGCCACCACATCAACTAGATCTCTAGTTAGCATAGCTACATAGGATTAGAACTAGAAGGAGTCAATCTTCGATTGGTTCCCGGATCTGTCAAGAGGATTCTTGGTAATTCCTCTATTGTTCTTCAATTGTTCATCATTGTTCTTCAATGTTATGAATATGACTTTGTTCTATTTCAATATATTGGTTATGACTTTGCTCTACTTGATTATATTTGCAATTATATTGTTCTTAGTTTATCATAGTTATATGCTTGGCTTAGTTAGATTGGAATTATATACATGCCTAGGATCGTATAGCGTTTATCCATGTGTACAGTGGGTGAATGATAACTATTGTGTAGACGTGGTGTCTAACCGTATTTATCTGCGATTGCACCCTATATGCCGGATTGTGGGGTAGTTCGCGATAGTGACAGCTTCGTTGATTCTTATATAGTCCCCCTCTCGTGTATAGGGCAGGCAGAGCAACACTATTACAGGGGAGTGATTGCTATGTTCTTCATCTTCCTTGCTAATATTCACTATGCATGGATATAGTCTTTTCTCACCATGATTGCCAAGTATAATTGCACTAACTATGATATGCTAGACTTTATAGTTAATAATAACTTAGGGAATATCTTTGTAGTTCATCCTAATTCCATGCTAATGACTTGCTAGAATATCCGTTGAGGTGCTTATCATTATTATATGTGGCTAGCTGATCAGATTAATTATCTTTGTCACCATTATCACTTTACCTTTACTTAATGTGACATTTATACCTGTATAAAGAGATTGATAAATACTCTCGGTTATACATGTAATGATGTGTACTCAGTTCCATATTCTCATTCCATTATCAACCATGATACTTAGAAATCCCTTCCCAGTGGTAAAAATATAAATAACGATACCTGGAATACTTCCCGATTAAAATGCTACATCGGTATTAATCTGTGCGCTTGCAGATCCCTTTTATTATTTATCTTGATGAGCAAATGCATATTTCAATACCGCGTCTCTCATGTCATGCTGGGGATGACAACTTGGCTTAAGTGGCATGAGGGATAGGTTTGGCATTTTTGGCGCCGTTATCAGAATTAGAAAACTAAGTCTACTTTTGGTAGTGACGTTAAGAATGCCCAACAAGCATTTTTGGCGCCGTTGCCGGGGAAGGTTGATTACTAAGTAGGAATGAATACGGAACTTTGAGTCATCATTTGCATCACTAATCTAATCGAGCTTATCAATTCTCTTATACAGTTTTACTCCTGTATTTTCCATTTTGATTATTTATTGTAGGGTGATGCATGAATAGAAGACATCTTCTAGACAACTTTGTTAACGATCCCGAAGCCTTATTCAGAAGAACAAGAGCCAAGCTCAAGAAGACATCGTCAACACTTCAGCACAAAGCTTCATCCAAATCCGAAGACCACCGAAGTTTCATCCGGAATTTGTCGACTGAATTCGAAGCCATGGCGAACAAGTCGATCCGCGAGTTCTCAGCTCCCACTACGGACAACATCCGCACTGGACCTGCTGGGGAGATCGACCGCAACTTCGAGCTCAAGCCTGGGCTCATCAACATGGTGCAAGCTAACCAGTTCTATGGGAAGCCACATGAAGACGCTAGTGCTCATCTTCAACACTTCCTAGAGATCTGCAGCACTTTCACCATGGCTGAAGTCCCCAGAGACGCCATACTACTTTGCCTTTTCCCATTCTCACTGTTGGGGAGAGCGAAGCAGTGGTTCTACGCTACAAAGGAGAAGAACACTACGTGGGCACTCTGCTCCACGAACTTTCTGGCCAAATTCTTTCCCATGGGCAAGACCAATGCTCTCCGTGGGAAGATTACAAGTTTTCAGCAACAACATGATGAATCCGTTCCAGAAGCATGGGAGCGTTTCCAAGACTACATCCTAGAATGTCCCCATCATGGAATGGAAAGCTGGCTACTGATGCAGACATTTTATCATGGGCTCATTAACAGTGCCCGTGAAACCATGGATGCTGCAGCTGGAGGAGCATTCCTATCACTCACCATACCTCAAGCCACAGCTCTTGTGGAGAAGATGGCATCCAACCAAGGTTGGAATGAAGAAAGAACTCAGACACGCAAGAGAGGTGGAGGTATGCACCAGCTCAAGGAGGTAGACATGCTGTCTGCCAAGCTAGACCTACTCATGAAGAAGCTCGATGATCGAGCTGGAGAAAAGAAAGAAGTCATGCATGTCTACGACTCCCACATGACTTGTGAGGAGTGTGGAGGTTCTGGACACTCGAGCAATCACTGTCCTGAGTTGCTGGAGGACGTGAACTACATCAACAATAACAACAACTACTACAACCGTCCTCAGCAGAATCAAGGTTGGAATCAACAGAGGCCTAACTACTCAGGTAATTACCAAGGTAACAATTCTTTCAATAATAATAATAATTATCCACCTTTGAGAGAGTTAGTGTCCAACCAAGGAAAGCTAATGGATAACCTGTCTAAGAAATTGGCATCTAATGATAAAATACTGGAAAATATAAATAATAGAATGGATAATTTCTCTACTGCCATCAAGAACCAGATTAGCTTTAATAAAATGATTGAATCTCAGTTGAATCAAATAGCTGCTGTTGTTCCTGCTACTAACCCCGGTATACCATCACAACCGGAAGGACTAGAATCTGCAAATCTTGTAGACATGTTTGATGCAGGAGATTACTGGAGTAACCCTATCGTGGAAGTAAGTACTGACCGTCTGCCGGTCAAGAGAGGCGATCCAGGATGCCCCGTCATCCCGATCTCCATCGGCATGCGAGACTTCCTAGAAGCACTCTGTGACTTTGGCTCCAGCGTCAACATCATGCCCAGGGTACTCTATGAAAAACTCTTTTCACAACCATTATTAGAAACAACCATGTGTTTGCAGCTTGCAGATAGGACACTGAGTTTCCCGAGAGGAATATTGAAGAACATCTGTGTCCGAGTGGGTTCCTCGTACGCTCCAGCAGACTTCGTAGTGATAGAGACCGGTTCTGATGAGAGGGCTCCCGTCATCCTAGGGAGACCATTCCTGAACACCGCGGGAGCTGTCATCTATGCTAGTGCTGCCAAGATCAGTTTCTACATCAAGGGGAGGAAGGAAACGTTTTCCTTCAAGAACAAGACCGCACAAATCCCAGAGCAACCCCAATATGAACCAAGGAAGAGGACCAACAGGAGGAACAAGAGCAAGAAGCAAGTATGGACCGAGACAGCTAAGATGGTCACTGTCGTGCACAAAGGTCAAGATCGCCAACTCAAGTCACCGTTCTTGCCTAAAAAGGATGACCCAGGTATGCCAAGCATTTATTGCTCCATTAATGGGTCCCACTTCTACAAGACACTTTGTGACACTGGGTCGGGCGTCAACATAATGGCCAAGGTCACCTATGAACTTCTGTTCGGAACCATGCCCTTAAACCCAACATATATCCAGCTCCAGATGGCAGATCAGACATTCCGACAGGTCGAAGGTACAGTAACTGACGTCCCTGTCAAGATAGACGATCACTTTGTCCATACAGACTTTCAGGTTATTGACATGGGAGAAGATGAATACGATCCACCCATCATCCTTGGAAGACCATTCCTTAGTACTGTCAAAGCAATCATTTACATTGGAACTGGAGAAGTCCACATGCACTTCCCCTCTGAGAAGGTACGTCTTTACTTTACTGACCCTAACTATGTATTTGAAGAATCCAAGCAGGTCAGGACAAGAAGAAGGTGGCGTAACCACAA
The DNA here is from genome assembly GCA_022457205.1 of Saccharum spontaneum. Taxonomy (NCBI): domain Eukaryota; kingdom Viridiplantae; phylum Streptophyta; class Magnoliopsida; order Poales; family Poaceae; genus Saccharum; species Saccharum spontaneum. Next base: position 42,821,311 of record CM039615.1, on the reverse strand, counting down.
TCAGAAGCAACAGGTCATCAAGGACGGATGGGCAGATTATGAAGGAAAAGTGGTAAGATCTGAAGACATACCACTCAACCAACACTGTCCTGAGGAGACCAAAGCACCGAGACAGGTATGAAAAGAAAAGACAGTTGTACATGAAGAAGAGGCGCTGCCGAAAACACCGACTACGCCACCCACCGAGTCCCAGGACGACTGAACGAATAAGAGTCCCGTTCGGAGGACTTAAAAACACCGAATGCCTTGCCAAGAGGTAACTTGGTAGTTATCCTTTCCTTTTAATTATTTACTTTATCTTAAATAGTTTGCTTAGTTAATCATATTTATACTATCTTAAAAAGAAAATAAAAATGTTAAAAACCCTAAAGCCCCATGTGAGTATGCGAGTGGCATAAAACCCATAAGTACATTCACTGTGGTGGCATAAAATATATATATATATATAATAAATACATAAATATTTTCTTCTGCTTTATAAAAGAAAAAAAACAACATAAAAAAATCAAGGAGGCTCAACATGATAAAGGCTAGATATTTATGCTAACACTTAATCAGTTCCACAAAGCTTTGTTGTCTATTTGAGCTTCACAGAATTCAAGGAGACTAGCAGACGGAGGACATTCTAATCGCTGTCAGGGTACTGCCGACTTTCAAATACACCTCCGCCATCTGCTAGCTACATCAGAAGAGATTATGTCAAGATCCAGCTTGGGGGAGAGCACCCCCATTATCTTGCTAAGTATTTCTATCTTTATCTTTATATTTATATATACTTCTACCCTATAAAAATAAAAATATACATAACTATGAAAAAAAAACCAAATAAAGATTTTGTGCTTATATATATACCTATATCTTTTGCTTAGTGTGTTTTAATAAATAAATAAAGTGGCTATGCTAAACTGAATCTGGATAATAATAAAACTCTAGCATGGATATGATGAATAGTTGCTTTGCCTAACTTTCAAATTTGAAGTCCTCTCTCTAAGTTTAGACATAACTGTTATCATTTAAAGCTTGCTCTAAACCTGAACTTGTGGGAAGAGAACTTGATCTAAAGTCTAAGTTGTTAACGGATATGATATGGGAAGGTTGAGCTGCTGTTTATCTATTCCTAGAGATGCTAGAATTCTGGAGAATTTTATCTTTGAAAATCTTAAAATGCTACATGATGAGTTCCTGTATGATGAGAGTTTAAGTTCCTACCACAGCCATACATACATGCTTGCTAGACTTTAAGCCATACATTTACTTTTTACTGCTTATGAGCATTGAGTGTAGTCAAGCTGTGTAGACCCTTAGGAGCTTGTCATGCGGTTAAAATCAAGATTCACTTGCATGATCACTCATACATGCTGCTTCTACTCCGGAAGTACGCATCCACATATATCCACTCATTCTCATCTCCAGATCCACATAAAATTATTCTACTCCTAATCCGGGAGAGAATAGCCAAAAATATTTTCCCATTCTTGTTATCCCCTGTGAAATAAATGCTCAAGCTATTTTGGTTACTACCACTTGCTATATTGTTCTAAGGAGATGAGTGCTCTATACGAGGAAATAAAAAGGGGCAAGTGCCTGGAACCTCGAAAAGAAAAAGATACGAGGAAATAAAAAGGAGCAAGTGCTCGGAACCTCGATGAAAAAAAAAATGTGAGAAGAGAGGTAAAAATGGACAAGTGTCCGACAGTAGAATTAGGGGTACAAGATGCCCACCTGAGAAAAAAAAGAAAATATAGAGCACCTCATTCTCCTCAAGAGCTTTAAAAGCAAGAAAGGTACGTATCCCCTCAAAAAAGAGCAAAAGTAGAATTAGACTTTCACCATTGTTATCATCACTATCACCATACACCATTTATTCGCCACACATGCACATCTTGATTTGACTTATTGGCTTGTTTCTCTGGATCCATGGTTTGACTATGCAATAAATGTCTTGTAAGTATGTATACTTTATCTCCCACCGATGAGCTCCAGATATCAAAAGCCTTATTAGAATAGGATGAGAGAGAAGGCAATGTCACTCTGCCTTATACCACAAATACTACATACTTTGCTTTGAGAGAAGGCAGACATCATTACTGCCTTGGTGAGGATCCAGAAATACCACAAAAGAGAGACCTGAGAGAGTCATACAAGGAATCTCTGAGTTTTATTTGAAAATCTACAAAAAACTCCAAGAGCTATAGCTGATCAAGAATAAGAGACATGGTGCTTGACTAGACTGTTCTATCTTTTAACCGCTCAAGACAAAGGTGACGGTTGCAAGCCCCATGGTGAAAGGTATAATGAGTAAGTTTTAAGTCTTGACAGTTTACTTTAACTCAGAGATGAGACTCTATTTGAAAGCATGTGTACCGTCAAAATTCAAAGGCATTTCAGCAACTACTGAGTCTCTCCTTGCTCAGGGACGAGCAAGAGGTAAGCTTGGGGGAGTTTGTTGACGGTCCTTAAGTATCAATTATAACTATCAAATAAATAGAGAAAAGGATCCAAATGAAACCAACACCTAGACTTAGGGTTTTATCTGACAGAATTCCATGAGTTTTGCTGTTTATCTATTTCTACAGGGGGTTATCAGGAAATACGGAAGAAAGGCCCACATGTCAGATTAATGACGGGATATTAACCGAACACGTAATTATCTTACATCTAGAAGAGTCCAGAAGCCACGAGAACGAACGGGAGGCGTAACAGAGCCGGGGACAGGGCGCCTGCCCTAGTCCCTAGGGCGCCCGCCCTGCTGGCTCAGCCAATCAGGCTCCGCCTCGAGGATTATGCTCCACCGACCTAGAGGATCAAGGAAAACCGCACGATCAATGTCGGTTTGATCCAACGGCCCAGATTCATCCGAAAGGGCTATATAAGCAAGGCCCCTGACCCTGGAGGAGGGGCCCTCGTCTCATACTTCAAACCCTAATTCAGGAGGAGAGCCTCTGATCAAGCCCTAGAGCCACCACATCAACTAGATCTCTAGTTAGCATAGCTACATAGGATTAGAACTAGGAGTCAATCTTCGATTGGTTCCCGGATCTGTCAAGAGGATTCTTGGTAATTCCTCTATTATTCTTCAATTGTTCATCATTGTTCTTCAATATTATGAATATGACTTTGTTCTATTTCAATATATTGGTTATGACTTTGCTCTACTTGATTATATTTGCAATTATATTGTTTTTAGTTTATCATAGTTATATGCTTGGCTTAGTTAGATTGGAATTATATACATGCCTAGGATCGTATAGCGTTTATCCATGTGTACAGTGGGTGAATGATAACTATTGTGTAGACGTGGTGTCTATACCGTATTTATCTGCGATTGCACCCTATATGCCGGATTGTGGGGTAGTTCGCGATAGTGACAGCTTCGTTGATTCTTATATAGTCCCCCTCTCGTGTATAGGGCAGGCAGAGCAACACTATTACAGGGGAGTGATTGCTATGTTCTTCATCTTCCTTGCTAATATTCACTATGCATGGATATAGTCTTTTCTCACCATGATTGCCAAGTATAATTGCACTAACTATGATATGCTAGACTTTATAGTTAATAATAACTTAGGGAATATCTTTGTAGTTCATCCTAATTCCATGCTAATGACTTGCTAGAATATCCGTTGAGGTGCTTATCATTATTATATGTGGCTAGCTGATCAGATTAATTATCTTTGTCACCATTATCACTTTACCTTTACTTAATGTGACATTTATACCTGTATAAAGAGATTGATAAATACTCTCGGTTATACATGTAATGATGTGTACTCAGTTCCATATTCTCATTCCATTATCAACCATGATACTTAGAAATCCCTTCCCAGTGGTAAAAATATAAATAACGATACCTGGAATACTTCCCGATTAAAATGCTACATCGGTATTAATCTGTGCGCTTGCAGATCCCTTTTATTATTTATCTTGATGAGCAAATGCATATTTCAATACCGCGTCTCTCATGTCATGCTGGGGATGACAACTTGGCTTAAGTGGCATGAGGGATAGGTTTGGCATTTTTGGCGCCGTTATCAGAATTAGAAAACTAAGTCTACTTTTGGTAGTGACGTTAAGAATGCCCAACACCGGGAAAGCTACGCGGACGGTTGACGGCGGCGGCGCTGGGTGAGGGCTGAAGGGCGCAAGGAAAGCTATCTAAGGTAGGAGGGCGAGAATGCAAAAGGCCTGTGAGAGAAAACAGACCCCTGGGCTTTGCTCTTATACCCTGACGAAAGCCCAACGGGCGTGCGAAAAGGTAGGAGCAGTTTTTGCATTCAATGCCCTTACCTAACCGTTTTCTCAAAACTCGCAGATATGGGCAAGTGGCCGCCATCCACGCCGTAACCGTCACACCACCCCGCCCACTGCCACGCCAATCCCGCTTCCCTTCCTAAAAAAGCACGCTCGCAAATGGGCAGGGGAAGGATCCGCGGACGGATATTCCCAGAACGTTTGGATAACGGGCTCCGAGCCCGGAATGAATCTCGAGGGGGCGAAAGCTAGCCCTCGACCAGGGTTCGACAGCATCCCTCGAGTAACAGAGTTAGGGACGACTAGGGATGCGCCCATACAAGGCCAGGGCTCGAGCCGCGCTCTCGAGGCACCCCAAGACGTATTCGAGGCTGAGAGAGAAGGTTGATGTAGGAATCCCCTCGGAGGGAGGCACCGAGCCCTCGAGTCCCATCGAAAGGAATCGAGATCCACATGACTACTCTTTGGCATTCTTGAGAGCATCCCTGGGCCACTAGCCGACTCCTATTGAATGGAGCACGGGCTCACACTCGAATTACCCCGTTAGCAGCTCACCAGAGGCCGTCGAGACTCGCCCAAGCGAGGGTAGTACGACGTCCCCTACCCCTCCTCCTTTTTCTAAAAAGAGAGCGTGAGGGTCGAACGATAGAAGACGGTCGAGAATTCTGATCGACCTCACACGAACAAGGCTCGGAGGCTCGGTCGCAAGAAACCAAAAATAAAAAACACAACAAAACACACCACGATGCGAGACCGATTCCTCAATAGAGTGTATAAAAGACCTCGGAGGAGTCCCAGTACTCCACCGAGGCCTCGGGGGCTACACCCGGCGGGTGCGCTCGCGCGCCCCCACCGGAAAAGCTACGACGCTGTGACTCCAGTTCATTTAACTACTAAGCCTCTGAGAGAGTGACCCACACTCACCCAAAGGCTCGGGGGCTACTGTCGGTACCAACAGTATAGGGGTACCCACAATCAATGATTAAAACGAACGAAACACTATCCGCGAACACAACAAAGCCAAAAAAACAGCGGACGATGCACCTCGACTGCGTTCTGACTCGCACGAGGCCGGCTCGACGGGACGCCTCGACCACGCTCCGACTCCGACTCGTACGAGGCACCCTCGACGGGACGCCTCGACCGCGTCCCGACTCGTACGAGGCCCATTCGATAAGGCATCTCGACTATCGGCAACCTCCGACTCGCACGACCCTAGGTCGAATCACTTGACCTATCTTAGTCACCTACTCTGAGGCAAAAGTCAGAGCATTTAATGCGACTACCTGCCACCTTCTACCATCGTGGCTACAGCCATGACCGACGTGGGAGCAATGTCGGTGTCAGCTCTCAGTTTTTACTGCCCATCCCGGGATGGGAGGTTGAAAGTCCTATGTTTGGTGTTGGTAATTAGTGACAATGCCTAAGTACTAATCCTATGCCTAAGTTGTATGTAGCATATGAGGATTAGTACATTCCAAGGTTGATGGCAAGATGGACATGGTGATCATGATGGCCACACTTGGATTTGGATGCAACCCTACGTGATCAAGGCAAAGGTATATGCTAAGGGTTGTGTTTTAGTAACCAAGACACCTAGTGGGTGTGGTTACATTATAGGATAGATAGCCGTACTATAAAGAGGGGAATGACGCGGCTATTGAACTCCTAAGTGCCTCAAGGTGTGCATTTCATGTCATATGCATTTGGATAGAACTAATAATGCCTCGAAAAATGATTGTGAAAATGCTAACACACATGCACAGGGTGATGATCACTTGGTGATGTTAGCACGTTTGCGAAGGCGGTGGAGTTTGAGCGGTAGAGAGGGTTTGGGGTCCTCTCTCCCTCCCGCCGAGCTTGCGAGGCGGGATTCAGGCGTTTTCGAGGAATTGAAACGCCTATTTTCCACTACGCCGGAAGTCGGAAATCGAACAGAAGCGAACGGAGGTTACAGTGGTGAGCGGACGCTGGACCGGACGCGGTCTCTGTTTGACCGGACGCGTCCGGTCAGCGTTCAGTGTCTGCGCGAGTTTTAGTTTGTTGATCGGACGCGCGGTGCGTCCGGTCACAGTCGACCGGACGCGTCCAGTCGATCAGGGAGCTTACTGGACTCCAACCGGACGCGGGAACTGTGGCGTCCGGTAAGTTCTCCAGCGCGTCCGGTCGCTGTTTCGTTAGAGCGCTGCTCTGGCTTGACCATCGCGTCCGGTCAGTTACAGGACCAGCGCGTCCGGTCGAGCCCAGCACGTCCGGTCGTTGCAACCAGCGCGTCCGGTCGGTGGTTCGCGAAATAGCCGTTGTGTGATCGGCGCGTCCGGTCCGCGCGACCAGCGCGTCTGGTCAGCGCGACTACGGCTGTTTCAAGTGCGTAACGGCTATATTCGAAGGGGTACGTCTATAAATACTCGTTGGCCGGTTCAAAGCTCTCTCTCTTGGACATTTGACATACTTGTGAGCACTTTGAGCTAAGCAACTTCCCTCCCACTCATCTCTCTTGCGTCTTTGCATATTCGAAGTGAGATTGAGTGATCCAAGTGCATTTGCATTATGAGATTGCATCTAGTTGGCACTTGGTGGTTGATTTGCTGTGGGATTCTTGTTTCTCTTGGTGGTTGCCGCCACCTAGATGGCTTGGAGAAGCTTGGAGGCGTTGGCAAGAGTTGGTGATTGTTCTTGGCCACCTCCGGTGATTGTGAGGGGTTTGTGCCTACCTCGGCGAAGCGCCAAAGGCAACATTAGTAAATTGCTCGTGTCATTGCAACCTTTTGCCATTTGGTAGGTTCTTGTGGCGCCTTTTGAGAGGCTCGGTGTGAGACCGATTAGCCACCGAACCACGTGGTGAAGAGGGACACAACAGGGACTAGCGTGCCGGCAAGCACGTGAACATCGGGATAAATCTTCGTGTCATCACTTTCATATTGTGATTGATTTATCCCGGTGTTCGGTTGTCTTGGAATTCATTATTGATCATATTGGTTGGGTCAATACTTCGCCCCTCGGTGAAACTCTTCTAACTCAACTCCGCATTACTTTCTTAGTTATCTTTGCTAGCTAGTTAGCTTTGCTAGAGTAGCCCTTTTGTGTAGCTTACTAGTTGTAGTTGTAGTTATCTTCTCGGTTTGACTTGTGCGGTTGAGTGCCTTTATACTAATTGAGAATTGGATAGGTGGCTTGCAAACACCCCGTAGGCTAAGCAAAACTCGCATCTCGCTATTTATTGTATTGATAAACTTGTTTAGCTTGTCTTTGTAGAAAATTTTAAAAGGCTATTCACCCCCCTCTAGCCATCAAGACCTTTCAGAGGTGGAAACCTGTCACTATACACACCTTACCGCGCACTGTTTTGCCACCAATCACCCTCGAAGGAGGATACGACAAGGCCCGTATCCCGCGATCTCGGGGATTCGGCCTTATCCGCCCGTCCTCGACCCGGCCTCGACCCACCACCAGTCAGCAGGGAAAAAGGGCCGACGTGGCACAGGACTCAGAGTCTTTTCACCGTCTCGTCCCCGACGTCACCACGGTGTCCGGGGATGGCCAGCCATTTCTGAGGCACGTTGCTACAGCCGTCTCCACAGGGATCGACAAAACTCCACCTCAAGGCTCCCCGGCGTCCCGGTCTCCTCTTACCCTACAAAAGGGCAGGCTAGGGCTCTACAAGCAAGGATGAGAAAAACAAGACACAAGCCAAGTGTAAGCGAGCAAAGGCACCCAACTCAGAGATTAACATCTCAAGCAATCACCCTTGTACTCTTTTTTCTCCCTTTGAGACTTGGGCTCGGCGCCCTCTCTCACAAGCTTGTAACCCCTACGCAAGCACCTCGGTGCAAGAAAATAAAAAAAACTCTTCCCTCCCTGCTAGATGTAGGGCCTTCTTTTGCCCGAACCAGGATAAATCTCCGTGTATTTCCCTTACATCACCACCCAGGATAGGGACACACAGCACTCACTCGTCGGCTTAGGACCCCACGGGACCGAACACCGACAGGTACCGTGAAAGAGTTATTATAATAGTACTTTATTTTTATTGCATATATCTACAACGTTGTTACAAAACTCTAAACTTGCTTTGTAGCTGGAGTGGAGATGTTGCCGCTGTGTCGACATGTTTTAATTTCTTTTATTAGAATGTGGTAATTTTTTATGCTATGGTTTTTTGCGTGGTAAAACCAATTCTATTAAATATGCGATTTGTGTGAAATTCATGCGTTCGACCGTAGAGAAATGTCGTGACAAACTTGACAGCATGGACTGGCGTCTGAATTCAGAAAAATCGAAGTTTGCTTGGGGGCAAGGACGCGTTTTCACCTATGGCCCTGTTTACTTCCCATGCAAACCCAAAATATTTCCTCTTCCACCCATCACATCGAATCTTTAAACACATGCATGGGACATTAAATGTAGGTAAAAAAACTAATTAATTGCATAGTTTATCTGTAAAGTTCGAGACGAATCTTTTGAGTCTAATTAATCCATAGTTGGACAAATTTTACCAAATAACAACGAAAAGTACTACAGTAACTTTTCACCATATTTTTCTCAACTAAACACAGAAAAAAAAAGAAGACGCGTTTTCCATTTTTTTTCGCCGTCGCGTCGGCTCGTTTACCGCTATCAGTGGCGTGAGAAAACGGAAACCCACCCGACCAAAATCCCCCACCCGTCCGCCGCAGTCCACGCGCCCGCACGCCGCACCGCACCGCCCGCCGCGCTCGCTGCCGTGCCCGTGCCCCCTTCCTTTCCCGTTTCCCCCCTCCTCCTCTTCCCTCCTTTCCCCACGCCACCCACCAGGCCACCACTCGCTCTCGCCCCCCAAAACCAGATCGGCACGACGACAGCAGAGAGAGGGCCCCGGAGCGGCGCGGAGCGGAGCAATGGCGGCGGGCTACCGGGCGGAGGACGACTACGACTACCTCTTCAAGGTGGTCCTGATCGGCGACTCCGGCGTCGGCAAGTCCAACCTGCTCTCCCGCTTCACGCGCAACGAGTTCAGCCTCGAGTCCAAGTCCACCATCGGCGTCGAGTTCGCCACCCGCTCCCTCCAGGTCGACGGCAAGGTCGTCAAGGCCCAGATTTGGGACACCGCCGGCCAGGAACGGTACGTCTCGTTTCGTTTCAGCTCGCTCCAGCTCGTCTCGCCTCGCCCCTCCGCCGCCGCCGACGCGGCAACTGCCGGTAGATCTGATCTGCGTCTCGGCTCGGCTGCTGCTAGCGTGCAAGCGTGGGGCTCGGCGCTTTGGATCTCGCTGCCGAATTGCGTCGCGTGCTGTTGTTGACAACCATTTGTAGTGTAGTAGGGTTTGGTGCTTTTCCATTTCTGGATCCGATCCTGGAATGAAATTACACGCGACGAATCAGCAGGCAGGCATCCGATTGTAGACTAGAGTTGTAGGATGATAGGATATATTCTTTTATTGCCAAGACGAATTTACGAGACTGTCTGGAGTCTGGTTCTCTCGTACGCAGCTGGTGGCGTGGACTGGAGATGACTTTCTGAAGGTTACTAGGTTTCTTTGCCTTGGCTCACGGTGGTCATTTGACCTGGGCGGACAGATCGGACATTTTTCCTTTCTATTGTATGCATGCAGCATGCCTGGCCAATTCAGTTAATTTAGTCATCAAAACAGTAAAACACACGCAATGCTATAAATAGGTATATTCTTTACACTGTTTTTCCCTTAAATTCAGTCGTCTTGGGCCCTGCTACAGTCGATACTATTATATCTATGTCATAAACAGGTTTGCTGAACATGGTCACCCCAAATTAGAACTGATGCTTACTTTGGAACAGCATAGCTTAAAAACCCAGTCCATTTAATGAAATTGAAACTGCCCATCAAAATAATTTGCGTTCTTACGCTTAGCCCAAAAGTAAAGTTTGGCTATACGTCTTGTTCCAATATTGCACATCATTTCTGAAGAGTGAAGAATTTTGACTTCAATTTCCTTTTCTCCATTCCACCATTTTGTAAAGTTTTTGTTAGCTTGTTCTGACAGTTATTTTCATGGACATGTCTATGATTGGGGTTAATCCTTGTGATCGGGAATTTTTGTCATTTGCTTCCATACTTGCAGTGAGTCTTTGTTGTATATGCTGATCATGTTTCCATGTCATCTAAATTATTGTCTCAATTGTTACATAAATTGATGCTTCAAGATGTAATGCACCTTTTATTATAGATAAATTTTCTTCTTCAAGAGTGTTAAGGAAATGATCTACCAATTGTATTGTTTAACACTTATTAGTGACATAAGGAAATGATCTGCCACAGTTTGTATTGACTAGTGCTTATTAGTGACATAAAATTAGTTAAGACAAAACTTCAATAGAAAAGGCTGCCAAAATAACATCTAATTTTCGAAAAATGACTGAATTGATTAAGGCAGAATGAAGATATATCCAATAGCTTAAACTAATGGACTGTGCAGTAATGTCTGAGCACCTTTCTAGGATTTGTCCTATTTATGTGCCATGGAACTAAATTCTTTGATTTTGGGTGTGATGTGGATTCTAAAGGGGAAGATAGATTGTGTGTTTGTTTGCAATCTGTACTACAACTTTGTAGAGCAATTTTGGTGTAATGCAACTAAAATTAATTAGGACAAATGAGAAATCCATGCAAAGTACATCGAAGTGGTTTGATACTTATAAGAATGGAAGTTAGCCATGATAACACAGGAGTGTAGTGCTGTTTCTTTCTGTGAGGAAGAAAAATTTATATTGGAAATTATAAGGGGGATGTTAACATTGTGCACTGCTGCATGTGACTTGTTCATATTGAAGCACCAGAGTCTGCGCGGAATGGTACAGGATCTGACAGGTGCACACAGAAAGTCTGCAGCTTTGCATGTAGCAATCGAAACAAGGGTCTATTCGAACAACAATGACCAGTCAGAATCAACAATTGTGCCTTATTTAACAATTGATCAGTGATTTTATATGAGACAAGAGCTTATAAACTGAAATAATCTGCATGTAATGCTCCACTGTCTTAACTCTTACGACATTCCTTCCACCAATATCCCACTACAACACAAGCAATTTGATGCGATGGATTCCATTTAACAATATGATGACCTAGTGGATGGTCGATGAGCTAGTAATGATTTTTGTTTAGTGCTGCATCTATCACTATTGATTTTTGTAAAAAAAAAAAGTTGCCTTATCGGTTTTCGTTAGCATTCCTTATAAGAATTGACAGTGGTCTAAGGGTATCCTTGTGCTTCCATGGAGTTATTACTTTTTTGGCAGTAGCACTGTTGTTTCTGTTAGGAGTGAATTCTATACTTCTCCATCTCAAGTGGAGTAATTGTCAGTGTCTCATTGGTACTTGATTATTTTAATATATTGTTTAGCAAATTATTTATGCTCTTTTCAAGTATTTTCGTCAGCATATGACCTACACACAGCTTGGGTTCCCTGCCCAACATGTGATCAAAATAAAAGGAATCTTGTCACCCAGACTGTAGATAAACAACACACCAACACACTCTCTGAACAGACAAAACCTGAGTACCTGACCAATATTTAGTTGAATCATCACTGTGGGAGAGACAAGACTGTTGCAGATGAGCAAAGGTTTGAAGAATCTGAAAGATTGCACATATTTGTTTGTTGACTTGGTCAGCTGTATTAATGTTCTTTTATTTGGTATTCACGGAACTGAAGTATCTTGCAATTCAGAATGCTATCCTTTTGGTTTACTTATCTGACTGCATTTCCAATTCAATATTATTGCAGATATCGTGCTATTACTAGTGCGTATTACCGTGGTGCTGTTGGGGCATTACTTGTATATGATGTCACTCGTCACTCAACGTTTGAGAATGTTGAGCGCTGGCTGAAGGAGTTGAGGGACCATACAGATCCCAATATAGTTGTTATGCTGGTTGGCAACAAATCTGATCTCCGCCATCTTGTAGCAGTTCAAACTGATGAAGGAAAGGCTTTCGCAGAGAGGGAATCATTGTATTTCATGGAGACCTCTGCACTTGAGTCCACCAACGTTGAGAATGCATTTGCAGAGGTCTTAACCCAGATCTACCGCATTGTGAGTAAGAGAGCAGTCGAAGCAGGTGAAGATGCAGCATCTGGGCCTGGCAAGGGCGAGAAGATCAACATAAAGGATGATGTTTCGGCGGTGAAGAAGGGTGGCTGCTGCTCTAGCTGAGCTGCACTGCTGTTTTTTTTTGGGACTTTTGTGATGTAGCTTATGTTATGGCATTTCCAGCAACTGAGAATTGGTAGTGGCATTAGCAGCTTCTTTGTTACCTAGAGAGTTTATTGTCAAACTTAAAAAAAAACTGAAGGTTTGATCAGTATAGATCTTTCTATTATTGTATTGTGTATCCAAGGCATGGTATTGTTTTTGCTGTGAATCCACTGCGACCATGTTCAAACTTATGAAATGTTGGAAATAGAAAGGTGCTTCATGCTTACCAAATTCTAAATTCTTGAAAATTCAATACTAGGTAGAGTGGATTTGTAATATCACTTCTGTACATGTGTTGAAAATTGTCGAGAAATCCAAGGCTATCTCTTTGTATCTAAACAGCACAGACTAAGGTCACTAAACTTTAATTGGCTAAACTATGGTCTCCTAATTTTTATCTAAATTTTAGTTGAACCACAAACAGTTGTTTAGGGATCAGACAAGCACTTTTTTTTTGAGAATAAAGAAACTTTAATATTACTTCAATTCTGAATATGAATCCTGCTGAATACATTGAGGGTGTGTTCAGTGGTGAAAAGTTACTGTAGCATCTTTCGTTGTTATTTGACAAAATTTGTCCGACCATGGACTAACTACTATAGCATCTTTCGTTGTTATTTGACAAAATTTGTCCGACCATGGACTAACTAGGCTCAAAAGATTTGTCTCGACATTTACAGATAAACTATGCAATTAGTTATCTTTTTTACCTACATTTAATGCTTCATACATGCGTTCAAAGATTCGATGTGATGAGTGGAAGAGGAAATATTTTAGGTTTGCATGGAAAGTGAACACACCCTGAGATAGAAAGTGGGGATATCATAGAACCACATACACTCAGAATTTGAAAGCAAAGCAAACTTGGTTGTATAATGCGCAGCCATGTTTGCTTCCCTTCTTACATGAGCCAAAACGAAATGTGTGCATTGTTGACTAAGATCTTGAATGTGATTTAGCACTGGAATAATAGCACACCTATTACTAGTTCTAGAATTCCATAGCGCCACTAATTCTTGGCAATCCGTTTCGACAATCACCTTTGACAGTCTGAGATCCTTTATCATTAGCATCGCATCACGATAAGCATAAGCTTCAGCAGTAAGTGCATCAAGAATCGACCCATATTGTTTACATTTGGCTGCTATGACTTGACCTTATGCATAAAACCACTCCCGAGGCACCTTGATAAGTTTCAATTTTAAAAGCCACATCAAAATTCACCTTAATTACCCCATCAGGAGGAGGGCACCAGTGAACTTTCTTTACTTGCATCTTCAAAGTGTACGTTAATGGGCTAGAATGGATAAGATCAGTTGCCATTTTCCACGCCCACCTGCAGCTTGATATGTAGAAATTAAAGTCTCTCCATGCTTTCTTCTGTTTCTTGCCGTTCATAATGCCCACGTGGCACATAATATAGAGCCCACATTTCTCCTGCGAACAAAACGCAATATCAAGAAGACCTGGCTGGGGTCTGGGGAGCGGGGACACACGTCATATAGCGCCAGGGTTAATTCTACCGGACGGTAAGCCACGGTTTACCGCGGTTACCAGGTTACCGGGCCGGACCGGTTCCGGTCCGGTCCGGTTAGGTATTCTCTAAATTCAAATTTAAAATTTGGGAAAAAAATGCTGAAAAAATTCTTAAAAATAGTTCATGATTTATAGAAGCCAATGGTGTAAAATTTTTTTAAATTCGAGTTCGTTTAGTATTTATTTATACGTATAGAAGTTTGAAAAAAAATAAAAAGAAAAATCCCGGTCCCGGCCCGTTAAGACCCATGAGGCCCATTAGGCCGCCACGGGCACAAAACGCAGTAACCACTACAAACCGTTCGGTAAGCCGAGCACAAACCGTTACAAACCGCTACAAACCACCATAGGCAAAGAAAAAAGAAAATTCCAAACGGTTTGTAGCGGTTACCTCTCAAACCGAGCGGTAAACCGCTCAAACCAAGCGGTAAACTGGTCACAAACCAAACCGAAGGCGCGTTTGAATTCAAATTCAAATTCAACCGGTTACCGACCGGTTACCGACGAACCGGACCGGTAAACCGGAACCGGAGCCGGCGGTTCGAGCCGTCCAGTCGGTTAAAATAACCCTGTACTCCCTCCGTCCCTAAATACTTGTCGCTTTACGCTTCCCGAGAAACAACTTTAATTAAATATATATTAAAAAATATTAATATTTATGGTATATAATTAGTATCATTGGAAAGGTCTTTGAGTCTAGTTTTTTAACAAATTTATTTGGAGATACAAATGTTGCACGCATTTTATATAAATCGAGTCAAACTTGTGGGCACAAAAACCGAAAACGACATCTAATAAGGGACGGAGGGAGTATAGCGCAAGAACTCGGAATGAATAAGTGGGTCCAGTCTCGGACTGACACGTCCCTACCCGCGAGCGGCGAGGGCGGCTGACAGCTTTTCCCTTTCTCCGGAGCTGCAGGAGGTACACAAAATTCGCCGCCTCTGCTCTGCTCTCCTCTCGGCGGGTGGGTGGGGAGGAAATGGTAGGTTCTCTTCTCACAGTCACAGCGACCTGTGGCTGCTCCTTTGATCCGATTGCAGATCCAACCCCAAATCCCCAATAGTTGTGTCTCATAGGATCCATCCGTTCTTGCTTCTATTCTGCACAAGAAAATTTCATGGAGATAGCTATCCAACCTAGCTAGGAGACATCGGTCCTGCCAATTTTCTGGTGACAGTGCTTTCAGAATATTCAAGAGCTTTATTATCTCAGCAATACCAGCCAGAGCAATTTCAATGTTATAATGTGCAACGGAGATCAATTCTTCTGTTGTTCATGTGTTTCAATCTTCAGCAGTTGAGCAGATGCATATACAGACACCGTACCACAGTTCGATTCTGTTGGTCAAATATGCTAGTAGTAGTAGTAGTTTTCATGAACTTTTGTGTTTGTTTGAGGAGGAAATGGTAATGGCTGCCAATTTTCGACCAACATTTGGTGGTATGCAGGTACTTCTGACTTCACCTGTAGATCTTTGCATCTTCTGTATACAGGTTATCTTCGTGCCTTGTACGTCGGTAATGTGCGCAGATGCAGGATTATTTATAGTATTTGGGCTGCAACTAGGTGCTCTTTTGCATGCCCCATAAAAAGAAAAGAAATTTGATATTCCTGGAGAGCCAGGATTTCCTTTTCTCCGAGTTTTTTTCTGCCTTCTGCCCTTCCCGAGTTATGAAGGAGCAAGTACAGTTTGACAGTCCCAATTGTTTCATGCTTTTCTTAATGGTGAACAATCAAATTAAGCCAACTGCATATATACTTTTATATTTTTTATTATTTTCTTTGCGTATTATCCATGAGCGACCATATATCAAAAGAATGGTTGTAATTTGGTTGGCTAAATCTTGTCACGACTTTATTCTTCTGTTGATATGAGTTACTGTGAGGTGTTATTTTCAACAAAACAAACAAAGGAGTGCAAGGCTGTTCAGCTGTGCTTACAAACCTCATGGAGTTCCCTCCAAACAAATGGTGCATGGATTCTGCAAATAGGAAATTCATAAATATTTTTCTTCTTAAACACCCAAGAGAGCTGCATATGTGCTTTCTATTAATTTTTTCAAGAATGTGCATTGCATGTGTTTCATTAAGAGGCGCTAGACAAAGTTTACAGGTGCGACAAAACAAAGAGAACAAACAGCTAGAGGCTACAAACTATCACTTCTAACTACAAATTACAAAGACCAACCGAGAGGTCTAGGCGAAAGAAATAGGCCGGCGCAAACGGTTACAAGGAGGGTAACTGTGAAGTAGTGGTGCCTAAACATCAAGCCAGAGGGCTAAGCTAATGTGTTTGATCTGGTGACAAGAAGCCTAATGACAAATCTCCTCGCCTCTTCTTTAATCTTCTCTGCTAGCTGGGGCGGCCAAAGCAAAACTCCCAGAAGACCCGTGCGTCCACTCATTCCAAACTCTCAAACATGTCAGCAGCATGACTAAATTGAAGCGGCAAGAGAAAGAAGAATAAGCCCCTTACATGAGCAACCACCTTGCCTCACTTAGGAGACAAAGAGGAGGTTGCTGCTGTACTGAAGTTCATAAATATTGTTACCCTTAGAGTTTGCAGATTGGCTGTTTGATTATATAGACCTGATTGCATTTGCACGTTTGTTTGTATGATTGCCATGTGCAAAGTGGTTATTCATTCTATTATTCATAGATAGCATAGTTAGTTAAAGTGTCAAACGGTTAACAAAATGTTGAAGGTATCATGCTATAGAAGGCACTTTGAATTGTTATGCTGCTTCTTTTCTTAAAATAAACAATTATGTTTAGATCTTCATTATTTATTAATTATTCGGCTTGAATTTGATGTTTCAAATTATGTGAAACTTTCAAGAATCAGGAAAACATAATGATCTGATTTCATGATTTATTTATGAAATCTTACCTGGATAGCTGTAACAATCAGAGTATTGACTGTCACCGCTTTTATTCATCTTAGCCATTGATCCCCTGCAACGCATCATCGAAGCAGCCGCGCAGAGAGGCGTTCTAAACCCTGTACTTCCAAAAGCGGCAAGTTGAAGGTGTTCACTGTATGCGGACGACGTGGCGATTTTTTCAGATCCAAGCAACAGAGAATTGGAGCATTTATATAAGATCTTAACCTTTTTTGGTGAATGCTTGGGGCTTAAAATCAACATCTCCAAGACCAAACTCTTCCCCATCAGGGCTGATAAATGCCACGGTGGAGCAATTGATCCAAAACTTCCCTGGAAAAATTTGCACTCTTCTTAGTTGTATGGTTTTTGGGCTCGGTTTCCATTCACATTCAAAAAACTGGGCGGGCACTTGCCTTTTTTCTTCCTTCTTCTAATAGAAATCGTGGCAAAGCTTTTGCTGTCCTTTCGAAAAAAAACAATCAGAGTATTGACCCTTTACTTTGTGGGTCCTTATTCCAATATGATAAGGTTTCAAATACATGGGGCCATGATAGCTGGATTATGATTTATGTTTGTCTATCATAGGTACATGCCAAGAATGTGTTTGCTTATCTTCCACCTCTTCTTAGCTGTCTACTATTGTAAGGGTGCCTTGCACACCTGGAGTTACCTAGGACCAAAACAACTCTACACAACTGTTTCTTTACAAACATTTCTCATTTGCAACTAGGAATGAAAGATACTCACCAAATTATTTCACTAGTTGGATCATTGGATGGCATTATATGCTTATATATACTAAATACTCTTCTGCTGCACCTTGATAACCTGACCATACAATGAAGGAAAGAGGATTGTTTAAAAGAGAACTAGTTTATAACTTCATTTATTCAGAAGATGGATGGCTACATGAACAAACAGGTAGGCTATAAAAAAACTTCTTTAGTCAGTGAGGCGTTTATTTCTTCTATTCGAGCAATTACCTTTGAGCATTCACTTTATTCTTGACTTGTTTGACATGATGTGCTTTTCAAGGCACAGCATTAAGTAAGAAATGCTGCTCCCATTATGACTTTTAGGTTTGCACTGTACAATACTGGTAAAAGCATTCTGTACATAGTCTTTTACAAAGGTGCTTGAATAGGATCCATATGCAATACCTTTATTGCATTAGCCATTCCCATCATTGGCTGCAAATAGCACTCTGATGCAAGAGAACGAAACAGAGGCAGGTTTATACCGAATGGCAGGGCAATTCTCCTTTGGCAGGGATGGCGATAGCGCTGTGCATTCTCCAATGCCTGCTATGTTGGCCTCCATGCCAGAGGAGAACTGCACTGTGATTCTTACCCTGAACACTGCATAGCCATCGTTGATCTCTGTTGGTTTTGTTTTTCCAGAAAGTCCTTTCACTCTTCTTTAATTTGCTCCTCATTCTTTTTTGTGCCCGCTCTGTTTTTTGCCTTGCTCTGTATGTTGCCATTGCAAATATATAGGGCTGAGACAGGCAAGCAAAATCTGGATATGCTTCTGGATATACTTCCGAATCAGGACAATCCTTTCAGGTGGTATTCCTCTAGTCCACCCCCTACCTTTTTTTATTTTACTCTCCCTTGTTCTCTTGGCCTCTTGCCATCTCACCTGAAAGGCATAGGGCTCTTTTGCCATTTTATTCCCTGTCACTGTTGTTGGAAAAGAAT
The DNA here is from genome assembly GCA_022457205.1 of Saccharum spontaneum. NCBI lineage: Eukaryota > Viridiplantae > Streptophyta > Magnoliopsida > Poales > Poaceae > Saccharum > Saccharum spontaneum. The sequence continues at coordinate 42,802,720 of CM039615.1, read as the reverse complement.
ATTGATGCCAAAATAAGCCACTTCTACAGATGATACATTTTGTATTAGAGACCAACCATAATATATTAGTCTATTACTACCAGAATCTAAATCCTCTATCTGGTTATTTAGTACAAACTGGTTATCTTCTCTATTAGATTGGTCAAGTTACCTTATTTTAGTTTCTAGGTCATTTCTTTCTTGTAATCATGTTACTGGATTACTGATGGAATTACCTGAAGTTCTCATTGTAGCAATTCATTGCTAATAGCTATTGACTTCATATATCTATTTGTGGATTAAAATTGAAAATTTATAAAGTAATTAATACTATATCTTTCACAAATTCTTTTGGATGCCAAACTTGCTACTATGAGTGTGTTGAGACATATTTATATTGCTTGAGCTTGAACACAAGTGGCTATGTACCCATGGTACTAACCAGTAATAACTACTTTTTGACCATTGCAAAAACAAGACTTATATTTTGCCAAAGAACTAGTCCTCATTCTGTCTGGAAAAAGCTTGGAAATTGCATGCTTGTAATGGGAAAACATATGCACTGATCCACCATCTTCTTCAATCAATTCATACATCTGCTCCCCTAATTACATATACATGCATTGAATAAGCATAATCAGATTGTATTCTATTTGTTTTATGCTATGAAGGCCCATTGATGCTATGCTTTGTCGTGGAACGTCCCCTTGGATCTACTCATTTGGTGCTGTCCAAAGCTGCCTAAGTTGAAGAATCCAGTAGGTATTTGATTCCATGAGCTTTTTAGAAAGGATGCACCTCTTGCAATTTGAGCTGCTGCAGGAGTCGAAAGGCCGCATAACACTTAAATATATAAAATCTTGGATTCTATCCTGAGATAATCGTTTATATACTTCCTGAATCTTAATGTCTTATTAAATCTCTGGTTCCTAAATATGCCATCTGTTTCTGCTGTTTCTTTTTCTTGTTAATTATATTCTATCCAACAGTTATCTTTGACTACATTTTCAAGTTTTTTTTTCTCTCAAGAGATATCATTGACTAATTTGTAATACATACTTATGTATCTATTAAAATTGTAGAAAGCAATTGGATCTTTATGTTTTATTAAATATTTGGTTCCTAAATTGCCATTTGTTTTTGCTGATTTTTTTCTATTTCATTATAAGTTAACCAACAATTACCGTTGACTACTTTTTTTAGTTTTTTTCTCTCAAGAAGTACCATTGACTAATTTGTAATACATATTTTCTGTATCTACTAGAAATTGCAGAAAGCAAAAAGAAAATGGCGTACAGTGGGAATCATCAAATCATCACTATGACATGTCCATCTCACCAATAATAGGTCAAGGGTGAATGCAGCAGACCAGCTAAAAATTGCAAAGAGATCCCACGGTTAGGAGAATAGATTGAAATTCTACTAATTTCAGGGAAGTGAAAATCAGCAAGATAGACAAGAAAATGGCACAATAGCATCCCACCATATGAAGAGCAGAAGACAGCGCTTTGCTCCTCGAGTACAGAAGAAGAGGGAAAGCCCTTTGAATACATTGAGCGTCTGAAGATGGCAAGTACTACAAACTGGTGTGTCATATTACAGCAATTGCAAATCACTCGCTATGTTCACTATTGCAAATGCATACTTCCTACATGAGGAAGATGCCAATGGTGCCTGGAAATATGCTTCTTTTGATCTGAAAAGAGAAGATCACGGGGATATGCTGATAATACCAGCTTCCATGCCACGTGGTCAAATCTAGCAACAGTTCTATGCATATAAATACTGCATTGATCTAACCTCGGATGCAACAAGCCAGTCATCAGGTAAGCCAAATAAGAAGAGTGCCGTGGTGCAGTGCCGTGTCCCGTGTGCAAGCATATGCGAGTCGAGGATTACCGGGCCATTTCTTCTTGGGCAGAGTGATTGAATTTTACTTTGCTGGATCTGGTTTGCTCTGCCAAAGGAGATTTGCCCAGCAATCCACATTTGTAATGTTCTAGTACTACGATGCTCATTGTTGGTAGATGTATTGGCTGTGCTCGGAAGAGCTTGCTGCAGCAGCGCTGCGGCTGCGGCTGCAGCAAGCACACTGCACACATCACACTGTTCTTCTATAGAGGAAATAAACAGCAGCAGCTGCAGCCCACCGTGCTACTAGCACAGCCGCCTATGCGCGCTTGTACAATGCATGTGTGCCTGTTTGGGTTCGTACACTTGCACTTTTACGAAAATCCTAATATTTCAATTACTATTCCATCTAGTCTTGAATTAATCATAGATTTTTTATGAGCAACAATAAGGATTTCTTCAAGTTTTAAAAAGAGGTAAGCTATTAGCATAGTTTTTCTCCTCTTTTTCAGACAACACATGTGAAAGACTCATATTTCATTTATTCTCCGTTTTGGACTATAAAACTGTTGAATTGTTGATGATACTGCACCAAACGTCCAATTGATTTTTTTTTCGGTTATCAACATCAATTTCTTCCAATATATACTTTCAGGTAAATGCTTTGCCAAAATTCAGTAATGGTATTTTCTTTACTAGAAGATAATGTGTATCTTACTAATAAGGTCTCCAACGGAGCCTTCATGCCCCTCACTAAAAAAGATAAATCCTATACATTTTCACAAAACTAGAAAGATCTGACTATAAATTTAGTACATTTTAATCAATTTTGATAAAAATAGTAATTGAATCTTTTCTGAATACCCATCTTCAATTGTGAAAAACAACATTAACCTCCTTAATTTGCATTTAAGTTGTCCTCCTATGCCATTATGAAATCATAATCTAAAGTAACCCCTAAATTAGCATATAAATCACCAACATGCTATTATGATAGATAATAAGTAACTCCTTAAATTTTTGCATTCAAATAACTACTTTTGACATTGTTAAAATAAATAAAATATGTCCTTCAATTTACATCTAAATTACCATCATATGCTATTATAAAATATTTAAATAACCATCGTAATTTTATATTCTAGATTTTACTCATTTTTATTACTGTTAATATATAAAAAGCTTAACTTAAAATTTTGTCTTCCCTTGCCCCGTTCGGCTGGAATTATAAACCGGCTGAAAAACACTGTTGGCTGATTTTTTATGAGAGAAAAATATTGTTCCGGCTGAAAAAACAAGCTGAATAAGACGGATTATAAGCCAAATGAACAGGGCCTATAGATTATTAAGTACACATGCATACATGAGTAATACTCCCTCTGTCCTGTATATAATGCATAACCACTGACCACCATCAGACCAAGAAACACATTTAATTCTCTTTGACAATACTAGTATTACTGTATCGATGTACGTGTCTCTAGAGAGAGCCCGCCTTAGGGCCTGTTTGGTTCAGGTTGCTAAAGTTTAGTCTGTGTCGACTTTGACCGGGGTTGACCATGGGGTTTTCGGATACTAATTAAAAAACAAATTACATATTTGGTGGATAATCCGCGAGACGAATTTATTAAGCCTAATTAATCCATCATTATCACATTTTGTACTGTAGCAATTAGTGTTAATTATGGACTAATTAGGCTTAAAAAATCGTCTCGCAAATTATCCTCACCTTATATTTTTAGTTTCGTAAATAGTCTATATTTAGTACTCCATGCATGTGTCCAAACATTCGATGTGAAGGAGAAGTTTATCCTCTGGAACCAAATAAGGCCTTATATTATGTGACATGAATAAAAAGTAGTTACACTTATATATTGGGACGGAGGGAGTAAATATATATATATATATATATATATATATATATATATATATATATATATATATATATATATATATATATATATATATATATATATATATATGGTGTTTTAACAGTCATAAAAAGTTGTTCGGCTCATGTAAAAGACATTAATAAATTGCTTAAATTATATTAATTTTGTTGATAATAGTTTTTATTGCTAGATTTCTACTCCATTCGTTCCAAATTATAAATTACTTTGGCTTTGTTCTAAGTGAAACTTCTCTAGCTTTAATCAACATTTACATCGTCAAGTTAATTTCGTTCAATTCACTATGCAATATGTGTTGAGCGTGTACTTATTTGGTATTTGGTATTGTAGATGTCAATATTTATTTTATAAATTTGGTGAAATTTAGAGGAGTTTGGCTTATCAAAGCTAAAAATAACTCATAATTTAGAATGGAGAGGTAGCCCTTGTTTAGATGCCGAATTGGCACACCCGAATTGCTACAGTGCGCATTAAATGCGTACTGTAGCAATTCGTTTGTATTTGGTAAAAATTGTCCAAACTTTGACTAATTAGGTTTAAAATGTTCGTCTCGCAAAGTACAACAAAACTGTGCAATTATTTTTAATTTCATCTATATTTAGTACTCCATGCATGTGCCGGTATTTTGATGTGATGGGAATCTTTTTTTTTTATAGTAGAATTTGAGGGAGAAATTGGGAACTAAACAAGGCAGTAGTAAATAAAACCTAGGAGAAAGAGTTTGTCGACACAAAGTGTGTGTTGCACGGCAGATCTTCAACCATGGCTCCTACTTTCCTAGGAAGCCTATCTGGTATTCTGATCATCATGTCCGAAGTGAAGACTGAAGAGGCGCCATTGGGCTATGGAAGAGCCGCGTCATATGTCGGACAGAATATAAGATCTCAATCTTGAAAAGGTACGGCTCCTTGAGCTACTTTGATGCGCCTGTTTGTGATTTTCCTACAGGTTAGTCTCTGGATATTTGCAAAAGCATTACTGAACTATCAATGCGCAATGAAAGTTTTTTTAATTACTAACCTACACTTCCAAATACTTGATGCTCTTGTCCACTTTACTGGTTATAAAATACTTGGCGCTTTACGGTTCCGAAATTCGCTTCCCCTTTTTACTGCCAAAATGTACTTGGACCTTGTTTAGATCCTTAGAAATGAAATTCATTCTAAAAAATAGAATCTAGGCACAAATCCAACAGGTTGGGGTGCCCGTGTGGGGATGTATTTGTGGGTGCAGAGCACAAATAGAGGTGGAGGTCAATAGAATCTCCTTTTGTTTCTCACCCTGTGAATTCGACACGTGCCGGTATCTAAACTTTTGGAAAGTTTAGAATGCCGTATTCCAAGCCACGCATAGCTAGGTCCACAAAGTATATTTCAATTCAACCAAAATGAAAGTATCCAAACAGGCCATATATGAATTTTAGAAATATTAAAGGTATCTTTATAGGGGTGTTCTAGTAATCTCTCCTAGAAAACTGAATGCACCTCGGTAAACTTGTTCAAAGTTGCCAACTATCTTGAAACGGATGTTTGTAATTTTGGTTACCTCGATTCTCCCTTCCAAATTGGGCCTTGAAGGAGGGCTTGTCGATTGGAATAAAGTTGAGGTATGTGCTATGCGTATTTGCTTTCCTGGCCTTTTTTTTCCTGGCCTGCGTGGACGCCGTAGATCTGTTGCTGCCTAGCACTAGTTGAACAAAGAAGCATGTCCCGCTAGATATACCTTTCATCAGTCTCCATATTTTGTATAAGATAAGACACACTTGCATATCTATATCTATATCTAATAATAAATTATGAAAATTTCTACATATTTTTTAGTTTCCACCGTACATTTCTATCTGTCAGGTCGTCTAGGCTTTCTTGCGGCCCAATTTAGCCAGCCCAATGGCCCACTCTAGCATGTGGTCCGAATAATTCTCGGTAGCCAAAAAATATGCCACCGGTAAGATTCGAACCCTAAGCACTAGGATTGATAAACAAACTGCCTACCACCATACTACAACATGTCATGTGTTACAATAATACCTTTATATTTATTAGGTAAAACTTCTGCCATATAAATTTCCTTTCATTTGATTTTTTGTTGGCCTTTCATCTGATTTCTTTTTTGTTGCATCAGTTATCCTTATAGGTGGTTTTTTAATTGATTTTTTTAAGAATAATTATTATGAATTTTAACCCAGATTTTTCTTTACGATTTTTTTCTACTACCAAGTTGTTAACATAATCTTGATTAGAAAATATTCAAACCTAGATTAACATGTGATTCACCTAATCAAAATATGAGTAGAAAATTTAAATATTTTATTGTCTAATCTGGTCTAAATAAATGTATCTATACAATCATCAACGACGGCTAGCATGCGAAAACTCAACTCAAGTGAGTTTTCCATCTAATTCTTTGTTGGCATTAATATGCTGCCGCATCAAGGAGGTGAGCCCGGACGCCATCCATAATAGCTCCGAAAAGACGAGTCTGGATGTCATCGTGGCCGGCTCCGCATCTACACCAATGATACACACCTAATGCACGTAATGTGGTCACCGTAAGATAAATTAGAGCTTTTAAAGTTTATAGAAAGGGTAAAATATAAATACACATATAAAATTTTATCCTTGTTTGCTATTAACGTTTGATAGCTTTTTTTTCTCTCGTTGTAACGCACGAGCATCTTTACTAGTCTTCTATACCTAATAATAAAGAGATAAAATTTCTAAACCCTGATTTTGGTTTGGTCCGGCCTATTCATCGTATCCCCTGTCGTCTCTTACGCCACCGAGTTCTGGGCGGCTCCGACTCCCCTCCACGTGCGTGTTTCTTGATCAGCTCGATCTGTGTTTCCGACTGCCGTTACATCCCATGAAGATTGATTAATTAATTAATTAATTAATTATTAATGGCACATGACGTCTTCTCATCCAAATGCAAATCAGTTCCAAAGGCTTAACTCCGGAAGGCAACGACTCAATGAATTCTAGACAACCCCTCTTCCAAATACAATCTATTCCAAATCTAAATCGTACTAACTCCATAAGTCATGAGCTTCTAGGAGCGACGACTACATCTAGATATCGACGGCCCTCTGCGCACGTGGCTCTTCAGTTGCGTCCGCTCCTGCCTAGCCCAAGTGTAGCTCCTTCTCCAGCGGCTGTGACCCGAGTTAGAATAGCTCTTGCATTGTCTAGCGCGAGAATCCGATTCTCAAATGTATTAGGTCACCTTCCGATGCTACATCACATGGAAATATATTAATGATACACAATGTTTAGTGTTCTAAATCCATATCAGACTAGGTTTAGCTCTAGAAGGAAACAAATCCAAATCAGATTGAAATCAGGTTTAACTCTAGAAGGAAACGACACAAACAAATAAATCTAAGACATCTCTTACAAATACAGTCTGGAAGTCCACCAAACTGAGAAGGATGTCCTCATACTCCACTAACCAAATCGAGTCAACCACGAAGGTGCAAGAGGACCAAATCGAGACTACTACATGGGCAAAATAAAATAGTTGATGCTCGACAGCGCCCCTGCCCCTAGCGGCCTGGCCACTGCTCGCTGCACGCCAGAATGAGTAGCTGGACGAAGGAGGAGCGATGGCGACCGAATCTGGGAGGATGGCGCCTTTTTGCCCCGTGCTTCTATTGTGCCAGCAACAAAGCATGGCTGCGTGTGCGCACGGGCACGACTGCGAGGTGCCGAGAGCGACTGCGTGGGGAAGCTGTGTAGGCATAACGACGACTCTTCAGCAACAGTGAGGCAGAGCGCAGGCTCGGGTGGCGAGGAGGAACGTGGACCACGCAAACATGACGATGGCGAGGAGGAAGGGGCATGGAGCCTAGCTACTATCGCTCCTCCTGAAGTCGCTCGTCCTTGCTCTCCTCCGGTCAGACGCGCGTGCTCGGGCTCCTCCGATGGCCACCCTTGCTTGGTCTTGGGCGTAGGTATATACTGTTTTACCAAACGTTTCTCTATCAAATAAACAAGAAAAGGTGCTCCACTATATAGGCTATAACTGAAGCTGTTTTAACTAAAGTCAGAGTTGTAAGAACCAATGCCCTTAGTTGGGGAGGACGCATGGGACGGTGCAACGGTGAGCGTTGCTTGCTGGGTTAGTTTTTTTTATCGAAGCGTGCAGTCGCGGTGTAGATAATGGCGTTGGGGCACATGCCAGTTGTGAGTTCGGCTTCGGGCTCCACCCGGTGTGATCTGTGAAGCTGTGTCGGGTAAGTTCAGGACTCTACGTACGTGTACCTGCGTAGTGTGTGCCATGTTTTTCTATCCCACGTCTTTTATCTAGGTGATGACTAGATGACTAGGTTTTAAGTGATTTCAAATAAAAATTGAAACAGGTAGTATTGGATTTATCAAGAATTGATGATTAGAATACTATGTTAAAAATCTGTCCATTGCAAATTATGCCATCCTACCTTTCTTAGATAAGAGATTAATATCATAATTACTTATTTGTCTCAAACTCATGAGCCATACTCATGCGAGTTAGAGAAATAAGTAATTAAGACAAATGGCACAAGATATAAACCCCGTTGCAACGGGCATCTTTGCTAGTCTATACCTAATAATAAAGAGGTAAAATTTTTGCCATGTTTTTTCACCTGTAAGATGTAAGACGTAACCGTCCGTGACTCAATCTCACGTAAGACTCAATCTCGTGTCAACACGACAGAAAAACGGATACACACATACAATCCTAAATGGATTCCACGAAAAGAAAGAGAACTGTATTACCTATATATCCTCCCTAATCTATATCTATACCTGATAATAAAGAGGCAAAATTTCTCACCCCTGATTTAGTTTTTTTATTTTTGCCTGGAGTACGTTTCCGTCCGAGCAGTCTTTTCTAGATCTTTTTATTCTTCTTGTTTTCTGTTTTATGGAAATGGAAACTCATGTTCCGTTGTGTATGCTGCCGTCATATCAAATTTTCATCCAGCCAATAAACAGTGCCTGGTCTGCTTGTTTTACCGTTTCCGTCTCCTTTTCTTCTTCCGTTTTTTTTCCGGTTATGCTCCTTCCAGGGCGTCCGATGGTCCGGACGGACCCGGCGGACCCGGACCCGACCTTCCCACGGACCCGCGTAGCGAAGCCAGCACTTCTTATCCGTTCGCTCCCATCCCGCACCAGTGACTCCCACGCTTATTCCCTTCGCTCGCCGCTTCCTCTCCCCACTCCATCCTTTTGCTTTTGCGTCCTCCATGACACCGGAGACGAGGCGATGGCGGCGGGTTCCGGCGAGGTAGGTCACGACAGGGGATCTAGATCTGAGGCCTCTTCCTCCTTCTAGATCTGGATCTGAGCTCTCCTCTTCCTCTTCCTCCTGCTCCTGCTCCTCCACCCACTGGATCCTTCGCTGCGGCCCCTCCTCCCTCCTGCTTCCTCTCTTTGCTCTGGCGACCTTCAGCCACTGGAGCTATGCTCAACGACAGTGGGTTCCGGCGAGGTAGGGGGGATTCTTCGCGGATCTGAGCTGTTCCTTCCTCCCCCTCCTCGTTCTCCTCTGGATATGAGCTCTACTCCCTCCTTCTCTGGATCTGGCCGTCTTCTTCCTCCTCCTTCCTCCCTCCTCCCTCCCCTGGATCTAAATGTTTTGGTGGCGATTTTCAGATCTACACGCAACAGATGATGTGAAATACTTTTCGCACGATTCTCTGATGTTGCAGTAGTTATTTTTGAGATGTTTCAATAGTTTCTTCCCCTTGTTTTTTGCAGTAGCATCCCCATGTTTCTCGATGTTTCATTAGCATCGCTTCTGCTGTTTCAGTAGCTCTTCTCTTTTGTTGCAGTAGCTCTTCTCTTTTGTTGCAGTAACTTCTTCTTTTTGTTGCAGTATCTTTTTTCTGCTTTGGTGCAGTAGCTTCTTCTCCTCTGTTGCAACAGCTTCTTCTCTTTGTTGGAACGGCTTCTTCTCTTTTGTTGTAGTATCTTCTTTTCCCCTTTGGTGCAGTAGCTTCTTGTTCTTGTTGCAGTAGCTTCTTCTCCTTGTTGTAGTAACTTCTTCTTCTTGTTGCAATAGCTTTTTTGCACTAGTATTGCTTTGATGTTTCAGTTCTTTCTACTCTTTTTGCAGCGGCATGGGGATGGGGGTGGGCTCTGGGGGCGAGTTGGCGGCGGGGCGGATCTGGTGGGGGTCGGCGAGGTTTGCGGCGTGGGCAAAATCCGTGCGCGCGGGGTTGCCCGCGCTTCCTTCTCCGTGCAGGGGCGGGGGCGGGGCGGGGGTTCGCAGGTTTCGCGTGCGGGGGGGGGGGGGGAGCGGGGGCGGTGGTTCGCAGGTTTCCCGCGCGGAGGGAGCGGGGGCGGTGGTTGCGTTTCTATTTTTATTTTTCGTTGGAGGGGGGCGGACTGTTGCGGCGGGGGGCGGAGTGGGCTGTTCCGGCGTCCGGCCGCTAGCGCCCAGATCCGGACGTCCGGACGCTAGCAGCGCCCTTTTTTTTCTCCCGGTATATACCGTATCAAGTGGCCCCTACTCGTAGATTGTGACGTCCCGTGCCTCCCTTTCTGTGATTTTTTTGGTTTTTTCTTTTCTGATACATAACTTTGCCTTTTTATAAATATAAAAATAAATAATAAATAGAGTATCATGGGTCTTCAAAACTTTGACCATTACCTAAAAAATAAATATTTCTATCACTAAGGTGTGGATGTAATTTTGATAAAGAATAAATTATTATTATAACATGAATGAAATTTATAACATGAATGAAATCTTGAGCCTTTTGCTGTCATCCAATCAATCTAATTAAACATTTCTCCAAATTATCCCCATATACTATACTGTGCAAATCTCCAAGTTGTAATATATCAGTGCAACAAAGAGACCAATTCTCGACACAATGACGACTAACCTTCTGTCGACTTTAATAATATATTAAAATTATATATTTTTATGGATCATCAGAAGAAGTTACAGAACTTGATATCTAACTCTATCAACACCTAAATAGTATAAAAACTAATGTTACGTTATATTTACGAGTAAATATTTTTGTGCCTTACAACAAAAGAAAAAATATATCAAGATTATATTTTAACTCAATAGATAATTAATAAGACATTGTCATGTTATTGCTAATATGTACTTATATTATTGATGTCATGGTCATCACCGTAAAATAAAGTTCAACTCTTAAACTTTATAGAAAGGATAAAAAGTGAATAGATATCTAACATTGTCGTCCTTATCCACTAATGAGCCCGCTTGTTTGTGATTGATGCAACAACCACACAAAACATCAAAAGTAACACCTATACGAATTAAAGCGGTTGCTACCGCTGCAGTTATATAGCAAGCTGAATTGAACATGTCGAACATTTAATAGCTTTTTTGTTTCCCGTTGCAACGCACGGGCAAATTTGCTACTTAAAATTAAACTTTAAAATCTTTGACCAATAACAAAACTAATAAATAACTATTATAATACAAACATACTATTCAATTATCATGAATTTATAAATATAGATAATATAAAATAAAATAAATAAATGATTAAAGTGTAATTCAAGAGACTGTGTGTCATGTTAAGTTGTGCTTTATAAGAGAAAAAACAGAGGTATTAGGGTTTCTAAGTGTTAGCAAGTTGGAACGCATGGATTTTGCAACAATTTGTATAACGGAAATGCTATGGTGAGGACGTCTGATCCTCTGGACGCTCTCGTTTGCAGGCCGCAACACCAGCCCAATGGCCAAATAGTCGTAGCCTCTCGTCGACAAGTCTCTAACCGTAGCCTGTTGTCTCCATTTTCTAGAAAAAATCACCATAGCTCGAGCGGACGCGCTCCGCCACGCCACCCCGGCGTTCTCCACGATGGCCAGGGGGCTGACGGCCAGCATCTCCACCGTGCCCGAGCGCGGCTGCCCACCTTGATCCCTCTCCACCACGCCTCCTGTCTGCCTACCTTCCTCCTTCTCCACCGCGCCTCTGGCCCACCGTGGCCTTCTCTAGCTTGCTAGTCGCCTTCTCCACCGGAGCAGCGACAGCTCGCACTAGACCCCCCACGACCTTCTCCACCGGAGCGGTGATAGCTAGCGCTAGCACAAGTCGGGAGCGCCGCACCGATCCACCTCACCCGTCGCGGAAGGGGAAGCAGGAGAGGCCTGCGCCTGCATTCCCATCCACCTTGCGCTGTCGGCAGGAAGGGGAGTCCTGCGCCACTGCAGTTCCCCACCAGGTAGGTCATGGCCGCGCGGCGATGCTGTGTTTCAAGTGTTTCTAAATGTTTTTTCAGACATATTGCAAGATTATGTTTCAAGTGTTTGCATATTTCAATTATTTCATGCGGATGTTGTAAAAGTAGATCGGATGTTGTATATGTTGCAATGGTGTAGTAAACGTACGTTGCAAGCGTCTATCGCTAATGTTTTATCTATTTTTTTGTACACGTATGTTGCAAGTGTTTTCAGATGCATGTCTCAAGTGTTTTATCTGTCTTCTTTTGTATATTGCAAGCTTGCACCTGGATGTTTTAAAAGTAGCTCGGGATGTTGTACATGTTGCAATGGTGTTTCAACTTTATGTTCCAAATGTTTCATCTGTTTTAGACATATGTTGCAAAGGTTTTATCTTGATGTTTGTTGGGTATCGATATACCAGGATACCTAATGGATGGCGAAACACGGCACCTTGCACATCTGCTAAAGCCCCATCGTAGGGGCCCCAGTAAAACCAACCCGCCAAAGGCGCTGACAGCATGTCAGTCGCCTGAGGCCCGAAAGCCAACCTTCGTCCCGCCCGAGCCTTGCGGAGAGGTCTCGGGCGAGATAGGCACATCGGGTGGTAGTTTCCACCTCGCCCAAACCCCATAATGCCATCAAAGCGCCTGACCCCTGCGCTCTATCGGGAACGATTTCCATCTTGTCCGATCCCCACAACGTAATCACGGGAATGCCCGACCCTCTTGGCATATCTCTGCCTCGTTCGAGGGGCACGTGGAGCCCTCTGGCAAGGCGGGAAGCCACGGGGGCCCTCACCACGGCACCCATTCCCGCCGATGGGACGAACATGACCGTGCACAGTGAACAGGGACGTGGGAACCACGTTCTAAACAACATGACCCCAGTCATTCCACCACCACGACGTCCATACCTCTACACCAACGGGGGTAACGGCAACTATACCACCTACCCCTTCTCTATGCAAATTCAGGCGCCCGTACCGCCCATCCTCGACGACATAGAAGCACACAGGACGAAGCATGGCCACAACATGTTACACCAGCGGATAGAGAGGCCAAAAGATCAACGCCCATTGCATCTCTGCGCTACAAGGAAAACTGCTCACACCGGATAAGGAGGAAGACGGCCACACCCGAGGCCACCTTTTTTGTTTTTTTCTTTCATCTTTTTCTCATTTCACCTTTTTACCATAAATGTAACCCGTGCCCTACCCTTGGAAACTATAAAAGGGGAGGTAGAGGAGACACTCCGGAGGAGAAGAAAATGACGAAGATGACGGCCACAAGGACACGACTAACACACGCACCTCGCTAACACACACACCCCTCCCCCGAAGAGACCTGGGATCCGTTCCCTCTCTCGAAAGCTTGTAACTCCTACTACGAGCACTCTGGCACAAGGCAACATGAGTAGCAGTAGAATCCACTGGACGTAGGGCCATTCTCGCCCGAACCAGTATAAACCCTTGTGTCTGCTTTGCACACCATCCGGGTCTAGACGCGTAGATACAAATTCACTCATCGCTCTGCCTAGACCCCCATTTTCTAGACACCGACAATGTTGTAAAAGTAGATCTCGTGTTTGAATTTTGTAGTGGGACCCACAACCACAGCCACCTGCTTGTAGCTGTTGGGCCCGTGTGCATGCGTGTGAGAGGGGGGGCGTGAGTGGCATGCGCGGGAACGAGTGCGGGCACAAATCGAGTAACAACCTCTCGTGGGCGCGCAACACGGGAAACGGAATGGTGTGGACCCTCACGTGAAGCAGGAGCAGGCGTGCAGGTAGGCGCGCGGGCCAACGCAACTGGCGCAACCGTCCAGACGCTAGCGCCCGAATCGGACGTCCAGACGCTAGCAGTTCCCTTTGTATAAACAATTGTGATAGAAAGGTTGGAAGATCTCTTTTTTCCACATGGGGCCTTGGGCTTTTCTTCACTGGCTCAACGAAATCGTCTCTCCAGTTATTAAAAAAAGAATAGTCGTCCCCGAAGCCCGAAGCAGGGGATAATCTGGGCCTCCTGGTGGTTTTAGCTAATGGGCCTGTGGAAATAAATTTGCCCCCGTCTCTTGATTGCAGTGGACCAAAAACGGCCTTTTTGACAAACTAGCATGATTCTGAGACTAGAAGAGATGGTCTCGATGATTAAAAAACCTCTCTTGCACGTCACACATGAAGTGACCTAAGCATTAGCTGATTTGCTTGGAAACAATCCAAGATTCATACTGTATATATCTAATGCGTAGTAATAAGTACAATGGTGTGAACTCTTGAAGCATCTGTACTGGCGAGTAGGTGATATGTCACATCGTTCATTCCGGCAACTAATCTATATAGCTTAGAGTCTGCACACTGGTCATTTCTAAATAAATAAAATCCAGATCTGCTTATAATGTGCCTGCTTAGGGATTGCTCTTTGTCACCAATAATATACTATACAAGGGTTGTATTATGATGATGATTACCCTGACACGGTACAGCACACCTCACCATTCTTGCAGTTGCTAAGAATAGTAAGAGAATTAGTAGGATTCAGAGATTTCAGAGCAAACATGTTAACACAACAATTCATAATCCATGAAACCATACGGTAAAACTGGAGCAGGATGCAACTGACTGAACTAATGCTGTGTATCCTTTATTTGCTCCCAGAGGGCATTTTCCATTTTATACACAAACTTTAGGGCAAAAATTTTGTTCTCAAGGTGCTTCCAATTGGAGTAAAGAAATACCCTAGTTCTCTGGCGTGTCACATGGTAACCCAACCGAAGATTCGGTGGCGCAATAATTTGCATTCTCAAACATATATTCACAAAATTAAAACGGCAAGTACATTGTACTACATCCACGTCTTCCTGGCGACCGGGCGGGCAGCGGAGACTCGCAGTCTCGTTTTTTTTAATAAAGCAAAAAAGGCTGGAGTGTTCCCAGATCACTAAAGGGTCTATTTTTTAAAAGTTTTTTTTAAAAAAAAGATAGTCTGAAAGAGTTGTTCTACCTTTGATTCAGAGCTAGTGGAAGGTTTTTTTTTTTTTGACTAGCTTTCAGTCCATTTGGAAAAGGTTGACAGCGTATAAGATTCAGAGCCATTTTAGAAGAAGCAGGCCAAGAAGAAGAGGAGGAGGTTTCTAAGTACCAAGTTGCAAATGGGCAAGGGGATATCGAGTACAGAAAAGAAACAAAAAGTAAAGATAGACAAACGATGAAACGACGAATCCCCCATTTGCCTTTGAGAAGCGATCATTGGCCATTGGTGAATGAATGTTAAGCAGTTAAGCTAGCATATGGGTGTTAATTAATTATTGGTGAAATTTTTTTGGTCATATATGACGTGGCACATGAGTTCCTTCCAAATTTTGCCCAAGTTTTTTTGGAGGTCATCACTTGAGAGTGCTTTGTGCGTATGGCCTCATTTAGATACCCAAATCGGGTGTTCCCGATTTACTGTGATACACTGTAGCACTTTTATTTTTATTTGGTAATAATTGTCCAAACATTGATTAATTAGGCTCAAAATGTTCGTCTCGTAAAGTACAACAAAACTGTACAATTAGTTTTTGATTTCATCTACATTTAGTACTCCATGTGCCGACATTTTGATGTGATGGGGAATTTTTTTTTTATAGTAAAATTTAAGGATGAATTTGGGGACCTAAACAAGGCCTATATTGATATTTCCGTAGTACAGAAGTCAGACCCTGTAACCACCCTGGTTTTCTCAGTGATTACACCTGTGCAGACCCTAGGCTGCAGTATGGGATAAGATGATTGCACTAAGGAGCACAGGTACTCCGTACTCGCCGTGCTGAGAAACTCGATAAACAGGATCAGTAGTAGGATTTATTTATTAGGAGCAAACTAAAACAAGCTAGCTTCGTTGTACTAGTCGTACTCTCCCGTCTCCCCTTCCCGCAGGCTGCAGGCACCTGCAGGCAGTGTGATCGTTGTTGTCCTCTGAATCTACCGCGTATGTCGTTCAAGCTTCCATGTTTTCAGCGGCAGGAACAGTGCATTGCAATTGGGCTTGCAAGCCTGCAACTGGCTCATCTGCTGGAAGACCCTGTAAACCAAGGCTGTATGTAGCCATTTTAATTGGCCATCAACCATCGACCGAATCATTGCCGACGTCGTCGCCTAGGATGCCCAGCCCCTCGATGGCACTCTAGTTGACATGTTCAGTATTCAGAGTACGTGTGATTCATGAACAAAGGATATATACAAATTTGACTGCGTACAAGTCCTGCAATTTGTCAACGAACCATGAGGGAGCATGCTGCATGCAACCCTTGTCGCGCCGGCGCACGTTAACGCCACTGTCTTTCCATCTCCGGGCAGTTTGCTCCGGCCCCTAGCTACCGAGTATGGGTATGTTTGGTAGTTTGTATTAGTCTGTATTTAGATTTGTGCAGTATAGTTTAAATGTGTTTGATTGCCCGTAGAGATTTTTATGTGGACTCATAGTGTGATTAAAATAATATAATGCTACATTAGCTAGTACGCTAGATTTAGGGAGTGTTTGAATCAAGGGGCTAGCTAACAATTAGCCGTCCTATTTTTTCATGCCAATTAGAAAGGCTATGTGGGGTATTCTGAGATAATACGAGGTAATCGGGAGCTAATTAGTGGTTAGAGTCATTAGCCCTTATTGGCCAATAGTTATCCCATGTTCAATCTATTTTCACAATGTGGGCTAATTTTTAGTTCTGAGATCCAGACATGACCTTATTCATGTTAGGCAATATATGCTTGTACAACCTGATGAGAGTTGAGACACACACAAATACATTTTTCATCTTCTTTGCTAACATGTTTAGAGTATTTGCATCTTCTTTGCTAGTACCATAGCACACTTTTCCCCCTCAAGGGGAGCCATCAATCTGTAAGAACTAAGAGCAACTCCAGCAGGACACCTACTTGAGCCCCCATAGCTAAATATGCGGGCTCAGACAAAAAAACACAGCTTCAGCAGGGCCCTAATTAGAGCCCACAATCTGGGGTGGGCAACCAAATCTCCCCCCAGGCTCGATTCCTATTGGCCCAACACTCCAGCCCCCATCCACGTGGGCGCTTCTCCTTCCCTCCCTCCACGTGTGCGCGCTACTCCAGCTCGACGTTCCTTCCCCTACCTCTGGCGGTTCCCTCCCCTACCTCCGGCGGCCCCTGCTCTCACCTCCCCTCCGGTCGTCGACATCTGGCTCCCTCTGGCGGACTGCTCGCGAGGTGGAGATGGAGGCGGCCATGGCGCACTGTTCGCTCGCGAAGGTGGAGACGAAGGCGGCCATGGCGCTCTCCTCCTGGCGTGATTCCCTCACGGCCATGGCCGCGCCTCCCTCCGTCGCGCCGGCACGCCCTCCTCTCCGGCGGCCCTGGCCCCGGCCCAAAGCTCCTCCTCGCTCTTTGGCTCAATCTCCTCCCCGCCTAGATCTCCCTCCCGCGATGCCTCCCACCCATACGTGCTCCCCATCGGATCTGGTGTAGGGGCGGCTCCTTCCCCTCGCCAGCGCTGAGGAAGATGGCCATTGCTCCACCATGTGGTCGCGCCGGCCGCGACGCCTCCCGTCCATACACGCCGGCCGCTTCCCCAGGGTCGTTGCATTGAGTTGAGATAGCTCAGTTGCCAGAGCAAAGGATGACAAGTGGGTCCCAATTGTCATTGTCTGTTAAAAAGTATCTCGGTAGCAAAGCATCTACCAAAGAGGGGAACAAAGAGCCAACGGCGGCAAAGCATCCACCAACAGTTCCGTCGATGGCCAAGCATCCGCCAGGGAAGAAGGGAAGACACCCCCTACGGCAAAGCATCCGCAGAGGGGAGCGACCATGACACTCTCGGCAGCAAAGCATCTGCATGAGCGGAGACCAATGGCAACGACGGCAAAGCATCCGTCAGATAAAGCCAGACGACGATGGCAAGGTCAATAGCTACAGGAAAAACCGAAGCGATTAGAATGAAGGCACACACAGGCATAGTGAGGAACTCCACCAGGAGCCAATGGCAGGAACCCCGAACAATGGCGATGGGGGGACAAGCGATGGGTCATTGGAGATTCTTCAGCGAAGCCTTTAGGAAGGAGGTGACACCCGAGGATATGACCCTAGACGCCATCGTCGCTGGCCTTAGAGGCTTCTAAGGCGGGGCTTTCGCCAGAATCTGGCGATGTTGGCACAGAAGCACAGGGTTCAGAAAACGACGCCTCCAAGGAGGTAGTGGCGCCCGAGACGCCACCATCGTCTGCTGGCTAAAACCGGGTTAAGCTTTCGCCCAGAACCCGTACAACTACCGCTGCTTCACCATGAGGCCCATGAGCACCGCCGCACCGGCCTCCAGTGCGCCGACCAGCCACGTCGAGTGGGCCGCCGACCGGTCACAGCCAGGCCCGGCCAGCTGCAGCCAGCTGTAGGCGAGGGTCAAGATCAGTAAGCTGCCAGCCAGGCCCAGGTAGTCACCGCCCGGCAGACATGCAGCGACCATAGGTGCCCCCCAGCCACCGGATCTGCCTGCCGCTGGGGGTGGCCCGGCCACGCCTAGGGCCAACAACTGTAAGACAGCCGCACCCCGCCACGCTCCATCCGGCCACCAGATCTGGGCACCGCAGTGGGTGGCTCAGACCTGCTCGTACGGACCGGCCATGGTCAGCTGCAGAAGAGGGCGGAGTTGGTCACCGGAGCACAGGCGCGCGGATCTCGCCGTCTTCCAACAAGGGAATTCGATGCTGGCCACAACAGGGACCGGGGCCGCCGGATCCGCCGTCCCCGAAGCCGGATGCGACCTGCACTACGCCGGATCTAGGCAGCACCGGCCACCAGAGGCCAGATCCACTGGCCCTATGACCAGATCCGTCGCTCCCGCCGACTCAGAGGTGCCGCCGGCCGCATGGGAGGTTGGGGAGGGTGAGGGGAGGAGAGGAAATAGAGGAGGGAGAGGAAGCCACGACAGGCTGCCTTGTTGAGCACCCACCGTGGGCCGCCGCCGCCGCCGCTTACCCGAGGGAGCAGCAGCGGCGGCCGGAAGGGTGGCCCAAGACGGCCTGGTTCCCCGTGCTGCCCCAGGAGACGACGGGAGAATTTTTATTTTTAATCTTTTTTATTTAATATTTTAATAATAATTGCTCCTACAAAAATGTTTAGAAGCGATTATTATTAAAATATTAAATAAAAAAGGATTAAAAACAAAAATTCTCCGAGACGACGCGGGGGCTCACTCCCCTCCCCGTTTCAATGGTACCACATGGCAGCGTCTGCCTTGTTTAGATGCCAAATTTCAACCTCAAATTCCACTGTGTAAAAAGAAGATTCTCATCACATCAAAATGTCGGCACATGCATGGAGTACTAAATGTAGATGAAATTTAAAACTAATTGCACGGTTTTGTTGTACTTTGCGAGACAAACATTTTGAGCCTAATTAGTCAAAGTTTGGATAATTTTTACCAAATACAAACGAATTGCTACAGTGCGCATTTAATGCGCACAGTAAAAATTCAGACCCCCAAATTGGGGATCTAAACACGGCCATACACGGCCAGATTGAAAAGGTGAGCATCTCTTTAATTTGACGAATCAATATACATAATCCCGAACTCTTTTTCTCCTACTGGGATTATTCACCCTGTTTGGCAGACTGTTTTTGCGGCTTATAAGCCGACTGTGGCTGTTTTGCTGTGAGAGAAAAAATACTGTTCTACAGCTGATAAACCGTGCTGATAAGCTCAGCCGAATAGGGTGATTATATATATGCATGGTTGTCACGAACAGTCACGAGATCATGATGGCCTGTGAGAATTGGGACTCCCTCCGGCCTCCGCCATTGACCACCAAGCAGGCAAGCAAGCAATACCAACCACCAACTAGCACAAATGATGAATTGATGATACACTACTACATCCTGTGTCGTCGCTTTCAGGATCACGCGCCGCGCGGGCAACTCACCACCACGCGCACGTACAGGACGCCAGGACGGTCACACGTTCGCGGTCGCCCGCAGCCATTTTTTCCGTTACGATACGCTACGGCATCTTGTTCTCCGCGTGACTGCGTGCGACAAGTAAAAGAAAAAAAAGCCTCCGCTTCCGTTTGGGCTTTCCCCGCATGCGTCACAAGAAACACATTGCGCACATGGCAAATAATTTGACCCTGCTGAGACTCCCTATCCGGGGCTGGCACGCACGCTTCCCTCCACCCGTCCCTGTCGATGCGTGCACACCACGAAATGAAACAACGATCTGCGGCCTTTTGCCCGTGGCAACTGGCCAGCCGCGTGATAGGAATTTGGAAAATGCTACTGCTAATAGTAGTCTGGTTGGATCGGAGGCTCCATCGGCACAGTTGACAAATCACAGCCTGTATGCACGCATGTGTTGTATGGTAACGAGCTAGCACGAGCATAGTTTAGCTAGTTTGGTTTTGTTACACGTTCTCCACTTAACATTTATTTTAGGATTTAACAGTATTGTTTCTTTAGTGGTATTAGAAATGTGTCCGTTGATAGATAGAGAGTGCTTACGATGACTTCATCACTTGAGATATACTAACTTAATCTTTTGAAAATGCTCATAGGAGCACAATGTGCATCTTTACGTATGCACATGGTGACTGCACCTACATATGAGTGACCAAGTTTGGAAAAAAAAAGATAAAACATTAATAAGAACCGCCTCTGTCGGATGTATGGGACCGGGATATTTCACCACCTGTATTCCGACCCACGCTTGCCTACTGGGCCGAAGACGGCGAGAAATGAGGATCATATACGCTGTCGAGCGTATCAGCAGCCATGGAGAGCAAGTTATCATGTAGATAGCCGGCATCCTTATATCTACAGGATAAGTTCAAATTATTTTGTTAGGCTTTCCATGTAACAGATTAGGACTCAAATAATGAACATCTACGTTGGCATCAAATAGTGCATTGAATATTTTTTTGATTGATCTAATGATATAACTTTGGTATCTTGGTAATTGATGTTTTCTCCTACAAATTTAGTAAAATCAAATATTATTTGACTTAGAACAAATATGAACCTAGTTATATTGTAGTTATATTGGGACAGAGGAAGTACATGTTCAATAAAACTAAGATTCTAACCGGTTGTAGTAAAACTAAATTCCCATTTGACATAGCTCCTCCATCAGCTCCAGGAACTGTTTGAAGTTTTTTGTGCCAAATGGGGTAAATAAATAAAATATCTTCACCTAAGCAGATCCTTAAAACATGCTCTTATAAGGAGTGGATGGGAGATGGAGCTAAAGATAGTAGCTTCTCTGATCCTAACTCCCACTCGCTCTGATGGGTCCAGCATAAGATTTTGCAAAAGCATGTTTTAAGGAGCTCAACGTGTGAAATTATATTCTCAAACAGTTGACCAAAACAACTTTAACTCCACTAGTAGAGCTATTCGTGGAGTTTAAGCAAAAAAGAAAACGACTTCACTAGTGAAGTGAAGCTGTCAATGGGGCCTAAGTGGTTTCGTCCCAGAAAAGCCTACTGAACCTGATGGGCGATCGGCACATCGCTCCAACAAGCGTTCACCATATAGCACAGTATGGAAGCACTTTAGGCTTCGTTTAGCCGAGCTTATTTAGGCCCAGTTTAATGCTACAATATCGGAGAAGGTAGAGTCGAAGCCGGAGCCATTATAAATCGTGGTTTCTTCTAGCTTCATGTTCATTCTGTGAGAAGAGAGAAATAAAAAACTTCTACCTACAATATTGCTAGAGTTGCTGGTGTTGCCAAACATGGCCCCAATTTGCCGTGGCGCAACTTGCCTCGCGCAGGTAGTCAGGTACGTCGCTCTCAGTTGCTGGGATGAGATAACAATGGGCCAACTGTGACCTATAATCTATGGGCAGCTGGGTCCGGCGCGTACTATGTGCAGAGTTAAAACATGCATGGGTGACTCAGCACGAAAGCAACCTCCTCAGTGCAGGCCCTGGCCTCCTTTGTCCTCCACCAGCTGTCCAGCTCAGCTCACCTTGGTACGTATGAGCAAGATGACATGGATGGCCTGGTTTTGAGCTCGTGTGCCTATTAGGATTCAGCGGACGCCTTGCTGACCTGCCGGATCCCATGCATATCTTGTTTCCACCACATAGAGTAGGAGTAGGATTGTCCCCACCTTTGGATGCAGATGCAACCCGTACAGATTCTACAGGATCAAGCACCCACTCTCGTTTAACCTTTTCAACAACCCTTGCGTAGGATATCGGCAAAAGCATGCAAATGACTAATAATTAGGCGAAGTAATTCCGATCTTTCTCAATGCTGAGTTTTCATGTGCGTGTGGCATTGTAGCAATTCTTCCATATACATGTGTATCACAATCGTGTGCTAGAAATGAGGTCTAACATCTCATGCTTAGACAAAGTTAGAGCTCATGAGTGTGTTCGTTGTCTATGCATGTGTCGAAATCCGGAAGGCAAATGTGTTTTGGCTTTAGAGGCGAGACATATCATGACTTGATGAGCCCAATATAAGAGTTTGTCTATTGCAATTTTCTTACTTTTTTTAGATAGAAGAGTTGTATTCCTCGAAAGCTAGGATTTGGATTTACTGCAGTTTTTGACTGTATTCTTTTCTAGCTTCTAAAAGAAGCTAGTCTTTTCTTTCCAATTTTGTTTGTGAATTGTAGATGATGCAGACACTGTATTTGGATCACATGACTGTAACCAGTGCAGATTTTTGATTGACTACCACACAGAACATTTTTGTACTCGGCACATCATGGAACGTCAAATACCGACCCATACAGGCCGCATACGTATGCAAAAGCACTATTATTCCCCCTGTTCGGCTGAGCTTATCAGCACGGCTTATCAGCTGTGGAACAGTGTTTTTCTTTCACAGCAAAACAGTCACAGCCGGCTTATAAAAAAAAACAGCATGTCGAACATGACGATTATAATCTGATTTGTGAAAGAAAAGTGACGTGACGCCTAGCCCTCAGCACGAGAGTCCTAGTAGCAGAAGCTTCCTGCGCCCGCGCGCCGAGCCGCTGACCCAACCCGAACCGAGCGAGTCCGGCGACTACCCTTTCCCCGCCGCGTAACCTTGCTGCCGCTGCGACAACGCGAGCACTGTATAAAAACCCAGCCGCCACCGCGCCCAGCGCTCACAAACCCACCCAACTGAACTCCTCTCGCTCTCTCTTCTCCTCTCCCCAAATGAATCGGCCGCGACCGCAACAAGCTGCTGATGCCGCGGCTGCGGCTGCGGCTGCGGAGCAGACCATGGCGCTGTACGACGCGTGCTGGTTCCGCCGCCTCGTGCTGCTCCCGTCCCCTACTCCCGCGTTGGCGGCGTCCGCACCTCGGCCAGCTCCACCGTCCCAACAGCAGGCGCCGCCGCTGGAGCGCGAGGTGCTGGATACGCACACGCCGCATGCGCAGCAGCGGCCTGCTTCGAGCCCCACGGCCGGCGGCGGGCTGCGGCACCGGCGGACGCGGAGCGACGAGGCCACGGCGGCCGCGTTCCAGGGCCTGGAGCCGCTGAGGCTCCCCGACAGCGGCCACCGCGCGCGCCTCGAGACCATACTCTCGGGCAAGGACGGGCTCGTCGTGGCCGCGCCGCAGCCGGAAAGGAGAACAAGGCCCGAGCTGGCGCGGCGGCCGGCGGCCGGGCCCGGCAGGAGGCGGCTTCGGCGGCGCGGGCGGAGCATGTCGGAGCTGGAGTTCGAGGAGGTCAAGGGCCTGCAGGACCTGGGCTTCACCTTCTCCGACGCCGAGGTGGACGCCGAGCTCGCGTCCATCGTGCCGGGCCTGCTAAGGCGGAAGCGGTCCGAGGAGGAGAACAGCCGGGCCACGGCGTCGGCACCCGCGGCGGCGACGTCGTCTTTGGCCCGCCGGGCGGCGGAAGCTGTCAACGACGACGACGCGTCGGCGGCGGGCGTTGCGCCGGCGCCCAGGAGGCCGTACCTCTCGGAGGCGTGGGACGACGAGGAAGAAGCAGAGGTCAGGAGGGCGCTGCGCAACTGGCGGATTCCGCCGGCTGGCGACGGCAACCAGCTCAAGGAGCACCTCCGGATGTGGGCGCACACCGTGGCCTCCGCCGTCCGGTGACAAAATCAAGTTTTTTTTTCTTCTTTTTTTTATTGTAATTGATTTTGATAAAAAAAAACGCCATTAGAGGTTGCCACGTCGGTGACAAATCAAAGTGCAAATATTTCAGCGATGCGCATGAACATCTCTCTTCAAGTTTTGAGCAGTACTATATGTAACAAGTTTTGAGCAAGCATATATGTATAGAGTGGAAACACGATTCTTTTGCAGGAAGCATAAAAATTGAACAACATGTGAAAAAGGACAGAGAAGAGAGACGATTTCATTTGGGGCATGAGATGCGATCTGATCTGATTTCTGGTCATTGTTTTCGTACAGATTGCCAAGAAAGCATCTTGGCTTGCTTTGAGGCTAAGGATTCCATAATTCCACGAGTCATGATAGCATGCCAACAATGATGTGTTTGGAACAATCTAGGTTTTCTGGCAGCTGATTTGTCAAAATCCGGTGTGGTGACAGAAAAGCTGTAGCTCCTCGCTCGGCTGCACGAACGGATATTCCCTGTGGATGCTGCAGTTGGAGCCGCAAGTCAAGTCTCAAAAATACAACACAGTCTGATGCTTAGCAGAAATAATACGCCCGTGCCCGGTAAGGAAACTGCATTCCTAATCTTGCAAATAAACTAGATCACTCATTCACTTGTATGGAACCCACCAAACCGTGTAGCTTATTAGCAAATAGGCTTATTATGCCGTTTTGTGTGCGCGAGGGAAGCTCATGTAATGACTCTTGCTTCTGAGAAGTCAAATGATCCAAGTTTAACTAGGTTTATCGAAGATAGTCCCCCTGTTCGGCTGAGCTTATCAGCACGGCTTATCAACCGTGGAACAGTATTTTTCTCTCACAGCAAAACAGCCATAGCCGGCTTATAAGCCAAAAAAACAGTCTGCCGAACATGGCCAGTATCAGTATTTGTACATTCAAATAGTTTTATTATGAAAATAGATTCTATAATTACACTTGTTATGCATAAAAGATATTAATACATTTTGTATATATATACGTGGTCAAACTTAGAGACTTGTGCCTTTGCGCGCGCGAGAGAGAAGATGATGTAATAGAAATCTTGCTTTCCGAAGAGTCAAACAATTTGTGTTTGACTAAGTTTATGGAAGATAGGATCAATATTTGTACCTTTAAATAAGTCTATTATGAAAATAGCTATATTCAGTGACACTTATATTATGTATAAAAAGTATCAATATTTTTTATATATTTGGTGAAACTTGGGATTGTTTGAATCATCGAAAAGCAATATTTTTGTTCTTTTAGGACGGAAGAGTACTTAATAAGCGTCTACTGATATAAGGTTTTGTCTAGAAAGATTTGTAGAAGCTCTTACTGGCATTGTTCACATGAGTTATTTTACTCGATCTCTCTCTCTCTTCCAAATGAATTAGAAGTTGACGAAGGCGATGTATTTTTGCCTTCACCAGCTCCAACTCCTCGAGACACTATAATAGAGGTAACTAAATTAAAGCAAGGAAGAGCCTTGCTTGCCAAATAAGCCCTAGTTTTGCACGGTCGCTTGAACGGCATTTGCCAAATTCATCAACTGTTGTCGGCAAGAGGCGAGGGAGGGTAAGCTAGGTAATGATGGCCCACTGTGATCAGTTTTTTGCCATTAGCATGCAATAATAGTAATGGCAGGGGATGAAAGGTACCACATGCAAATTAATCGCTTCATCCTCATGGGATGCGATCAAGGTCCCTCTCAAGAAACTATGGTGGTGTTTGGTTCTACGAAGCAACGTAACGTAAATGGAATGGTTTCTCGGCAGCAACGGGAAGGAAATCTTTGATTTACAGATCTTGTTTAGTCGAGGCATGGGAACCGGAAGATATACTTGTTTTCATGTGGACGCGAGCGTGAGCGATTCCCGCTCAAGATCGGTTGTAATCGAGCTGCTGAATGCACGTAACTATTCCCGTGCCATCCGATTACAGCATACCTCAAATAAACAATAACTAACGTGATCGATTGACGGTGTGATCAGATCACGCTACAAACTAAGCGAACCAAACAACACCAAAAGAAGTGACGACAGCATACATACATGGCCCGGATCGAGCGATTTTTTTCGAGCTCGAGGAGAGGAGACGATATCAAATCGGTGCTTTAGAATCAGGCGTCTAATTTGGTCACGCGCACAGCACTGAACCTGCCGCTGATCGATGCCAAAGCAAAGTATCAGATATTTATTCCCTTTTGGTGCCCCTGAAAAATGGTGATTGATCTACTCGCGCTGCTTTATTCTCAGCATATATGTAGCTTTATTTAGGGTGTGTTTAGTTTCCTATTTCACCCAAAATGTTTTGGGTTTTGGCTTATTATTTTGCAGAATGAAACTAAACATTATATAAAATTTTTGGCAAAAAGATATCCATTCTTCATTTTAGATTTTGGACTCAAGAGGCCTAAAAAAAAGCCAAAAAGCCCTCACCCACACCATCAAAAATTTGACATTTTGGATGAAACTAAACACACCCATAAAAATTTTGGTATTTTACATTTCATCATTTCAAAGTAGTTGATATTTTGCATTTTTTATTTCATGAGAAACTAAAAACAGCCTTAGTCTGACGTCGAAGCCAGCTAAGCACTGTCGTCATTTTCCTACTACACCGTACCTGTTTTTTATTTTCGTTTTTCCAGCAGGTGGCAGGATTTAGTTATTTGCAATAGTGTACAAAGTATTGCCGCAACTTGTGTAGCGTGACAAACGAGGACGATGTTTCCAATCATGCTGCTGCTCATGCCCAACTGGACCATCCATCCATCTCTCTCTCTCACCCATCCCGTTCGATCTTCGATCCCAAGACGTGGATACGTGTCAGGGAAATTAGGTCAACGACCCAAAACAAAATTATATCGAGGAGGTCATGGTGTATAAATAAATATATAGATGATTCATCAGTTGGGCATGCATGAGCAGCAGCATGATTGGTTGAAACTGTAGTGTGATTCTGACGTGCAAATGCAACCTCATACCATCGTGCACGGACTCTTTCTGACTGGGACGGCCGGACGGGTGAAAACGGACGTGGATATTATCTGCCACGTCACCGCCTATCGTGCCTCTGACGTGGGAACGAAGAATGCCGCCATATCCTTCAGGCAAGCTTTGGCACAGAGGCCCAGAGTACGTAGGTTGCCGCTGGGCCCAATTATCTTAGGCTGGTTCTGCACAGAGGCCCAGACTGACTGGTTCTGCAAATTGGGCTTAACTGGTCTAGGCTTCTCTTTTTTTCTCTTTTTTTTTTTGCTGTTGATTGCCCAATGGATCCAGGCCCACGCTTTGGGTCAGTCCGCGATCATGCTGGATCTGTTGTATTTGCACGGGTCGTACGTCGTACAGTGAGGAGGGGCCTGGCAATATAGCCCAGTTGTTTTCTTCATAAGGCCCAACACAAAGCCCATAAAATTATCAATGACCCAGGCCCAAGCGCATGCCGAGACCTCCCCCTGTCTCTAGGGTTTCCCTCTTTTAATCCCCCGCCGCCGCCACCCGCCAACCCTCCGCACCCCGCCACCACCCATCCATCTCACTCCCCTGCCGCCGGCGCACAAGGGCCTCGCCGCCGTCGCCGCGTTATCCATGGTGAGCCTCTGGCCTCTCCCGTCATCACGCTTGGCTGCTCCTCACTTCCTGTGTATGTGTATGGACCTAACCCGTGTGCGCGTGCGTGCCGTTTCTTGCGCAGGCGTCGGAGAAGAAGCAGTCCAACCCGATGAGGGAGATCAAGGTGCAGAAGCTGGTGCTCAACATCTCCGTCGGAGAGAGTGGGGATCGCCTCACTCGCGCCGCCAAGGTTCGTGCCTCTTCTTTGCGCGTCAGATCTTTGCAAAAAACAGTTCCTTTTTTTTAATCCTTCTAGCCGTCCGGTAGTTTGCACTGGTAGAATCTCGTGCGCTTTTCTTAGGTAGCTTCTGCTATTCGTTTAGTATGGTTGGCTCGGATTTTTTTTTGTAATCGGGATAAAGATTTTTGATGACGGAAGAATGGAGTTGAGTGGAGAGAATTTCAAGTTCATTTTGCTCTCCGTGTCTTGCAACAATACCTTAAGTCCTTAACGGATTAGATACCTATAAATTTATATAGTCACGTCTCTTATAGTTGTAGATTGTAAGATGACTTTGTTTAGTCATTTCTGATCTCAATCATTAACAATAGAATGAAAATTCGAAGCTTAATGATAACTGTAATTTATTAAGAAGCTTGAGATATAGATGTCATTTATACATTGCAGTGTGCCTGTTCTAGTACACTGCAGCTCATGCAAGTGACCTCATCCGTGTTTTTTTGGTGGTTGTTGCAACTCATTTTACATGGTATTGTAAATCATACGATTTTGAACTCTAATTATGCTGTAAGCTGCAATAGTTCTATGGGTCCCTTTAAACTTAAGCATATCAGTAAGTCCATGGTTTGCTTCCATGCTTTCAGGTCCTGGAGCAGCTGAGTGGCCAGTCACCAGTGTTCTCTAAGGGTATATTTACCTTTTTCTTATTATTAGTTTTTTCTTCTCTGCTCCCTAGCACCGAGAAGTTTCTTTTTTTGTCTAACATTTTGTGGTTTTCTGATTCTTCAGCTAGGTACACTGTCCGTTCCTTTGGTATCAGGCGTAATGAGAAGATTGCCTGCTATGTTACTGTAAGGGGTGAGAAGGCAATGCAGCTTCTGGAGAGTGGACTGAAGGTCAAGGAATATGAACTGCTAAGGAGGAACTTCAGTGAGACAGGGTGCTTTGGTTTTGGAATCCAGGAGCACATTGATCTTGGCATCAAGTAAGATTCTTAACGTGTCCTATTTCCAACTCATTGAAACCTAGAGCTATATTAATACAAAATTGACCACTGCCTAGCTATCATTTCATGGAACTCAGATGTTAATCATGTTTTCCTTTGATATGCATTGTTTATTTTTGCATAATACTATTTCTATTTGTTTACTTTTTGTAACATGAAGACTTAACGCAAGGATTTGAATGGATGCAAGGAGGCTAGGCCCAATCTCTTTGGACTTGGAGGAATGTTAGTTCATGTTCCTTCCATTCTGAAAGGATCAAGTCTTATCTTTGCCTAAGGAAACAAGCTTTGAGTTGATTACTTTTCTTTTGTTTTAATACAATCTTTGCTGCTTATTAACCAATATAATACATATTTGTAATACAACTGCCTATTCTTTTCCTGTTCTGTTGGGCCAATGATTTGAATTAATTGTCCGTACCATCTGAAGGCTAGCAGTTGCTGGTCTATTGCTGCACTTTATCTCTGACGCCTAAGTCGTTTTTTAGCTTCTTTGTTGGAGTTATTTTGGTATTTTATCTTGCAATAAACTCTAAACTGTAATATGGAAGTGTGTGTCTAGCCTCCATCTTTTAAGTACGGTGCTAATTATGTTTTCCATGGATATGCATTGCTTGTTTTTTTCATAATAATACTGTTTGTTTACTTTTTATAATGTGAACACTTAAAAAATTATTTGCTGCTTATGAACCCATATAATTTATTTCTGTAGTAGAAAATCCCTATTAATTTCCTGCTCTGTTGGGCCAATGACTTGAATTAATTGTCTGTACCATCTGAAGCCTAGCAATTGCTGGTATACTGATGCACTTTGGGGGTGTTTGGATACCCCCTCCTAAACTTTAGTCCCTGTCACATCGGATGTTTGGACACTAATTTGGAGTACTAAACAGACTAATTAGGCTTAATAGATTCGTCTCGCAAATTAGTCTCCATTTGTGCAATGAGTTTTATAATTAGCTCATGTTTAGTCCTTGTAGTTAGCATCCGAATGTCTGATGTGTCAGGGACTAAACTTCAGTCCCTGGATCCAAGCACCCCCTTTATATCTGAGGCCTAAGTACTTTGCTTTTAGGTTCTTTGTTTGTGATTAATTTCTCGTTTTGAAAAATTGTATGTTGATTATGAACCAATATAATTAATTTCTGTAACAGAAAACTCCTATTCTTTTCCTCATCTGCTAGGCCAATGACTTGAATTAATTGTCCGTACCATCTGAGGCCTAGCAACCGCTGGTCTATTGATGCACTTTTCTCTGAGGCCTAAGTACTTTTGTTTTTTAGCTTCTTTCTATGATTATCTTTGGCATTTGATCTGATAATATCTGATCCTTTTTTTAAAAAAAATTAGGTAGATACTTGTTTGACTAAGTATTATTTCTGGTCCAGTCAGCATTTCACGCTGTTGAACAATACAGTATGGTCATATCATCTTTTTGGATACTGTTTTTTTTTCTGGAAACTGTTTGATCTGGATTTGCTTTGAATTCTGAACATCGACGTCTTGACTGGTCAAATGGTGATCATTGTCTGATACTTCTATATATTTTTCATGTTCTGTTTGAAAAACTGTTGTGGATGGCTACACATGCATGATGAATGATAAAGAATTTATCTTGTTCACTATCATTGATTGTTCATGTAAATTTGCAGGCTGTACTAAGGATGTTCTAAGTAACATTGGCTTGCGTTCCTTTTCTTGTATGGATTGTCCTGTCAATCTTGACTTCGTTCCTTTTTGCCCTCAGGTATGATCCTTCAACCGGTATCTACGGAATGGACTTCTACGTCGTCCTTGAGCGCGCTGGCTACCGTGTTGCCCGACGCCGCAGGTGCAAGTCCCGTGTTGGAATCCAGCACAGAGTGACCAAGGAGGATGCTATGAAGTGGTTCCAGGTCAAGTATGAGGGTGTCATCCTCAACAAGGCTCAGGCTAACACTTCTTAGAAACATTATGTCACAGCTCAGCCGTTAGACATGTTACCAGTTGCAACAGAGTTGCATCTCTACTCAAGTTTTCGATCTCAGATGATATTATTTACCAAGACTCGAGTACTCGAATTAGTTTTGGACCGAGGAGCTTATGTTCTATATTATTATACTTTGAAGGCTGAATCATGAATATGCGCAGTTTCATTTGGTTTTGCAATGTGCTTCGTTTGACCTACTCTCCTCTAGTGGCATAGCGGGCGAGTTCTGCGCTCTTGCCCTCTGAGAAAGATGGGTTTTCTTTGGAAATGCTCTCAGGCGTCTCGACGGCCGGACGCTCTTGTTACCACGGGCCATGAAGGCCTGAGTGGCCCAACTGAATGTTCGTGCTCGCCTTGACTCTATTTGTTTGCTGTCGTCTTTAGTCTCCAGAAAAATCATTTCCACTCGTCTCGAGTTCCTTGTGTCGCTCGGCCAGTTGCCATATGCTCTCTGCACTGCACAGCGCCGCCACCTACCTTCCACCCTAGTTCACCGAGCGCTCGTCGTTCCACTGCGCCGTCCTCTCCTCTCGCCGCTCGCCTTTCCCTAGCGCTACCCCCATCTTGCGCCACTCAATGGCATTATCTCCGCATCGACGGGCTTTTATTCTCCCAAGCAGTAAGAAGATGTTACGTTGAAAGCGTATGTTTCAAGTGTATGTCTTAAGTGTTTTAGATGTTTAACAGGTACATTGTAAATGTTTCAGATAGATGTTGTAAAAATAGATCAGGATATTGCAATGATTTGTATACTTATGTTGCAAGCATTTGTTCCTAGTGTTTTATCTGTTTTTTCAGACGTATGTTACAAATATGTATTATTTGGATATTGCATATGCTTTACACATATATTGCAAGTGTTTTATCTGTATGTTGCGTTTGCTTGCAATGGTTTTTAAGTGTTTTTTAATTGTTTATGCAATTGTCTTCTTTTATATGTTACAAGTGTTGCATATGTGTATTTTAAAAATAGATCGGATATTGTACATGAGAGACGCGTGGAAAGCGACTTAACATCACGGGGGACGTCCGGGGTGGCACGGGCCCGCTGCTAAGGCACTCGGTCAGAAGTCCGATGCTGATGGGGTGCTCGCTCGCTTGCTGCGTGGGCTTCTTGTCTTCTACGCCGGCGGCGTCCGACGCTAACATTTTAAATCGGACGTCAGGCTCTAGCAAAGTCCGTTTTTTCTTCCGTTTTGAGCCGCTGTAGCCTGTAGTCATGGTGCATTCGGTTGACGCACAATCGCCTGTGATGATTGCTTGTGTGGTCGGAACTCAAAAAGGATGACGTCACCAACACGTCGACATGCCAGAAGCATTTGGACCGAGCAAGCTAGCCGGTTTGGCTTCTGCTCGATGATGATGTGCCATGTGCGGATCAAACTAAAAGTCATACTAAGATGCATTAGCTGTTGACAGCGTTGTAGAAACAGAACCTGTCATTTCAAACACGATCTTCATTGACTCAACAAGATTATCCGTTGTTTGAACGATTATCTATAATTCTGGTCCAAGCTCGTGCAATTTTCTGCGAGCATCCTGCGTCTAATACGTTTCCAATCTTTTTTTTTCTTAAGAAAAGAAAATAGTAAAATACCTTTCCAATCTTCGTTCTCAGTATTCTTGTGGCATGGGCTGCCATACAAAAAAAGTCCAACGACGCCTAGTCACCAATCACCATCTGGCTGCTAGCCTGCTACAGTCCAGTGACAGTGCAACAATGCTCCTCTGCTAGACTGCTACAGAGGGAACATAGGAGCACTTGCGACCAGTTGACGTTTACAACACGCCAAACGAATTACGTACGGTATTCTATTCTTTTTTGAATAGATATACTATGGGTGTGTTTAGATGAAAAAGTTAGGGTGAAAAGTTACTGTAGCACTTTTCGTTGTTATTTGGTAAAATTTGTCCAACCATAGATTAATTAGACTCAAAAGATTCGTCTCGAACTTTACAGACAAACTATGTAATTAGTTTGTTTTTTAACCTACATTTAATGTTTCATGCATGCGTTTAAAGATTTGATGTGATGGGTGGAAGAGGAAATATTTTGGGTTCCTGTAGGAAGTGAACGCGGCCTATATTTTCATCTGCTAGCCAGTTTCAATTCTGACATCATACGATCCGGACTCTGGAGCTACACATGGTTTTTTTTTATGAAACAGGAGGGGTTGCCCCCTATTGAACTTTTATTAAAACTTGAATGTAAAAGTAGAGGGGGTGAGTACAAAACTCATGAAACAAAGAAATTAAGAAAGAAAATCATAAAGATTACACAAAGCTTTCTAGTCATTGATCTAGTCGTGGTTGATATTTATTCCTAGCTCTAAGCTTAACTAGAGCTAGCTCTTTTCTGAAAGTGACCTTGCAGGAGGTTAGGGAATGTTGCATGTTCCTGAAGATTCTATCATTTCGAGCAGCCCAAATGGCCCAGCACATACTTATAATTATCTCCATGAAAAAGAGTTACTGAAGGTGAGACCTGAAGGCAGTTAGTGTCACCAAAAGATCATCCTGAATAAGTGGAGCTAATCCCATAGTGTTCCAACGACACACTGCAAAAGGACAGTGAAAGAAAAGGTGCGATAGGGTTTCTTCAGTGTCAAAATGGCATAGTACACAGTCATAGCTCTCTGGAGCTACACACGTGTTTGGATGCCTCTGCTACCTGATAGATTGTTTGGATGAGAAACTCCACCGTACTGTGCTGCATCCGCACGTGCAAATGCAGGTTTGGGTGGTGCAATCAAACAATATCTTAGCCCCGTTTAGATTCTTGAAATTGAATTCATTTTAATAATCATAATTTAGACACATATTAATTAAGTTAATATGGTTGTATATCAAGTATATTTGCATATTATTGTTGGCTATACGAGAGAGATACTTATATGTTGCATTTCTACCGTAGAGGAGCGAGTTGAAGAGCGTGTTATAAGTTGCAAAGTAGAAACATAGAATGGTGATCTATAGAATCAATTCTATCTCCCACCTTATGAATTTGAGATAGACTTATATGTGAATTTTGGAAAATGGTGGAATATCAAATTCCAAGCCAAATAGCCTAATTTATTAAGTAGATTTCAATTCTTTCAAATAAAAGAATTCGAACAGCCCCTTAGTTTTTTTCACGTCCTCTCATGCAACCTCACCAAACATCTTCTTTTCTGAAATAGGAAATACGGTTCCATTCAGCCTCTATTCATATAGCTAGGATATAGGATGTGACCTCTGTCCACCAATAAACACACCGATGATGCTGCGCCCCAAACTGACGCAATGAATGTGTTGGGATTAGAGATGTATGGACATGTTTTGTTTTAGCCTGTCAATGTGAACAACAGATTAGAGATTGTAAAAAGTTGTATCTTAATGATCTAGATTGCAGAAAAGATGAGCTATTTCTATTTGGCATCCTAAATTATGGGAGGGTTTTGTGCGATGTATATAAGTACCCCAAGCCATTATGATTTATGAGTATATATGTAGTTCTTTACAAATCAGAGCGATATTTGCCCTACTTTGATTTTTCTTTAAAAAATAAATGTCCTGCTGAACCAAGGTCATGTATTGGTGATGATTTTTTTGTTAAGCTTAGGGTGAAGGTTGAACCACGGTCATGTTAAAGTGCCATTCTCGGGATCTGGAAATTTGTACATGCTAGTGTCACATGTGGATCATTTTAAATCACAGCAGTAGCATCTGTGCGAATTCTTAGTTGGTCCGGTTGTTTGCCATGCAACCAATCCACCAGGACTAAAGACTTGAGTTCTCATATATATTTTTCTAAATTTTTTATGCCATGAAGAAACAACATTGTTCATTTAGTGGTGGGTCACGTGCTCGTTGATAGTAAGACACCTGTGTGAAGTATGTAAGTGCCTATGTTGATACCTAAGGTGGCTTTCATCAATTTCTAGGTTTTTTTAGGATACATTAAGTGGAAAGGATGACTATGATCCTTAATCAACAAATAAAATTACAAAATATCTAGTTAACATCTGCATTTTCTATTATGACATAAATGGCATAGACCAACCAATTTATTGAGCACCAAATTACGTTAGCAAGTGCTAATTAAAATGGCATATGCTAATCAGATTGAATTAATGATGAGGGTTGGGAGCGATAGATTGTGGCACTTACATACTTATTAATATGAATGTAAGGAGTAGAAATAAATCTGATATTTACCTGGACCCAAGCCCAAATCACAATGTCACACTTGACAAGTCTCCATCACTGCTCATCATCCCGTGCAATGAGATGAACCACCTCCTCTGCCTCCCCAACAAAGGCAGACGAGCTAGGAACACCTTCACGGCATCTCCAAACTGCTCGTACGCATGTAGGACCGCCTGTCGACTCCAGAATCTCCAACAACACCATTCCCTCGTCCCTGGCCATGAGGACCTATCTAGTCTTATGTTAGCCACACTGATGGTGAAGCAACTGTTGAAGAGGTGGTGAGCCAGGGTAAGATGGATATGGAACCTGATGTGGAGATGTTTGAGGAAAGGAGGCTGCGATCGAGAATACATTGGTCTTTGGATCGGAGTGGATCAATGTGCTATCCATGAAGTGAGCCTAGCAAGAAGCCTGAGCCCAATGCAAGAGATGTTTGGTGTTGTTTCAGCGTGCAACTTAATGAACCATGGCGACTATGTGTAACATAAGAGACGAGAGAGGAGGGTATTGGTGATGTATGATCTAAACTCCTAAAAACTTGATTGATTATTACGTTTTCAAGTTGCTTGCCCCTCTACCTCGAATTCTTTGCTCCGATCCCAACTCTATTTCCATTTCCTTTCCATTACCATCAACTAACAAGTGTATCAAATTCAATGATCCTCGAATCTCCTCCACAACACATACTCCATCGATCGATTGGGCAACAAATCAGATTGGTCTAATCCAAATTTGACTGATGAGCTTCCATATCGAGTTTGGAATCCTGTAATCATCGAGTAGTCTTGGCGCTGAGTGGTGAGACCTTTAAGTCGGACGCATCCTTCCCGATCGAAGCGTTTTTTGATCGGTCAAACAAGGAATCCTTGGTATATTGAGGACCATTTCCTTCAAGGGCGCACGAGCACACACGGTGAGTTTAGTCCCTGAGCCCCTGTCTGAATGGTCGGAATCAGACAGGGAGTTGATCTTATATGGAGTCATATCATGTTGATGTGGGTACTTGCGGGCCCATATACTGGTGGGCTTCTTCTAGAATTATTTTTTGGACGAAATTACAATTTTAGGAAAATCATATGAATTGTAACTTACGACATAGTGGCTTCACTGACGAACTTCCTTTGATTTTGATTTTCTTTTTGTTAATTTGTAGTTTCTAGAAAATAGTTTCTTAGAGACAGGCCATCTTATCTATTGCCTCCAGAAATCAATTTTGAGATGTGGTAAGAAACGTGTCTCACCTCTAGAGCTGATTTCTAGGGGCAGTTGTAATGTTGTATACTCACCTATAGAAATCGTTAACTTGTACTACCTCTACAAGTCTGTTATGACTGTGTGTAAAAACTGATTCCGTAGCAGTGAAACCATACAAATATGACTGTTCTGTTGGAATTTATATGGGCTTGGCCCAATAACCAATTATAAAATTCCTAATAAATCTCAAAGACCCATTCAAAAAAAATGTGAGAAGGGGGAATGTGGGAACTCTTTAGTACCACCTTGCTTGTTGAAGTGGAGGTAGCCATACTTAAATATGGAAGTCCTCTCTACTTCCTCAAGTCTAGTGTGAAGAGGAGAAAGAGAAGCCCACATGTGCGCTCGCTCGCCTCGTCGGGCGGGGCGGGGCGAAGGGCGCGGGCGCACGACACTTGCGTGAATGGTCTGCCGAAATCCGGCTCCTTGCCTTGCAGGAGCACGGTCTCTTTTTGCAATTTTAGTTTTTGGTTTTTTGGCCTTCAAGTTGCAGAGTTCTGAATGGTTACAAACTAAGAGTCCTAAAATGACTTAGATCGTGATCGCGACACGAGGTCGGTTGGACAGGATTGTATAAGCAACCTAGCGGCCACGTCAAAACGTATCTAATTGACCTAGAGTTTTTGCATCTTCTCGCTGTTGTGCTACTGCCGTAGCTACCCTAGTCTGATCACTTGCGTGCACCAGCGACCGTACGAGCAGGTCTCCGGAGCCCTCGTCTTTGCGATCCTGCACCAGGAGAAGGCGAATAAGGTTTTTGGGAAGCACTATCCACGCGACTGCTCCCACTTTCACAACGGGTCGTCTTCCATCTAAGTCAGGCGGCACTACGTCCCGGCGTATTCGTCGTCAACTGCGTTGAAAGGTCTCTGTTTGGTTTTGGTAATTGAGTAGCAACTTAGGTGGACTAATATGTGGTCATGTGAGATACACAGGAGATTAGTCCACAGGTGATGGTATCATGAAGGAGCCTATTGCACATGAGACATGACATGGAGTCATGTGACCAAGGTGGAGAAGATCAAGATGAGGCTTGGCTTGATGGACCGGTTGTTAGGGTGAAGGGCAAGTTGTGTGATGGCTTGGCGCCGAAGGACCGAGGCAACGGTGAAGAGCAAGTGAGATCAAGATCGATGAACCAATACGGTCACGTGATGATATGAAGTGGATCATATCATTTGGTGATTGGTTGGTGCATGTGTTGCATCAACGTCGGAGGAGTTGGAATGGAATGCGCAAGGCAAATGTATAACCATAGGTCATTTTCATTTCACCGGTCATAGGTGTGTAGAGAAGTTGATGACCGGGTTTAGGATAGATGGCCGTACTATCAAGAGGGGCAAACTTGTTTGTATATCGGTCATCTAGTGCCACTTGAGCGATCTAACTTTGCATACGTGTTAGGATTGAGTGGCGAGGCAAGTTGAGTATCTAATTCCTTTGAAGAAAATGTTTGTGAAAATGCTAACACACTTACACATGTTGTTGAATACTTGGTGGTGTTAGCACCTTTGCGAAGGTGGTGGAGTTTGAGCGGTAGAGAGGGTTTGGGGTCCTCTCTCCCTCGCGCCGAGCTTGAGAGGCGGGATTCAAGCGTTTTCGAGGAGTTGAAACGACTATTTTCCTTCACGCCGTTGTCGAGATTTGGAGGCGATGTCACGTAGTGTTTCACGAGCTAAAACATATGCTTTAGTGATACACATACTTAGTCTAGCTCATAAGTGAAAGGGCGACGAAGTGTCGCCAAGATACACGAGACAGACGCGTGAGCCGAGAGCAACAGACGCTGACGTCAGCGTCTGTCGGGCTACCCTAGCTCGGCCTATGCGCGATGTCGCGAAGGCAACAGACGCGGCCTCGCGCACTGTTCCACTGTCTAACGCTGTGGAACTGTGCGGGCGCGCGCGAGCGTGAGCGACAGACGCTCGACGCCCCGTCTGTCGGCCTTGCGGCGTACGCGTCTGACGAACTTAGGCGAAAACATCGTCACTGGACCGCGTCTGTCGGGCGTACGGGCGTATCTGTCGACTGGCGTCAGATGCGTCTGTCGCTACTGTTCATGACTGTTGGTTTTCAAATGAGCTGGACACGTGGCATCGCACGGAGCGATGGACGCGCCTATAGCGTCTGTCGGCTTGGTGACTGACGCTACTGTGCAGCGTCTGTCGCCCCCGAAAATTGTCCAGTGAGGTTTCTAACGGCTCTATTCGATTGTAGGCTTATAAATAGAAGTTCTGGCCAGCCTTGGCTGTGAGCTGAGTACACTATAGTCTTTGTGGCTTGTGTGGTAGTGCTTGGGAGCCCTCTAACTCACTTATGCTTGATAGTGTTCATCGGATCGAGTGAGAGAGCGATTCTAGTGTGTTGCTTTGAGAGATTGCATCGTGTGACACTAAGTGATCGTGTTTCAAGTCGGTGGTGCTTGTTACTCTTGGAGGTTGCCACCTCCTAGACGGCTTGGTGGCTTGTGGCTCCGTCGAAGCTCGCAAGAAGATTGTGCGAGGCTTCGGAGAAGTTTTGTGAGGGGGATTGTGCTCACCCCGTGGGGACCACGAAGAGCAACTCTAGTTGAGCGTGTCATTGAGCTACCACACTTGATGGTGGGTTCTTGCGGTGCCTTTTGAGAGGCTCGGTGTGTGACCGATTAGCCGCCGAACCACGAAGTGTTGGTCGACACAACGGGGACGTAGCTTGGTGGCAACCAAGTGAACCTCGGGAGAAAATCACCGTGTCAACATTGTCTACTCTTCTCGGTGGTTTGCCTTCGTGCAACACAAGCTTGCATTTACTTTCATATATATATATATATCTTGCTTGTGTAGTTACTCTTGTTCTAGTTGTGCTTGTGTAGCTAGCAGCTAGATATCTTCTTGCTTGTGTAGCTAGAAGTATCCCCTTTGCGTGGCTAATTTGGTTTGTGTAACCTTGTTAGTCACATTGCTTAGTGTGTGTAGCTAAGTAATTTGCGCTATCTAATTTGGTATTGGTTGCCTTGTTATTGAGCTTTGCTAGCGAGCTTAGGTTTTGTACTTTTGCTTCACTAGTTGTGTAGGAGCTCCCTCGGTTGGCAAAGTACTAATGCATAGGTTTGTGTGACCTTGCTCTAGAATTGATTAGGTGAGCTCTTGCTTAGCTTAGAATCTTTGTTGCCTAATTAGAATCATTTCTAAGGTGCTTAAGAACTTAGTTAGAGGGGTGAAGTCTTGGCTAGACCGATAAGTTTAATTTCGCATTTGTTTCGGTTAGCCGACGTGTTTAATTTTTAGAAAGGACTATTCACTCCCCTCTAGTCCGCCATCTCGACCCTTCATGCGTCAAGCTCTTCCTCCACCTCTCATTGACGACTTCGACGATGACTTCAACATCGACGACTTTGACATTGACCTCGTTCCATCATCACCACCATCTGTATCACCAACGACTACAGCTACAGTCGACAGGTATAATTCTCATGATCTAATCTTATCGTTCACACTATCCAATATGTTGATCTATTATGCTAGTACGCTATACATACTTGATCTAGTTCATCTGTTTTACATGATTTATATTATGGTTTTAATCTGGAAATTGTCCGATTACTTAGCATGTTCATCAACGTTGAAGATGAGAAAAGAAAAACGGAAGGAGTTTTCACCTGAAAAATCCAGTCAACAGAAGAAGGGCAATGTTAACGACATGCGACATAACTCGTCAAATGTGGCAATCACTTCGAAACTCGAATATATGCCGGTATATATATATATATATATATATATATATATATATATATATATATATATATATATATATATATATATATATATATATTACCTTACAGCTAGCTGTAAAATAACTTATTCTGTAGCCACTTTGAGTTACGATAATTGCTATGCTAATTTACGAGATTATAGTAACTCCTTACTATATGATTTACTATAACATTATGGTAAATATCTCCATGTGTTATATTAATTCAACTATCGTAAATATATACTGACATTATCATAAATTAGTATGTAAAATTATCGTAAATAGAGGTGGCTACAAAATAAGTTATTTTGTAGCTAGCTATGGAGTATACTCTCCCTATATATATATATATATATATATATATATATATATATATATATATATATATATATATATATATATATATATATATTTGACTGGCTCCTGTGAACCTCCGTGACAACTCGTGTAACCGGGCTTTTATGCTCATGGTATACGAACGAACGCCATGGATGATGGATATGCATGTCACTAAAAACACAGTCTCCTTACGGTTTCTGGCTTTCGTTCTCTCTGACTTTTAGAAGATTATTATGCGTTACAACAAAGTTGCTTGATTACTACGTTTTCAAGTTGCTTGCCCCTCTACCTCGAATTCTCTGCTCCGATCCCAACTCTATTTCCATTTCCTTTCCATTACCATCAACTAACAAGTTTATCAGATTCAATGATCCTCGAATCTCCTCCACATCACATACTCTGTCGATCGATTGGGCAACAAATGGGATTGGTCTAATCCAAATTTGACTGATGAGCTTCCATATCGAGTTTGGAATCCTGTAATCCTCGAGTAGTCTTGGCGCTGAGTGGTGAGACCTTTAAGTCAGATGCATCCTTCCCGATTGGAGCGTTTTTTGATCGGTCGAACAAGGAATCCTTGGTATATTGTGGACCGTTTCCTTCGAGGGCGCACGAGCACACGCGGTGAGTTTAGTCCCTGAGCCCCTGTCTGAATGATCGGAATCAGATAAGGAGTTGATCTTA
Source organism: Saccharum spontaneum (assembly GCA_022457205.1). Taxonomy (NCBI): domain Eukaryota; kingdom Viridiplantae; phylum Streptophyta; class Magnoliopsida; order Poales; family Poaceae; genus Saccharum; species Saccharum spontaneum. The sequence goes on along the minus strand of CM039615.1, from coordinate 42,761,756 downwards.
TATGGAGTCATATCACGTTGATGTGGGTACTTGCGGGCCCGTATACTGGTGGGCTTCTTCTAGAATTATTTTTTGGACGAAATTACAATTTTAGGAAAATCATATGAATTGTAACTTACGACACAGTGGCTTCACTGGTGAACTTCTTTTGAGTTTGATTTCTTTTTGTTAATTTGCAGTTTCTAGAAAATAGTTTCTTAGAGACAAGCCATCTTATCTATTGCCTCTAGAAATCAATTTTGAGATGTGGTAAGAAACGTGTCTCACCTCTAGGGCTGATTTCTAGGGGCAGTTGTATACTCACCTATAGAAATCGTTAAGTTGTACTACCTCTACAAGAACTTGTACTACCTCTACAAGTCTGTTATGACTGTGTGTAAAAACTGATTCCGTAGCAGTGAAACCATAAAAATATGACTGTTCATCAACGTTGAAGATGAGAAAAGAAAAACGGAAGGAGTTTTCACCTGAAAAATCCAGTCAACAGAAGAAGGGCAATGTTAGCGACATGCGACACAACACGTCAAATGTGGCAATCACTTCGAAACTCGAATATATGCCGGTATATATATATATATATATATATATATATATATATATATATATAGAACTACTACCCTATAGCTGGCTACAGAATAACTTATTCTGTAGCCACTTGGAGTTACGATAATTGCTATGCTAATTTACGAGATTATAGTAACTCTTTATTGTATGATTTACTTTAACATTATGGTAAATATCCCTATGTGTTATAGTAATTCAACTATCGTAAATATTTATTGACATTGTCGTAAATTAGTATATAAAATTATCGTAAATAGAGGTGGCTAAAAAATAATTTATTTTATAGTTAGCTATAGAATATATATATATATATATATATATATATATATATATATATATATATATATATATATATATATATATATATATATATTGGACTGGCTCCTGTGAACCTCCGTGACAACTCGTGTAACCGGGCTTTTATGCTCATGGTATACGAACGAACGCCGTGGATGATGGATATGCATGTCACTAAAAACACAGTCTCCTTACGGTTTCTGGCTTTCGTTCTGCTCTGACTTTTAGAAGATTATTATGCGTTACAACAAAGTCCAAACTACAAATAAAAACGAATTTGTCCAAGCTCTAGCAGTTTTCTGCGACCGTTGTGCATCCAAGCATCTATCGCTCTCGGTATCAATTCTTCTCGTTCATTGCACGGCAGCCATATAAAAAGTCCAACGACGTCTAGTAAGATAGGGCTGCTGCAGCCCGCGGCATGTTTAATTAATTTTTATTGAATATATCTCAAGCAATGTAACAAGATATACGTATTTTCACACTTGAAGGTAAAAGCCGCGCCACATGGACTAGCCTAGGATGTGTAAACAATAGATGAAGCGACCAAGATCCTATGATTGCTAATGGTGATTACCCACGGACTAAGGGCTGGTTTGGTTCAAGCCCTGGACGAGTTGCCTGTGCACGGTTGCAAAATTGCCTAACCAGGCAGACCTGTAATACAGAGTAGCCTTTGGTTGGTAGCATGACTCCATGCCTGAGCGCGCGGTAAAAGGACCGAGCGGTGTTTGGTTCAAGATTTGCATGTATGCACTGATTTCGATGGCCACAGGCAACTCACATGACATTGCGACCGATTTCGATGGCCTGGCACGCTGCAGCTAGGCAACAATCTCAGGTTCTCGACCAAAAGTATCCCAGGAAGATCACATGCAGGGAATCTACTAGGCATTTTCGGCTAGGACTTCAACCAAACATGCCCTAAGCAACCAATTTTGCGGGTTCCGGCTTTCCATATCTAGAGCTCCACTCTTGTCAGAGAGCCAACAGTGTTTGATCGACTGACGCACAGGCACCTCTGAAGTCTGAACGTCCTGCTGTTCCTCTCTATTTTTCAAGTGTCTAGATCAGCAAACAAAGTATCGAGCCCTTCCGACGTTCGCCTTGCCATTGACGCCACATAGTTGAAACAGCAAAGAATGTACAGTTTGCTGAAGGTTATAGGCTGCTTCCACCTAGCTACTAGTAGATCCATCACCCGCCATGGCGCCATCAAACCTCCAGCGTGTACGAGCATGAGACGACTTCTTGAAATCTTGATGATCATACAGGGGCAGCTGCCACTGGCTTCAAAGCCTGTACATGTCGACTTTGCCTTGGATCCAGAGTCTTGAATTCGAGCCAGAGGAGGAACTTTTCTCTGGATGAGCTGAGCTGATGATAACCGTGTGAACATGACGCGCCACAGTGCAATGATCTTCCGTAGAAGGAAGACCTGCTGCCCTCAGTTAACGTTTACGGGTAGTCGGTAGGAGTATCTGACAACAACCATCAAAATTGTCTTGCTTTTACATTTGTTATTAGGCTAGCCGTTTCAGAATGAACCCCTTCATCTAGTCTTGAGATAATAGAAATGCTCACGACGTGACTAATGTAGAATCGTTCATCGGATATTTATGAGCGCGGGCCATCTCCTTAGACTGAAGACCCAACCTGGCAACCTCTTCAGACCGATCGAGTACACCCAGCCAGTTAACCGTCGCCGGATGGAGTAGCTGGCTAGATAGTTGACCATGAGTTTTCAACGCAGCCAGCTGGACTACGTAGCGTGCTAGATCAAGCTGCTGACACGGCCACTCCGATTCAATCACATGAAAGGATAACAGTTTTAATTTGCACGTGTGACGAAGCCGCCACTCGTCGTAGGCTATATATACGTAGATCAAGCTCCATGCAATGCAATGCAGTGCAACCAAACCTTGCAACGTTTGCATCAAGCAGATAATAAGCAAAGATGGCCATGGCCAAGAAGAGCTTAGCACCGCCGCCGGTGCTCATATTTGCCTTGTTCTGCAGCTACGCCGCCTCCATCGCGTCGTCCTCCGCCCAAGCTGCTGCTGCTTCGTCCGATGATGGGTTCCTCCAATGCCTCTCGGCGAGCATCCCCAGCCAGCTGGTGTTCACACAGAGCTCGCCTTCGTTCACGCCGCTGCTCAAGTCCTCCATCCGGAACCCAAAGTTCTTCACGCCCAGCACCGTGCGGCCGCTCTACATCGTGACGCCGACGAACGCCTCCCACGTGCAGGCCGCCGTGGTGTGCGGCCACCGGAACGGGGTGCGCGTCCGCGTGCGCAGCGGCGGGCACGACTACGAGGGCCTGTCGTACCGGTCCGAGCGCCCCGGCGAGGCGTTCGCGGTGCTCGACCTGTCCAACCTCCGCGCCGTGCGCGTCGACGCGCAGGCCTCCACCGCGTGGGTCGACTCGGGCGCCACGCTCGGGGAGCTCTACTACGCCGTCGGGAAGGCCAGCAACCTGCTGGGGTTCCCGGCCGGCCTGTGCCCGACCGTCGGCGTGGGGGGACATTTCAGCGGCGGCGGCTTCGGCATGCTGCTGCGCAAGTACGGCCTCGCCATCGACAACGTCGTCGACGCGGTCCTGGTGGACGCCAAGGGGAGGCTCCTGAACAGGAACACCATGGGGAGCGACGTCTTCTGGGCCATCCGAGGCGGCGGCGGCGAGAGCTTCGGCGTCGTGCTGTCGTGGCAGGTGAAGCTCGTGCCGGTCCCCGCGACGGTGACGGTGTTCAACGTCCCGGTGCCTGCCAGCCAGGGCGCCGTGGACGTGGTCACCAGGTGGCAGCAGGTGGCGCCAGCGCTGCCGGACGACCTCTTCATCAGGGTGCTCGTCCAGCAGCAGACGGCCAGCTTCCAGTCCCTGTTCCTCGGCACGTGCGACGCGCTCCTGCCGGTGATGAGCAGCCGCTTCCCGGAGCTGCGGTTCAACCGCACCTCTTGCAAGGAGATGACGTGGATCCAGTCCGTGCCCTACATCTACCTCGGCAGCGGCTCCACGGTGGAGGACCTCCTGAACCGGACCACCGCCGCGTCCGTCTTCAGCAGCGGCTACAAGGCCACGTCCGACTACGTCCGGCAGGCCATCCCGCGGGACGTGTGGGCCAACATCTTCAGCAAGCTCGCGCAGCCCAACGCGGGGCTCATGATCCTGGACCCCTACGGCGCGCAGATCGGCGCCGTGCCGGAATCGGCGACGCCGTTCCCGCACCGCGCCGGCGTGCTGTACAACATCCAGTACATGAACTTCTGGCCCATGGCTGGGGGAGACGGGGCCGTGCAGACCAAGTGGGTCAGGGACTTCTACGCGTTCATGGCGCCGTACGTGAGCTCCAACCCGAGGGAGGCCTACTTCAACTACAGGGACCTGGACCTTGGCGAGAACGTCGTTGTGGGCAACGTCAGCAGCTACCAGGCCGGTATGGTGTGGGGACACAAGTACTTCAAGGACAACTACCGGAGGCTCGCCGTAGCCAAGAGTCAGATAGACCCCGACGACTACTTCAGGAACGAGCAGAGCATCCCGCCACTTGCCAGCACCAAGTAGTATTCATCAGCGGCATGCATGGACAGATTTAGTTTTAATTTTCTGCGTGCGTACATGGTAGCCACACACTAGACTGTATTACATTTACATGTGTTTGTATCTTGAATAAATTTCATGAAACAACACAACGTTATTAGAATGATCTCCTCACCACAGAAGGCCCAACGGCCTTCTTGAGCCTTGACTCACGCCCTGATCGGGGGCGCTCAGCCCAACTATGACTGGAGGCCCCCCGTCACCCTGTGCTATAAAGAGAGGTGGGGGCCGACGGCTTAAAGCACGAGGTTCGCCTGAGCCGCACTCCCCACCGACAAAACCCTAACCCAATCTATAGAGGGGCGCAGCCAAGTGATGGGAAGCACCTCCGCCGCCACTGCATCACCCCGTCTTCCTCACCGGACTTCACCGCCACCTCTTCCCCAACCGTCGCTGCCCGTGCGCAGCCTCCATCGACGAACGAGATGGCGGCCACCAGCTCTAGCTCTAACACCGCGCCCGCTGTGCCCACCGATGGTCTATTCCACCTCACTCCTTTCTCTCTCTCTCCGCTCTCGGATCCAGTAGATCATGTAATAGGACCATGTATATCACAAAATGCAAATGTTTACCCCACTGATCTACTCTATTTGATCCTAAATATGTAACAAACGTGTGAAAGTTGTTTAGCACAAAACTCTGCTTCTTTAGACTCCATCCAATCACAGAGCATACCGTTTGGGTTCGTTCTAGCCGCAGGTTTTCCACCATTTGCCAAAAAAATTACCACACTTGCTTAAAGTTACGTTCTCAGTGTTTTTGCTAGTAAGCCTATTATTATCGTTCATTATATTTCTTCTTATCTTGAATACATAAGTCTTTTGCATATTCGGAAAAAAAGAAGCTAAATGTGTCGATGATTCTGTACCGAAATCAAGAAAATTCAATGCTTTCCGTGATTTGTCAGAAAACTGAACCTTTTTGGCTTAACGAGGATAAGTGAATATTGCCACAGTACTACAAATGTGTCAAGGACCATACTGTAGTACTGTACCGGCTGTGACAGGTTGCTGCCATTCAATGATTCTGAGACGGCCCAAGAAGCCACTCGTCGCCCCAAGCCAAGCGGACAGGCGAAGCCCACTTTTGCCAGTCCCAACAACAGATCTATTTATTAGAGGAAAACGTTAATTATACCTCCCTAAACTAACGTCATAGACTCACAGTCTAATTTTCTCCTTAAACTTCAAAACCAGACATCTTACTCTCTGAACTCTTCAAATTAGCTCCCTACTTTTGTTTAGAGTGGCTTTGAAGGTGGGTTTTATCTTTAATTCGATAAATACTTGATACGGTTTTAAACCACAAAAAATATCTACGCTTTTAAAAATTCCAAAAAAAAATCTGGACATAGATTGCGATTCACCAAATCTAAATAAAATATTTAGAACTCATGAAAATGTCTCTGAATGCTTAAGAAATAGATTTAGCACTAGGAAAATGGAAAAGTGTCTAGAAAAATATAAAAAATCCCAAAACATTCTAATCGGTGTACAAACATTTTTTTTTTCAAATTTAGCACTGCAAAAAAATGAGATGCAACTAGCATGAATGCACCATACACTCATGTTATGCATTGATGCTGTTTGTGTATTATATGCATTGATGCTGTTTGTGTATTATGTTTCTTGTTGCGGTAAGTTTCAAAAGCACGTTCATACATCAATTACAATGTTTTGAGAATTTTCTAGATTTTTAGATATTTTCCATTTTCCTAGAGCTAAATCTACTTTTTAAAGCAACTAGAGATATTTTCAAGAGCTCTAAATATTTTATTTGGATTTTGCATATCCTAATCTATCTTCAAAAAAATTCAGAATTTTGAAAGTTTAGAGATATTTTTTGCGGTTTAAAAATATTATCAAGTATTTATTGTTTTTTAACTAAAAATATAAAACCACTTTAAAGACCATTTCAAACCAGGATAGGGCAATAATTTGAATGATTTTGAAAGTTCATGAGGTAAAAGGTTTAGTTTTGGAGTTTGAGGATGAAAATCAGGCTAGGACAATACCTCAGGAAGGTAGAAATGAACTTTTTCTTTATTAGACTGTCACGTCAGCAATTTGATAATGTAGCAACGAAATTAGTGACAAAAAGAGGAGGAAACTAGATCTCCCCTAAGATATTTGGTTCCCCTGCTAAAATTTGTCTCTGTCACATCGAATGTTTGACACATGTATGGAGTATTAAACGTAGACTAATTACAAAACTAATTCCACAGATTAAGACTAATTTACGAGACAAATATATTAAGCCTAATTAGATTCATGTTTAGTTTTTTAATTAATATTCAAATACTCGATGTGACATCTAATAAACTCTAGTCGCTGGATTGAACACCCCGCGTCTCACTTGGAGCCTAGGCTAAGAAACAACTATTTTTTACGACGGGTGACAGCTTGGTTTCCATCCTAGGCCACACACATGTTGCTCGTCGGCAATCGTTCGTATCTTCGCCAAATGCTTTACGTTCCAGCCCGTAGGTGCATACGCCAATAGTGGCACTACGCCCGCCTGCACAGACTTTGTCGTGTGGCTGGACTGACCTGGACCCGCGCAGCCGCGTCCTGACCACTATGCCCAGCTCGTAGCCAACCGCCCTGCCTCGCCGAGTCGCACGTGCCGGAGGAGGTCACGTGCCAGCAACGCACCACCCCGCCTCGCCTCGCCTGCCCGCGCCGCTGCATGCCCAGCAGCTAAGGCCGCCGCTCGTGCAAGTAGCCTTGTTTAGTTTCTCAATTTGGAGATGGTCAAATTATTGTAGTGTACTGTAACATTTTTATTTTTATTTAGTAATAATTGTTCAAGCATTGATTAATTAGGCTAAAAATGTTTGTCTCGTAAAGTACAATAAAATTGTGCAATTACTTTTTGATTTTATCTATATTTAGTATTTCATGCATGTACTGGCATTTTAATGTGACGAAGAATCTTTTTTCTATACAGTAGTAGAATTTGGCCCAAAGTTAAGGAAACAAGGCCATCGTTGCACCCTGCCGCCATCCTGCTGCGGCGGCGTCGCCAAGCATAGGCCACGCGCGTTGGTCGCACCGAAGCCATCCGCGCCCAAGCCGTTTGCCGCCTGTTGCATCTGACCTGTTGCTCGCCAACTGCAAGCACACCATCTCGACCATGCTACATCTTAGGTGTAGAGAGGATTAAGAGAGGGAGAAGCACACGGGGGCAGGGGACGAGTAATGGTGAATGATTGGGTTATGGACGTATACTCCTAAAGCATTATATTAGGTTATGTGTGTATGGTATGGGAACTACTGGTTATTTTGTGTATTGAGACTGATCTAATAGGTTGCGCGCTATTTAGCACGATATACCTGCCGGGAGTTGATGGGCGCGTTTGGTTCCACGCCACAACCAACCACGTCTAACTGTGGCGGCGCCATAATAATCGGCTGTTGTTTGATTCGTACGAGGCAGCCACATGAAAACCCAATTCATTTATGCCATGTGGCTCGCCTAACCGTGGTGACGCTTTTTTACGCCACAAGCACGTGGCTTGGCTGAGTGTGGCCTGCATCCAAGCAGGCCCAATATCCACTATTTGGATTGGTTACACCCTGATGTAATTGTGCATCTTGTAAACGCAGAGTGTAACCTGGCTCCAATTTAATGAAAGCAACGCCATTTTTTTCAAAAGAAAAAACATCAAAATTTCTACGTCTCTATTTTTTTCCGAAGGGAAAGGGACTTATATTAAATCTTGGTACAATACATCCTCAAATTACACATGAAAAATCTAAAGTAAAAAATATAATATTATGTCTAGATTCTTCCCTCATCTTCTTCCTCAATGGCTTCCCTCGAGTGCCGGTGCCAAAGTACAGTCTTTATGTTGAATCCAACGACTAACCTCAAAAAATTGGATATGTCGCAATATCCAATGCTTTGGAAGCAGTCTAAAACACATCTAAATCCTGAAAAGAATATCAGCAGTGGCATCAAGTACGACATAGGCTGCAGAATCATCACCTAGAGACCTTTAAATCCTCTCCGCAACCATCAACGATTAGATCAATGATCCGGAGTCGCGATCCTCTTAGAGAGCTCTCAAAAGCACCCCTCCCTTTACAGATAAAGGCCACATATTGGCCCTCTATCGATGAAATCGACATCTGCAATGACGATTTCGTCGTGACAATCACCGAAGTCATCACAAAAACACGATTTCGACGAAAAATCATCTGATTTCGTCGGAAAATTAAAAGTGACTATTTCCAATCCAACCTTTTTTTTGCACATTATAATATAGATAATATATAGCATTCATCACTTTGAAATAATGGCGTTTGCTTACGCAAAAGATAATAATAATGTTGTAGGGCTTATGTGGAGGCTTTCTTGATGATATATATAAGAAGGTTATGGACTTATGGTCAGTCGTAACCTTAGACCGTTCCAATTGAAGAGCTGAGTTGAACCCGCCAGTTAATCGTCGCCACGTCGGGAGGCGATCTAGATAGTTGCATTGACCATTTACTTTCCATACGTTTCCTCCCCCTTGCGTAATGTGCTACAACACCACCAGCGACAGCGACGAACGTAACGTTTCCAGGAAAGAGAGTATCGATCCTGCACGTGTTTCCATGTCGCAGCTCCTGGGGTTGTATATACGTGGATCGAGCTCGCCGGTGAGAGCTTGCTAGCAATTCTGCAAGAAGCAAAGATGGCCATGGCCAAGACCTCAGCGACGCTGTTGCTCGTCTTCACATTCCTCTGTTCCTACGACGCCATCATTCGTTCCCGCGCTTCACCCGATGACTTCCCCCAATGCCTCTCGGCGAGCATCCCCAGCCAGCTCGTCTTCACGCAGAGCTCGCCGTCGTTCACCTCGGTCCTGGTGTCATCCATCAGGAACCCAAGGTTCTTCACGCCAGCAACGGTGAGGCCGCGGTGGATCGTCACACCGACGAACGCCTCCCACGTGCAGGCCGCGGTGGTCTGCGGCCGCCGGCACGGCATCCGCCTCCGCGTGCGCAGCGGCGGGCACGACTACGAGGGCCTGTCCTACAGGTCCCAGCGCCCGGAGGTGTTCGCCGTGGTGGACCTGTCCAGCCTCCGCGCCGTCCGTATCGACAAGTGGAGCTCCACCGCGTGGGTGGACTCCGGCGCGACGCTCGGCGAGCTGTACTACGCCGTCGGGCAGGCTAGCGACCGGCTCGCGTTCCCGGCCGGCCTGTGCCCGACCATCGGCGTCGGGGCCATTTCAGCGGCGGCGGCTTCGGCACACTGCTGCGCAAGTACGGCCTGGCCAGCGACAACGTCCTGGACGCCGTGCTGGTGGACGCCAAGGGAAGGCTCCTGGACAGGACCGCCATGGGGAGTGACGTCTTCTGGGCGCTTCGAGGCGGCGGCGGCGAAAGCTTTGGCATCGTGCTGTCGTGGCAGGCGAGGCTCGTGCCCGTCCCACCGACGGTCACGGTGTTCAGGATCCCGGTCGCCGCCGACGTGGTGACCAGATGGCAGGAGGTCGCGCCAGCGCTCCCGGACGACCTCTTCATCAGGGCGCTCCTCCAGAACCAGAGCGCGACCTTCGAGTCCCTGTACCTCGGCACGTGCGACGCGCTCGTGCCGGTGATGAGACGCCGCTTCCCGGAGCTCGGGATGAACCGCACGCACTGCCAAGAGATGACCTGGATTCAGACCGTGCCCTACTTCTTCCTGGGCGCCGGCGCGACGGTGGAGGACATCCTGAACCGGACCACCTCCCTGAGCACCTACACCAAGATGACGTCCGACTACGTCCGGCGAGCCATCCCGCGGGACGCGTGGGCCAGTATCTTCGTCAAGCTCGCGCAGCCCAACGCGGGGCTTATGATCTTGGACCCCTACGGCGCGCGGATCAGCGCCGTGCCGGAGTCGGCGACGCCGTTCCCGCACCGCGCCGGCGTGCTGTACAACATCCAGTACGTGAGCTTCTGGTTGGCCAATGGAGACGGGTCAGCGCACACGAAGTGGGTCAGGGACTTGTACGCGTTCATGGAGCCACACGTGAGCTCGAGCCCGAGGGAGGCCTACTTCAACTACAGGGACCTGGACCTCGGTGAGAACGTCGTTGTCGGCAACGTCAGCAGCTACGAGGCCGGCAAGGTGTGGGGCGAAAAGTACTTCATGGACAATTACAAGAGGCTTGCGATGGTGAAGGGTGAGATTGACCCCGACGACTACTTCAGGAATGAGCAGAGCGTACCACCGCTCGTGCCGGCCAACTAGTTCTTCAGTGGTGACTGAAATGGCGCACTTGCGGTGCGGTCACAACCATGAGCCTGTTCGGTAGGCCGTTTTTTTTTTTATAAGCTGGCTGTGACTGATTTGCTGTGAGAGAAAAATATTGTTCCACGGCTGATAAGCTCAGCCGAATAGGGGACATATTATATACTCCCTAAAAAAACATATTATATACGTACTCCATGTGAAAAAATATGTGCTAAAGCATACCATATTATATGTTCACTATGTAGATTTTCTCATGTGAAGTCTAATAAAATTGAATTTTCTATTTAAATATTTTTATGTGATTTACTATGACTTTTCAAAGATTCAGCCAAAATAAATAAAAAAAAAGATAAAATCGTCTTTGAAAACCGCTTATAACCGGAGGTAAAACGAACGGTTTTAAAAGTTCAGGAAGGTGGTTTATCCGGTTTTAAAGTTTAGGGAGAAAAATGAAACTTTCGTAAAAATTGAGAAAGGTGACATGGACTTTTTTCTTTTTTTAATAAAAACACTTCATGATATTGTAGGACCAGGCATCTCATGTATGTTTAGTATAGATAGGTATAGATGGCTTCTAGCCCAATAGAGAATAGACCAGGAACATCAGCGTGGCCCAACGGAAAAAAGTAAGAGCCTATTTGGATGGAGGCCCAGGATGCATGCCCAGACAACTTTTTCCGGCCCCAAACTGAACACGCCTAAGACTACCCGTACTCATGGAGCTCTATATTCGTACTCTATCCATCCTAGTCATCAAGATTCTCTACTCTAAACCCAGTTTTTCCGCATCCATCCATACTTTATATCTCTACTCTATACCAACTACCCTATATTTTATTCAACCATCCCAACTGTCATCTTCTCTCTCCTCACATTTTCTTTTTCTTTCCTTTTTGTTTTTCTTTCCTTTCCCCTCCTCTTTTTTCTCCGCCCGGCCCTCTCCTCTCTCTCGCTATGGGCAGCGGCGGACACCATGGCGCGGTGGAGCTCAGGGCAGCGGCGGACGCCAGCGCGGGCGCCCTCGTGCTGCTCCTCGCGAGCGCAGGCGATCTCGAGCAGCAGCAGCAAGAGCTGGGCGTGGCGGACGGCGCGACCCCGGCATGGCGGACGGCGTGGCCCGGCGGACGGCACTCCCAGGCGGACGGCGCGGCCCCGGCGCTCCCCGACGGACGGAGCTCCTCCTCCACGCTGCTCTTTGCCCCGCAGGCAAGCCGCCCCTTCCCATGGCGTCCATCTCCGGCGCCCCTCCCTCCTCCTCCCCGAGCTCGGCCGGAGGAGCTCCCACGGCGGCGTCCGGCGAGCTCGGATCCGTCATGCCCGTCCGACAGAGATGGCGCGCGGCCATGGCGAGGCACGAGGACGAGCGGGCATGGTTGCGAGGTGGGGCCCGACGCGGTTGTAGCGCACGCGCGCTATCGTGGTAAATTTGGCGCACACGCTCGGATAGCGCAGCGCTTAGCGCACGCCGCTGCAGCGAATTTGTTGCGCTAAAAGTGGGTAGCGCGTGGTTTCGCATACCCAGTGCGGGTAGTCTAAAAAGCTTCAAATCTGCATGAGATACTGAGATGCCGACCGCTGACGCTTCGCCTTCCGCCCGCTGCTGGCCGCTGGATCGATCAGGTGTCCGTGAAGCCGCTCCATTGCGCGCCTCCGCCATCGCCATGACCCCGCTGCTCGCCTGCAACATTGTGCCGTCGTCGACTCGTGAGTCGCGACCTCGCTGACAGCCTGACACGCGACGTGCACGCTGCAGCCGCGTGCTACGCGGTACGCCCGACACAAGTGACGAGTGAGTCCACATGATCAGGTGCTCCAGTTCAGGTACATATCGTTTGCTCAATTGCTCCTAATCTCTTTGTTCATCTATGGCAATTATGTATTTAGTCATGAAAAAAAGTCCAAATTACGACCTCCATATATAGATTAGGTCCGGATGCAACCCTAAAGTAACAAAAGGTTTACTTAACCCCCTCCTTTCGCTAAACCGGTACAGATTTCACCTTTGATGCACTGACTTGCCGATTTTTCTTTACTACGATTGACACATCAGCTACGTTACGTGGCGAGTATGTTTAGGTTTAGAATAACCCTTCCCTTCGTATTGCTCCCTTCGTTTAGCACGGCGGCGGCTGTCCTCGTCTTCGGTTTTGGCATCAGCAAAGGCAGATCAATCAGGCAAATGATCTGGGAGTGAAGGATTGATCGGCGTGGACAAATGAAAAGGCGGTGACTTTTTGCTTTAGTCAATGCTTTATTTGCTTTTGCCCCCAACTTTTATGCTTTAGATTAGTTTAAGATTTGAGACTACTCTTGGGATTTCAGAATCCTACACGCTAAGTAGTACGACGTCTAGGTAATTTACTAGTGTATTCTTTTGATTTTAATGTTGAAATCTAGTATGGCATATTTTCGGTAAATTATTTACTAATTGTTTCTAAAATGTTCTCATGTTGCTCAAAAAATCAAGCATCTCACAAAGAGAAAAGAAAAAAAAAGATAGGTAGAAGATTTTTTTAGTTTCTTAGAGAAGCGGATTGCTATCTTAATCCTTCTACGCACTATCGAATCCTATTCACTGTGTCTATCACTGTGGCCTCAACACTTACAACCGGTGGAGGTTGCACAGTGTCCCTTTAGAGGCCATAACAACCTTGTTTTAATCAGCACAAGGTAAAAGTTAACTCTTAACTTTAGCCATAGATATTCTACCACTGGGATCCCTAATGAAACACCTGCGAGACCATGCAAAAAAACTTCCTCGTTTCAAAAAATTGTGGTTTTAGGATTTTTTAGGATAACTAATAGTGAAGATAGATTATATATACGTAAATGTTGTGCTGAGGACGTCTGATAGTCCAGACGCTCCCATTCACGGGCCGCGACTCCAGCCCAACGGCCCAACTGGGCAACAGTCCTATCCTCTCCAACACTCCGACGCTTCCGTTCACAAGAAGGCTTCCAACACTTGGACGCTTCCACTCTGCAACGCCGCCTCGGCGTTCTCCACGACATCTAAGTGCCCGGCGGCTGACATCTCCACCGCGCCCCGAGCGTGGCCACCCGCCTTCCTCCATCTCCATCGCACCTCCACCCCATTATGGTCGCCCGCCTTCCTCCATTTCCGCCACGCCTCCCGTCCACCGCAGCCTTCTCCAGCGCGCAGACGACCTTCTTCACCGGAGCGGTGACAGCACGCGATAGATCCATCGTGACATTCTCCACTAGACCTGTCGTGACCTTCTGCATCGGAGCGGCGAGTTCCGCGTCACCGGCGACTCTACACCGGTGAACTCCACACGCTGACGAGCCTCCATTCCCAAGCAGCAAGGAGATGTTGCGCTAAAAGCTCGTATTGCAAACATATATTTTAGGTGTTTCAGAGGTATGTTGCAAGTGTTTCGTATCGGTGTTGCAAATGTAGATCGAGATGTTGCAAAAGTAGATCGGAATGTTGCACATGTTGCAATGGCTATGCATGTATGTTTCAAGTGTATGTTCCAAATGTTTCATTTGTATCAGACGTATATTGCAAGTGTTTTTATCTGGATATTGCAAAAGTGGATCTAGATGTTGCATATACATGCATGTTGCAAGCGTATGTTTCGTGTTTCAAATGTTTGATACGTCAGTTGCAAGTGTTTTATTTGGATGTTGCATATGTTTGCAATGGTTTTTAAGTGTTTTTTCATGTGTTTTTGCAAGTGTTTCAGACGTATGTTTCAAATGTTTCATATGCCTTCTTTTGTATATTGCAACGGTTGCATCTGGATGTTTTAAAAGTAGATCGGGTGCTGCACACGGGATGCACGTGAGAAGCGGCTGGCGGCCGGCGTGGGCAATGGCCGGGGCAGCGCGGGCCCGCTGCTAGGGCGCCCACTCGCAAGCCTGACGCGCTGGGGTGCTCGCTCGCTCGTGGAGTTGGTACCGTCCAGGCGCTAGCAAGTCCATCATATATATATGCCCCTATTAACTGATGTCTTTGGTTTCATTGTTGTCTCCAGGAGAGTTAATATTTCTATCATGAAAGCTAGTGTAGAGTTTTTGAGAAGAAATTAGACTCCAATAACAAATATATCTAGGGCTTTGTTTAGATGCAAAAAATTTTTTTGTGAAAATATCACATCGAATGTTCCGTGCGATATTGGAAGGGGTCTTTGGATACTAATAAAAAAACTAATTACATAGCTTGCCTAAAAACCGTAAGACGAATTTATTAAGCCTAATTAATCCGTCATTAGCACATTTGTTACTGTAGCACTTTAGTGTTAGATCACGGAATAATTAGGCTCAAAACGTTCGTCTCGTAATTTACACGTAAACTGTGCAATTAGTTTTTTATTTCGTCTATATTTAATATTTCATACATGTACCGTAAGATTCGATGTGATAGTTTTGGATGAAAAATTTTTAGATCTAAACAATATGTAGGATTTAAAATGGCTAGCAATCCATCCCGTCATATAGAAAGCGAGTGGCGGTGCTGGCCATCTGTCTTGCCTTTGCCTTGTTTAGATCCTAAATTTGGGATCCAAACTTTGCATAGTAAATGTCCTGTTACATTATAGTAATTTTATTTTTATTTGGTAATAATTGTCCAAATATTGATTAATTAGGCTTAAAATATTCGTCTCGTAAAGTATAACAAAACTGTGCAATTAGTTTTTGATTTCATCTACATTTAGTACTCTATATATGTGCCGACATTTTGATGTGACGGGGAATCTTCTTTTTGCATAGGCCTTGTTTAGATGCCAAATTTGGCAACCAAAATCTGCATAGTAAGTGTCCCGTCACACTGTAGCAATTTTGTTTTTATTTGGTAATAATTGTCTAAATATTGATTAATTAGGCTTAAAATATTCGTCTCGCAAAGTATAACAAAACTGTGCAATTAGTTTTTGATTTCATCTACATTTAGTACTCCATATATATGTCGACATTTTGATGTGATGGGGAATCTTCTTTTTGCATAGTAGAATTTGGGGATGAATTTAGGTATCTAAATAAGGTCATAGTAGAATTTAAGGTAGAATTTAGGCTGACATCCAAAGGGTAAGCCGCACGCACAATGGCCTCCACGGCTAGCGGCACAGCGCTGGCCGCCCGCGGGTGGCACGGCAGTCGAAGGTGTCGCATCCCACGTCGTGCCACGTGCACAGGGACAATGAGACGGCAGTTGGCAGCAGGTGGCGACACTGACTCGCTTGGGTGAGGATGAAAACGGATCGGATACGGACGGATACGACTAATATTGTATTTGTTTTCATATTTATGTCTGGATTTGAATTCGGATACGGATATATAAAAAATATCGGATATGATACGATTGGATATCGACATCATAAATATGTGATTTAAATGTTCGGATACGAATACGGTATCAGATGTTAAATATCCGTACTCGGATACGGATGGATTAAAACCCCTCTAAACGGATTCGGTCTCAAATACGGTTGGAAAATATCCGTTACCGTTTTACCTTGTTCGTTTGGACTTATCAGCAGAATCAGCAGCCATCTAGCAGTGTTTTTGTCTCACAACAAACCAGCGAACAGTACTTTCAACCACAATAAACCAGCATAACGAACAAGGTGTTCATCCCTACGCTTGGCAGGGAAGCTACGTTTGCGGCCCGCACTGGGTCCACAATACAGCGATTGGAACACGGCGGCGCAGGCAAGAAGGCGTGGTGGTTGTGGTGACGGTGAGAGCATCTAGTACTTGTTAACTGGTGGAAGGCGGAAGCACATCATATGGTCGGCAACCGCAGTGTCGTCCTTGACGTCGAGGATCGCAATCTTCTCGTAGACGACGTGTGAGACGTGCATGGGATACTCCAGCGGCGCGACGGACGGTGCTTGGCCACGGAGTACCAGAGTAAGAGCGGAACGTGAGCATTGCGCTAGCCGTGGTTGCAAGCATCAGGGACAGCGTGGCGCCCAAGAGCTGTTGTTGCGCACAGTTAGGCTATTTCCGTTGCGTTTATCTGGAGCTCATGGTCAGTGCCGGTCCTAGATTTTTGAGGCTCCGGCGAACTCGTCGCGATGGCATCATATATAAAATCTTATAATATACAGACGCTATTTTTACTTGCAAAGTGAAAGCAAATTCAATAATATGTTTTTTATTTAACATGTCTAATAATTGTCGAGAACAATGTAGACTAAAAAAAACACAATAAATTTAATCGTGTCTAATATATC